>BSBK01000226.1:600000-920000 GCA_027943335.1 Chamaecyparis obtusa | reverse complement strand
TTTAAAATTCACATTCAGAATTTGTAATTCAAAAATGAAAAAAGATTATTTTCAGCAAATACTTCCATTCCCACTCTGACTAAAAGGCTCAACTAATGTATTAACCGTTTTCTTTTTTATAGCTTTGATTTCTCTTAGTAGAAAAAAAAAGCACACCTTAAAAAGATGGCCTTCATTACAGTTTAAATGTTACAGTCAAGAAAGATGTTCTAAATTAAATTAAATGTTACAGTAAATAAAGATGTCCTAAATTAAAGACATCATATTTTTATATATAAGAAAAAGAAAACACGCAGGGCAAATGTGAATATCTGTTTTAAAACGCACGTCATAGACTTGGCTCAAGCTAACTAAGTCGGCTGTCTTCTGCTGGTTTTACATTTTCTTTTAAAGGATTAAAAGTGTAAGCAACGATCCATAAAGGAACATCGTGGCAGAGAAGAAATGACTTAACTCTCTTAAGTTCCAAGAGGCAGCCATTCATGCCAGTCGTTGGCTCTTTGAGCATAACCTATTGGTCTCATTTCCTTATTTTCTGTGTTTGTACATGATTCTGAAAAAAAATTAAAAAAAATAAAAACTATCAATCTAAGAATTCTGTTTCATTTTGATGTTTTCATTGTGTTTTTGCATTTTCAGCACTAGGGACAATTTCCTAAAGAAAAGAACTAAATCTGGATTGATCTAGTGTTGTCAATTCTGACACTATGATTTAAGAGTAACCAGCAACACAAATAAAACGTTCTCCATTTCCAGTGTAACGTGTCACATAAACTAATTCCACTTTTATAAAAAAACTTTGGCAGTATATAGGAAAAGAAAACTACGTCGATGTCCTTCATTTTCCTAAGTTACAACAGCCATAACAAAATTTCTAAATAAAATAAAAATCTGGTGAATCTCTGTTTGCGTAATTGTTCTTGTTCTCCCTCCTTGCAGTGTTGTGTTCTTCACCTGCTGTCGTGACCCTCTCTTCTTCTCTGCCCTTTATCTCCTTCCAGTCAGCACCTTCTTCCTCTCTCTCTCTCTGTCGTTTTTCCCATCATTGCTGCCCTTTTTTATATAATTAATTCCTTCCCCTAACCTGGCGTCAGGGATCCCCATTTCTGCCCATCCTCTCCCTCTTGATTTGTAGTTACGTGTCTAATTTAAAGGGTGGTGGCTATCCTCTTGATAAAAAGCACCACAAACAAAATAAAAAAAAATTCAGATCTGTGAAAATGCGGAGTTTTTTTCCGAATTTTTTGTTGTTGTTTTCGATTCAAAACAATCAGATCATGAAGAACAAATGCTGAAATTTTCACAAAAATTGTTGTGTTTTTCGATTTTTCAAATTTGTTCAATGGTGCATTCTATATGGAGGATAGCCGCCTCCGATTTAAAGCCCAAAATAGAATGCCGGTAAAGTTTAATAAATACCACTACAAGTTAGCTCTTTGCATCTTGTTTGTAACAGTGAGATATTTGAATCAAGAGGATAAGCACGCATTAAACAATTAACTTTTTTCTTTTGACTGGTTCAAACTTAACAATCAATAATATTCCAACTTTAACTCAAAAAAAAATAGTAACAAATCATTTCTTTTAAAGTAAAAACACAAGATTCTGCATCTTTTCATACGCTGATGTTGTTGCTTTTGAAGCAGGCATTCCAAGTCCTGGTCCTGCATCTTCTGGGCGTAGGGGATCCCTTCCCTCATCTCTTGTGCCTCCCGTACCTGTGAGTAAACCCATTAGGGTTCTTCTTGACTCTGATACTATAGATGAGATTTTATAAAATAAGGATGACTTCTCTTCCAATGTTGTCATTTTTCATTTCAGGGGTTTTGGGCCCTCGCTTTCTGACTTGCATGCTTGGATTTCCAAGCATTGGAAACCCATCTTAACTGATGTTGTTCAGATTTACCCTGTGGCTAGGGGTTTCTTTATTGTTAAGTTTGATAAAGCTGAAGATAGGAATACCATTCTATGTAATAACTGTTTTATGTGGGAGGAGCATTTCCCCCTGATGGCCAAACCCTAGTATGTGGGGTTTGATCCTCTTACTGAGTCCTTCAATAAAATTCCTTTATGGGTTAGATTTCTAAATCTTCTTATTTATCTCTGGTTAGATTCTGTTATGGAAGCGGTGGGTGAGGCTATTGGGGATTTCCAAATGGTGGATCCCGATTCCTCTAATATCTTCAAAACAACTTATGCTCGTATTCTTGTGGAGGTTGACGTCTCCAAGGGTCTTCTTGAGAAGATCACTTTGGCTTCTTCTTCAGGCTCTTGGACATAGAATCTTGATTATGAAGATATTTCATTCTATTGCTGGAAATGCCACATGACTGGTCATCTCGCTGCGCGGTGTGGTTCAGATAAGGTTAAAATAAAGAAAACACCTACTTGGTGGTCAGGGGTTGTTGCTCATCATTATACAGTCCGTAAAGCTCCTATTATTGGGGGTTCAGATGCTATCTCTCCTCCTTCTGATAATGCTTTGGATGATGCTTCTGTGGAAGTCCCGGATGTCTCTGCTGTTGCTGTCATTGCTTCTAATTTGGCCTTGGTTCATGTTGTTGCTGTCCCTGTCCAGAATGCTGCTACTAGTTTTACGTTGTCTTCTGGTGTTGTTGGCTAGGATATTGTCTCTGGCACGGGTGTTTGTGGTGCTGTCTCAGTTTCCGCCACTTTCTTGGATGTTGATGCGGCGCGTTCTTTGTACCATGTTTCTCCAGTGAGTGTTCGGGGGAATAATTGGGGTGCTATTCTTGCCCCTTCTAGGGTTTCTGATGTTACCGGCTCTTTTGTGAGCTTATCCACCTCTTCTGGAGTACAGAAGGCTATTGGTATGATCGAGGATGGATGGACTATTGTGAAGGGAAATAAATCTAAATCATCCGCTCCCTCTTTTGATATGAACTTACACTCATATAAGAATGGGCTAAAATGTAAATCTTGATTGCCCCTTGTAGTACTTGGTTTGGACTTTTGTCCATTTGATAGGAACTCTGATTTGTTCTTTTGGTTTGTTTGGTGGGGCACCACAGATGTTTTGATCTTTCATTGCTATATCTTTTTATGCTCTTGTACAAGGTTTCGGGTCCTTTCAAAACCTATTTTTACGTAATCAAAACACAAGATATGAAACTAATTTATGTTATTCAATAAATTTCATTATATAAAATGAATTTAAATATTTTAAACAAATAATCACTACATCTATATTAGTTTTTAACTCTTTACTAAGAAAAATTTAATATAAACCAATTCACATTGTAAATTTCTTTGTAAACTAGAAAAATTATTTATGTGGTGTGTGATTTTAACCATAAAATTTCGATCTCATCCTTACCAGAAGCTAGGCTCCCCTACCTCAACTACAACCCCGTCTTCAGTCCTGTCAACAAATTGAACACTCAAAATTTTCAGCAGTAGGTTAGTTTCCGAAATCAATAACCAATTCAACTTCCAAGTATTCATTCTGAACATTTTTAATCAAATCAAATAAAAATGATATTTTATAACATAGTACCCATTCTTAACATGATAATCATTAATCACATTTAGTTTATCATCCTCAAAAAAGAAAATTCATACATTTATTTATTCATCAATTAAAACATGTTTGGCAAAGCTAATTAGTTAGTGTCTGAAAAATCAGTTATGACAGAACACCACAAACTGCCAGGTGACCTTTTGTTAGCACATAATCGTTTGCTCAACAAGGCCTTAGAATTACCAGTCCTCTGCAATGCACAAGTTGTTTTTCAATTTCTCCAGGCGATGAAAACTTTACTAATTGTCCAGCCTGAGGTACCATATCTATCCCTTCTTTTGTTCATTCCTTCTTCTCTTATGAAATGATATGTATTCATTGGGCTTTATGGTTGAAAATTCTTGTATATTTGGACTTCAAATTTTCAAGTAAAATTTCTCTAGCGTTATGAATCAAATAATTTTCAAATTGCAATCAGTTTAGTTCTCCTGGAATTGTCTGTAATTGTGGTGATGTGAATGTTATTGCATTCATTAAATGCCATGTTCAGATTTTGTTTTCTGTATTTGATATTTTCATCTTTTGTTATGCAAAGGGAGTTGCTGGTTTTGGGAACAATCTATCATTTATGATGTGACAACAATGAGCCTAACAAGTCCCTTTGTACGTTGCTGATGGTTTTTCTATTTTCAGAATTATATAAGAAAATTTAAGTCAGGCCTTTAGTGCATGACAAATTCACATGCTTAGAGTTTATAGACTGGCATAGCTGATTTAGCTAGGAAATTTGTTATTACTACCAAGCTGTTTGTTTTTCTATTCATCTTTCCAGTGCAGAAATTTCTTCAAGTACAGAGACAAGTAATGGCCATGTCTGGGATTGCCTTCATTAGATTAATAATCCATGCTTTTTTGAGTTGGTTGTTAATATTCAAACTGGGTTTGGGATTAGTTGGAGTAGCTATCCCATTGAATGTATGATGGGGGATTGTTGATATCAGTCAATTCTTGTATATCGTTTACCTTCGCCAATATGCCTGGAGAGGATTTTCTTGGCTTGCTTTTTGGGATTTATGGGCTTTTGTTTGACTTTCGATGGCTTCATCTATCATCTTGTGGTTAGTTATTCTCTGGTAATGAAAAACTTAAATTAGGAGTAGAGAATAACAATATCTTTGAAGATCTAAGATTGTGTTAGTCACATTCATTTGTATGGTTGACATTTCAAGTTTAGTGTTCTGATGTCACTGATTATTATGATGGGTCATCCGAAAGATCTAGCAATTGAGAAATCTTTGTATTGGGTATGGTTGCACACCTTTGGGGAGATAGAGGAGGAGGTGATACTCTGTCGTTATGAAATCATATTGTTTACTATTAACACTATATGTTGTAAGTTCTTAAATTCGACAATCAATTATAACAAATTGGTTGTTATTCGCTTTAAAAAAACATGGCTTTAAAAAGAGATTTTAAATTAGCAATAAGAATAGAAACTTTAAAACTTATATAAAGTAGATTAATCCTACTACAAGAATATCTAAAAGCTGCACGCAAAATCCTATCACAAATGATTTTTATATATATTTAGTTTTTGATAAAATCCCATCAGACATTCGTATCAAGTAGTGAACAATGTATCTCAAAGAAGAGAGATGCATAGGGATAGATAAAATTTATGATTCTCACATTAACTACTTGTTTGTAATGAGTTTTATTATTTTTTAAATAGTTGGGATTAAAGATCAATTAAAAGTAGTAATAAGCTTTCACATAGAAAATTGTCAACAAATGCACAGTACTAGATAGAAATGGTTATAACTATGTTAGATTCGAATTTTCAAAAAAATAACTTAAAAAAAATGCAAGAGTAAGTTTTTAAGATGCTTTTCCAATATTTGAGAATGGAAGGAAAAATGGATTTAAGAAATGATGGAGATGAAAAATGTCACATATCAAAGACATTTAAAACTAAAGAAGGGGAAAGATTGTACTTATGTCTATTGATAATGCCTTGAATAAATAAGATTTGGAGAAAATTCTATCAAAGACTTGCAATTTACTATACGACACTAAAATACTTATCACAATGAGAATTCTGATCATAATAAAAGTTTTGATTTGTTGGAAGTATTTTAGTACCTTGCTGTAAATTGCACAAGTCGTTTGACAAAAAAATTTCCAAATATTTTATTCAAGGCATTATCAATAAATAAAAATACACTCTTATCTCCACTTTTAAATGTCTTTGATATGCAATCTCTTCCATCTACATCATCTATTTAATCTATTTTTCTTCCACCATCATATATTGAAACCCATAATTCAAAATCTGCTCTTGCTTTTGTTTGGAGTTATTTTTCTCAGAATTTGAATATAATGTTTTGATTAGGTAAAAACAGGATTTGAAAGGTCCCAAAACCTTGTACAAAAGCATCAAAAGATAAAACATTGAAAGTCCATAATACAACTGTGTTGCCCCACCAAACCAACCAAAGGATCCAACCATAGATCCAACCAAAAAGAACAACCCAAATGGTCACAACAAAGGGCGATCAAGATTTACATATTTGCCCATCCTTATGTGAATGTAAATTCATATCAAAAGGAGTGGAGGATTTAGATTTATTTTTCCTTAACTGTTGTCCATCCATCCTCCAACTTATTGATAGTCTTCTGCCAAACCACAGAAGAACTAGAAGATCCCACTAAAGGGTAGGTCACATCAGAAACCACTAAAGGGACAGGAATAGCACCACAACCATTCCCCATAACCCTCCCAAGAGAATCATGGATAAGAGGACGCTCAACACTAGCAACCAAGACTGCATCATAATCAGAGACAACATGAAGAACATCTGAACCAGAGACAACACCGTGGGCAGCAAAAACAACAGCACAAGAAACGATCTGGTTAGGGACAGTAGCCGCCAAGGCCGCATCAGAGATAACAGGAGTAGCAGAGACAACAACATAAGCTCCAACCAAAGCTTGATCAGTCTGAGGAGGGCAAGCATCCAAACCCTCATTCTTAGAGACTTTATGAATTGTATAATGGTGGTCAGAAGCCCCCAATTACCAAGTAGGTGATTTCTTCGGTTTAGCCTTGTCAGAAGAACATCACGCAGCAAGATGGCTAGTCTTGTGGCATTTCCTACACCTGAACGGAATGCCCTCATAATCAAGATTCTGAGTCCAAGAGCCCAAAGAAGAAGCCAAAGTAATCTTCTCAGGAAGACCCTTGGAAACACCAACCTCCATAAGAATACGAGCATATGACATCTTAAATTTTTTGGAGGAGTCAAAATCCACCATTTGGAAATCCCCCATAGCCTCTCCCATAGATTCCAAAACATAATCCAACCAAAGATGAAGAGGAAGATTCAACAGTCTTACCCAAAGGGGTGTTTTATTAAAGAACTCGGAAAGAGGGTCAAACCCCTAATACCAGGGTTTGGTCATCAGAGGGAAATGCTCCTCCCAAGTGAAACAACTATTACTCAGAATAGTTTTCTTATTTTCAGCATTTTCAAATTTTACAATAAAGAAACCCCTAGCCATAGGGTATATTTGGACAACATCAGTTAAGATGGGTTCCCAATGCTTGAAAATCCAAGCATGCAAGTCAAAGAGAGAGGGCCAGAAACCCCTAAAATGAAAGATAGTAGCATTGGAAGAGAAGTCTTCCGTAGTTTCCAAAATCTCATCTACAGTATTTGCATCAAGATTAACTAGAATAGGTTTACTTACAGAAACAAGCTGCACAAGAGAAGAGGACTGGGATCCCCTCCACCCAGAAGAGGCAGGACCAGGGATACCCGCTTTAAAGGTAACCACATCAGCATAGGAGATTGCACAACCATCATACGCGAAAACAACAAACCCTTGAACCGTCGGAGCTCCAAACCCATCCACCCGAGAATGCCCAAGCACGGAGGAACCCACAGGGGTTAGCAACGCAAGACCAGTAACACCACTGGAAAAACAACCAAACGCGAGAGGATCACCAGCGAAGGGATGAGTGCCAGAACCAGACGCATTAGTAGAAGCATATTAAAAAAAAACCTAGGCGGGAGGGGGAGCAGGAGCAGAAGCATCCATTTTTTGAATTTGAATATAATGTTATTTCGATATGGTTACAACTATTTTTATCTATTGAGGAGACAATAGTTTGTGTAAAAGTTGACTCTTCAATGCCACTTAAGCCACCAAAGAATGACAATAATTGATGAGCAACCTTTCATGTGGGAGCTCATTTACTACTTTAGTACTTTACCACTTATAATTGACTTTTAATTGATCTTCAATCCCAACTGTTTACAAAAATAATAAAATAATGAAAAAATCATAAATTTATTTATCCCTTTGCATCTTTTTTCTCTCAAATATCTTGTTCACTACTCAAAAACATAAACAACAAAGAGCCAAGACAAAATTCTCTGCTCAACCCCAAAGTTGAATGAATTAAAAAAATATCATGTGTCATACAATCAAATTGAGCAGTGACACAGAAACACCTTCTAGTGATGACAACTGAAGTTATGGATTTCAAGAATTTATCATTAATAAATTTGTTTATGATTTGGTCCATGAATATGTCTAGAGCTATGTTCTTGTTCAGTTTATCAAATGCTAAAATAGCCTTGCCAATCTATAAACCTAGTTGTCATGTCTCACAAACATATTATAAATACTATGTTACCTGGAAATGCATTTTCACCCCTCAAGGGAAAGTTTAGGAAATGAAGACAGTTTCAGGGACAGGGGACAGTCGGGGACATTTCCAAGCCGTCCCCAATGAAGCAATTTTGTTGGAAACTATCCTTGAAACTCAGGGATGACCAACAAAAGTTTTGAAAACCTTTGACTGTCTTGGAACTGCTGGTCATTTCCAACAACAAGTAAGATTATTCTAATAGTCCCAACCGGTGCTGAGAGGGGAGGGGTGAATCAACACCTCTAAAAAAAATTTCTCTCTAAATCTGGTGAAGTAAACTTACAACAGAAAGGCAAGAAGATTTAAGCAAATAATAACAGTAAGTAAACAATCGCACAATGACACCAGATTTATCACGTGGAAGCTTGGTTAGGGTGAAAACCACGGTGTGAGGAGACCTCACAAATGTTGTACTCTCCTGGAGTATGCCCTGTTAGGAGCCTTCCTGGTTAAAGGATCAAAATGCACTATTAGATGCAACCCGGTTAAAAGATTTGTTACAATAAGGTCTGTTAGGACCTGCTTGGTTAGAGGAATTTAAACACCTTGCAAGATGTCACTCGGTTAAGGGATTTGATACAAGGGACCTATTAGAGTCCACCCAAATACTGAGATTTAACTATTGTAATTTGCCAGAAAACAATAGAAGGATGACCTTTTACAGATGGTTTTGCATAGCCTGATAAGATCTCTATTTGTGTTCAACTGAGAAGCATCATTGGTCGCCGCAAGTGTGTTCTCATCTACTATTGTACTTCTTTGCACAATCTTCTATCTCTCTTCCTCTATTTTCTTTTACCCTAGCTTCTGCAGCATACAGGTTCACTCTTTTTCTCGGTAGAATGAAAGAAACTTCTATTCGCCTTAGGTAGAAGAATATATAGGGTCCAAGCCCTAATTGTGCTCCTTATGCATGACCTAATTTTAGATCCTTATCAGATTCATCACTTAGTGGAGTGCCAGTCATCTAAGGAAACATCTGATGCATGCCCTTGCTTTATCTTCCTAATGAAGAAAGCAGTAGTTGTGTGTTAAGAAACTTTCATTTATATGAGATAACACTTTGTTTTAAAGCCACTGATTCCGGCTTTAAATTCTTCAACTGCGCCTCAAAAAACCACTAATTCTGACTTTAAATCCTTCAACTACGCCTCAAACCGATCACCAAGATAACTCAAAGTCACCCAGATTTACTGCAATAAATCCTGGTTAAAAGAGTTGGTTGGAATAGATAGTTGACTATGACTGCCTTGGTTCATACCAGAGTCATTCAATATATCGGTTGAGTTCTTCATGCTGTAAACAGGTAAGAGTCTTTGACCCGTTACAGTCTCTTTCTTAGGTTACTGGTTGCATAGTCCTTGGTTTGTTGTCCCTTGCTTGGCTTACCGGTTGCACCGTCCTCGGTTGTATTGTTGACACCAGTAAGCTATTGCTTTGTCTGTACTTATCTATACCGGTTGTAGCCCAGTCCTTGGTTGATGTTGGAGTCCTCTTTTCCTTAACTATGTACATTGCTTGGAGGCTAAGACTTTGTATAGTGACTGATTGTATTTGCGTATAGTCACAACTGTCTTGTATATTGGCACCATTGACCAAACCATCCTTCTCTCATATAGATCTTCTGGGATCTTTAGACTTAGTAGAGATGACAGGTCTCTATACTCTTTTGCCAATCAATGACAATACTTGTACCGGTAGTAGGCTTACCGGTTGTCATCCCTTGATGCCAACATACTCTATAAAATACATGCAAATTTTTTTAATCTTATGTGGGCCCCAAACCTTGAGGCAACCCTAAATATTAAAATATGTTATTACTAATATCAAATCTTAAGCATATGATTGAAAATATCAAATCGTGTATTCCTTGCAAGTTGCATATAGATTGGCCTAAGTGAACAAAGTTATGCCTGAGTGAATAATCAAATTGAGAGTGAAAATCTTAGCAATATTTACTTTTCTCAGACCAAATCTTAAGGGCAGCAACATACTATCTTTGTTTTCATTTTGACTTTAAAATTTGAAACTGAGTCTTATGAAATTATATGATGCATTGATGCAATGATAATTGAATCTTGATATATGATATGATACTTTGAGTTTTTAACTTCGCATTTTGTTGAAACTTGCAACCTTTGCACATTTTGATATATGATATGATACTTTTTATTGTTTCAATGAATTATACCTATTTATGAAATTGAAATTTGAACTCTCATTTGATGCTATCATATGTTCTTATTCTATGATGATTCAATTTGATTTATTTGATGTTATGTTCTATGATAATTCAATGAATAATCATTGCTTTTAGATTTATAAATGTTATTATGTTGCTATGATGAATGTTAAAATGTTATATAATTCATGAATATATTTGATATTTCAAATTTCCAGATATATATATATAGCCCTCCCCTAATCTGGGAAAAAAAACCCATCCCGAAAACCCTTTTTCCTATCCCCCCATCCCAGAAACTCGGGGTAATATAGTATAAATACTTCATGTTTGAAATGCAATAAAACAAAATTTGGTTAGCATTGTAGAATTTAATGACTGAGTAAAATTTATAAAGGTATATTATCATATAATCCAAACTTAAACAAATTGACATTTCAGCCACATGTGAATGAAATACAACCTGTTTCAATTCTCTCCATTTTTAAAACCATGGTTGAACTACTCGCCACAACCAAAAACTTGCCAAGGCCTAAAAAATTTGTAACAACCACCCTCAGTTGCTACTATTTATTGTTTTACTTAACATTGTTCACTAACTTAATCAACCAAGTAACTTTCATTTATTTCTGAAGTGGTGAGTTTAGACCTCCATCATTTACCATGGTGACAAATGCACAATATCAATAAGTATGATTACTCTCAATAGTGTTAATATCATCCCTAGACCCCTACCTAAGTCTTGAGGGTTCACTTTTGATGAACCTTCCTACGTATTCTCTTGTGGGAAGTCAGATGCTTCGTAGTTGACCCTAAGAGGGAGTTTACTCTCTCCTCTCAATGAGATCTCTGATCTCTCTTTAGATGGTGACTACTAATTGAGTATATACTATTAACTCAGTCCCATCACCCTAAAAGATACCAATTGCCATCAAGTGTTGGTTCCATATCCATCATTACCACAACTTATACATACGCACATGGGTCATCATATCATGAAACACACATATATGATTATTTCAAGCATACATCATGTATACACGAAGGACTAGCTCATACACATCATAGCTACATCAGGTGGATAACTTTACTCTACATCACATATGCAATGAGTAGATCCAACACACATCACAATATGATACTGATATGCTCATAAATGAATCACAAAGACAATAGTAACTTGTTCATACAAGCATCATGAAAAATGTAGTGACTGACTCATACATGAATTATAAAGAAAATAGTTATTGGCTCATACAGGCATCATAGTTAAAATGGTGATTGGCTCATACATGATGGCTATCCATCCCCCATCCATAGTGCATCCCAGAGAGAGAATGTTAGTGTATTGCACACTACACCGTGGGTCCCATTCCTTTCCCTGGTCTTTTGCACTAGCAAATGCTTGGGAAGAGGACTTAGTGTATCCCATACAATACCAAGGGTCCATCCTCAAGCCAATAGGGTCAAGTATAACATCAAACAATTGGGAAGAGGATACGGTGCATCCCATACTACAATATGGGTCCTTCCTTAGTCCCAAGGGTTTCCACAAGTAGTGAACCAACCTAACCCGGTGGCTTCCAACTACATTCGCCTATAGGTCACCGGTAACAAGTCTGTCCAACTAAGAAGAAGTAGCTTTTGACACATACCACTTGGTGACCTTAGTGATATTGTCAGCTATCTTCTTCACAATCCCGGGTATCACTTGGCATCGTTCATCCCCATGCTATAAAGTGTGTGAAATAAACATTTGTTCAAAATTAAAGCATAAAATGTGTAGAAAATGGTTGGAGTTGTTAAGAGTTCTAAGATTTTTCCAGACTGGACTATAGGAACTATTAATCTCTTTCAGGGTATCAGTCATAGGCTTCAACATTAAAGAAAAGTACTAACAAGAGAAAAAAAAAATCTTACTTTGCTACAGGATTTTGTCAGCATTCTTATTCCTCCCACGATAAATTGCTTTCAAATTTTATGAGGAAGCAGTCATTTACTCCTGCCTGATATTGAGACTGTCAATAATGTCCTATTGGGTGTCTTGAAGGTCAACATCAGGCATTACTATAAGTCTATGGAGAAGCTTACTATAGTTGATCAGATTGTAAATGTATTTCAGATTCTGAAAGCCAAAAAGGAGGATCTTAATAAAGTAGAATTTTGACCCTGAGATGCCAAGATAGGTGTAGCAGCTGGGTATACATTTTTGCTTGTCCACTCATGGGTTCCATTGTGACAAATGACAGTAACAAGGAATTAAAGAATATTTTGGTGAAAACTATGAAGCCTAATCTTAATGGACAATTTTCTCCACCTCTATGACTGTTAAAACTGATTTATTTCATTCTCTCCTCCTCTGCTGTCCCGTGATAATGTTCAAAAGCATCTATGCTCAAAAGAGTTTCAGAAATTTCAAAATTTGATGATCATAAAATGAATGATGTTGAAGACGTATATGATACTAAGTACTACATAATTATAAATAATATAAAGCACAATAAACATTTCTATATAGTAGAAGCTATAAAATTTTAAGAAATAAACTTTTGTTTGCTAGTATACAGAATGTTAGCAAATATTTGTTTCAAAAACCCCACTACATTCATTCTTTAGGAAGAGCATAGAAATAATTAGTTAATTAGTTAAAGTTCAATATTAAAAAGCTGTATCACAATAAGCTAAAAGTACTAAAGTAGTCCAAAATTCAAGTTAATTTGCAACAATATTGTGAACTAAAGTGAGGAGAACATTATAACATACAAAGATAGTCGAAATCTGATATACTGTTTAGAAGCATAACAGTGACTGGTGCTCTTCTCCTAAAACTTAAAAGTTCCAATTGTTGAACTTGAACTTGTATTATTTAAATATTGAACAGGTTGAACGCAGAATATTTATGAAGCATGTTTTGTCAGTATACCACATGAATATTATTGTATTCCAGTTCTCATTCAGTGTTGATCTTATCTTGCAGGACCAACCGTCTGAGACCAATCCAATAAACATGCCTAAAATATCAACACACTGCTTATGGCTCAATATTGTTGGATTAATGACTAAAACTTTACCATCAATATATGGAAATTTTGAATAAGAACTTTTCTCTTGTCTGCATAAGTCTAGATTCATGCTGCGGGTCTGAGAAAAAAATTCGTAAACCAGAGAGTGATTATAATGGACAACAACATGAAAGCAATTTGTTTAAGGCAAAAACATGGCAGGTCTGAATGGTATAACGATAGACAAAAAGCTATCCTCTGTTACACTTCGACAGCACTGACAACTGTGCTCAACCAAATCAGACCATCATCAGCTAAGCCCAAGAATATTTTTCAAGTCAAATTACTTCTCTCACACACAAAAATTTACACGAATGCCAACAGTGTCAAAATTGCAATCCAACTCCCACTTTCACGATAAGAGTTTTAGAATGAGAAAAGGGTAGGCTCAAAAGTTACAGATGGTACAACCATTGGCTGCCGCAAAGCAAAAGCATTGTCTAGACGATGACGTGACCAATCTGCACTTCATAAGGTAAACTATGAGAGAATTGTAACCACATGTGAACCATCCTACACCACCGCTTCCAGATACCCTCCAGGACGTGTTAAGCTCATGTGATAAATCTAACTTCCGTTCTCGAATCCACAGCCTATGTTCTGTATCCAATACCCAGATCACAAAATACCCATCACCATCATCCGAGCTGCAGCTAATTCTCCGATTGAGGTCATGGGAGGAATTAGGCGGACAAACTAATAGATTTCCCTCCCACCTACTGAGGCAGGAACAAAAAGAGAAAAGCCCCATCGGTCTTGATTGCATCATCACCTATAATCGTGTGTAAAAGATTATTGTCATCTCTATACAAGGCCTGTGCCTCTACATCTCTAAATTCTTCCAATTCCTTGGCATCTCTGCATTCAACTCTAATAACGGAATAAATAGCACCATTAAAAAAAAGTTGAGTTGCTAGAGAATTGTATTCAATAATATCAATAAAGTGCAATAGAGGTAGAGACTGACCCCTATACCACGAATTTAAATGAGAATCAAACACCAGTGTATATGGGTGTTCCTTACCCTTATATATCACAAATTTTAAAATATTCTGTATAAATAAAATATTAAATTACTGTTATGTAATTTACATCTGCTATAATCTCAAGACCTAGAACTATCATGATCTTCACATATATATCATAATGCGGAAATTAAATAATCAAGAATACATTACTTACCTGGATCCATTAGTGTAAAAATCTGGAAGTGGTTTGTGCAGCAAACTTTAATTACTTCCAGATGCTTGGATGAAATAAAAATAGAATTACTTCCAATGCTTGAATGAGATGAAAAATGATTTCTCTCTCTTACCCTTTTACAAATAATTTTTTTTCAGACCTTAATATGATGGTATTCTGAAAGATCATTTATAGGTGGAGAGAGGACCGGTTTTCCCAAAACGGTTATACTCCACTTGTCCATCAAAGCAAGAGTCTTGAAAACTACTCTTCTAATTGATCAATAAAATATACAAAAGATATGAGATACCTTTTATAAAACCGTAACTGCCTATCACGTGTGCCTCTTCATGTGGACCATTAAAATTAATTAAAAAATTAATCTTACATTCTCCCACTTGGCACATATGATAACTTAACGTTAGAGTTTGATAAGGTAATCATTAGGCACGCTATAAATCATAGCCATCTTAACTTTTGAACAGTTGATTATCATAATACTATAATCAAACAACCCACTAATGCGAGTCATGGTGGTTCCATGTTAATAAAGCAACAGAGTCCCTTCAATGTACCACAACGCTAGTAACCTGTTTAATTTAGTCTATAAATAAGAAATGTATTCATAAGGTCCAACAACAATGTCTCTTGTCAGAGAAGAAACGATGTCATCATACACTCATTATCATACACATACATATACATTTAAAAATAGAAATTATCAATCAGAAACACCTTTATAAAGATCTCAAAGTGGCAATAACATAATGCAATCAATTACATAAAAGTAACATCTGTTATATGCTATATTCAATACCCATTCTATTGACATGTTCCTTAAATGCTTTTGGTGCTAATCTTTTTGTTAATGGATCTGCAACCATAAGCAATGTGCTTATATGTTCAATTGACACTCGTTGTTTCTAAACTTCAATCTTAACAGCAAAGTATTTCAATTCCATGCGTTTTGCACCATTAGAATACTTGTCATTCTTAGAGAAAAATACAGCTACGGAGTTATCACAATAAATTTTCAGCGGTTTGGCAATAGAGTCGACAACCCCAAGTCCTGAGATAAAATTCCGCAACCACAATCTATGAACAGTGGCTTCAAAGCATGCCACAAATTTAGCTTCCATAGTGGATGAAGCAGTGATAGTTTGCTTCGCACTTTTCCATGATATTGCTCCTCCAGCTAATAGGAACAAATAACCAAAAGTGGACTTTCTGCTATCAACACATCAAGCAAAATCTGAGTCTGAGTAGCTAATCGCCTCTAGATTATCAGTTCTCCTAAATGTGAGCATGTAATCCTTTGTTCCCTGCAAGTACCTCATCACTTTCTTTGCAGCCCTCCAGTGATTCAATCCTGGGTTAATTTGATATCTTCTCAACATACCAACTGCAAAACTGATGTCTGGCCTGGTGCAAGTCTGTGCATACATTAGACTTCCTATGGCGGAAGCATAAGGAATCCCTTCCTTCTGTTTTCGTTCCCATTCATTCTGCGGACATTGCATAAGGCTGAATTTATCCCCTTTTTGAATAGGGGCATCACCAGCTGAACATTTCTCCATTCCGAATCTCTATAGAACTCTTTCGATATAGGCCTTCTGAGACAATCCTAACAATCCACGTGATCGATCCCAGAATATTTCAATTCCTATCACATAAGATGCATCATCCATATCTGTCATTTCAAAATTCATAGAGAGAAACTTCTTGGTTTCATGCAATAAACCAAAATCACTGGTGGCAAGCAGTATATCATCAACATACAAAATCAGAAATATAAACTTACTCCCACTAACCTTCAGATATATACACCAATCAACAGTGTTTTCCTTAAATCCAAAGGAAGTAATAGTATTATGGAACTTAAGATACCATTTCCGAGAAGCTTGTTTAAGTCCGTCTATTGATTTCTTAAGTTTGCAAGCCAGGTGTTCTTTTCCTTTAATGGAGAAACCTTCAGGTTGATCCATATAGACTTCTTCCTCTAAACTCCCATTAAAAAATGCAGTTTTCACATCCATTTGGTGTAACTCCAAATCATAATGAGTCACCAATGCCATGATTCTAAGTGAGTCTTTCTTGGATACAAGAGAGAAAGTCTCTTTATAATCTATGCCTCCTTTCTGAGTGAAACCTTTGGCCACAAGTCTGGCTTTATGTCGTTCAATGTTGCCCTTAGAGTCGCGTTTGGTTTTAAAGACCCATTTGCAACCAACTTTCTTGTATCCTTCGGGCAATTCAACAAGATCCTAGACTTCATTCTGGTCCATTGAATTCAATTCATCATTCATGGCAGCAATCCATTTAGTAGAATCACTACTTTCTATGGCTTGTGAAAATGAAACCGGATCCTTACATGTCCCGGATTCTTGTAGATAAACCACAAAATCATCAGAAATAGCCCCTTTGAGATCTTCTTAATGCTACTGCTGGTGGTTCTTCTACCATTGGTGGTTCTTCTACTATTGGTTCGTGGATGACAATCTCATTATAGAGTGGTGGTTCATTAATTTGTTGTTCAATGTTGTCAAGTTGTTCAACAACGACAGGAACAACAATTTCCTTTGAAGTCAGGTACCGGGGCTTGTACCCTAGCTTCTTGGATAACCACACTTTGTGATTTGTCACTCCCACTAACTTCACCACTTTCAATGAATCTGGCATTACCGGTCTCTACAATTCTCCTACTGTGATCAGGACAGTAAAACCTATACCCTTTGGATTTTTCAAGGTAACCAATAAAGTAACCACTAACTGTTCTAAAATCCAATTTCTTTTCATGCGGATTATACACTCTAACCTCCACTGGACAACCCCAAACATGCAGGTGTCTTAAACTCGGTTTCCTTCCTATCCACAGTTCGAAAGGGGTCTTTGGAATTGACTTACTAGGAACCCGATTTAAGAAGTATACAACAGTCTTAAGAGCGTGCATCCACAATGACATGGGTAATTTAGAATTACTTAACATACTCCTAACCATATCCATTAAGGTACGATTACGCCTTTCAGCTACACCATTCTACTGTGGCGTTCCAGGCATAGTATACTGTGCACATATGCCATGCTTTTCAAGGAGTTTAGCAAATGGGCCAGGGCACTGCCCTGATTCATCATACTTTCCATAATATTCGCCACCTCTATCAGACCTGATGATTTTCACCTTGCTATCTAATTGCCTTTCAACCTCAATAATGTACACCTCAAGAGCATCCACTGATTGAGATTTTTCATGCAGCAAATAGACAACTATAACGTGAGAAATCATCTATAAAGGTGATAAAATACTTC
Source organism: Chamaecyparis obtusa (assembly GCA_027943335.1). Taxonomy (NCBI): domain Eukaryota; kingdom Viridiplantae; phylum Streptophyta; class Pinopsida; order Cupressales; family Cupressaceae; genus Chamaecyparis; species Chamaecyparis obtusa. Next base: position 902,070 of record BSBK01000226.1, on the reverse strand, counting down.
TCTCCACCAAAAGATGGATTGTCAAAAGGCCCACAAATGTCTATATGGATAATCTCAAGAAGCTTTGTACTTCTTGTGGCACCCTTCTTGGTGTGTTTGGTTTGTTTTCCCTTAATACAATCCACACATACCCCAAAATCAGAAAAATCTAGGTTCAAGAGAATCCCATTTTTTACTAATCTCAGTAACTGTTCTCTGGAAATATGTCCCAGCCTTTTATGCCACAAGTATGAGGAATTTTCATTCGTGAGACTACGTTTAGTAACAATATTATGATGCAAGATAAGAATGGTTTCAGCAAATTAATTATCAAGTTTTAATTTGTACAAACCATCACAAAGAATACCCGAATCAACAAAAGAGGTACTTTTAAACAAACTGAAATTTTTATTCCCAAATTTAAAAGAGTAACCATCAACATCAAGTTTAGACAAGGAAATTAAATTCTTGGAAATAGAAGGAACATAAAGAGTCTGAAATAGATCCAAATGATAACCAGAATCTAGAAATAAACGATAAGTCCCAATAGCTTCAACTGGAGCTTTAACCCGATATCCCATGAACAGAAAATTTTCATTTGGATTTATGGTTTGGGTTGTAAGGAATCCCTGCATCATAGTTGAAACATGAGTAGTAGCCCCAAAGTCAATCCACCAAGTATTAGAAGGAACTTCAGTTAGGTTTGATTCGAAACAAACATAAATAAAATTCATACCTTTCTTTTCGAACCATTCCTTACGTTTTTTATAGTCTTTCTGATAGTGTCCCACCTTTTTACAGAAGTGACACTTATCATTGTTCTTTTCCTTCTTATAAGCTGTAGAACCATGATTAGGCTCGTACGCCATAGATGGTACTTTCTTCATGCCCTTTCTGGGCTTTTTCCCCTTCCTTTCGACTCCTTGAGTTGTGAGATGAACTGAATGTTGTCCATGTTGCTTAAGTCTTGCCTCTTCTTGACTGAGCATACTGGCCAACTCATTCACATTCCACTTATCCTTAATAGTGTTATAGTGAATTTGAAATGACCCATACTGAGGAGGCAAGGAGTTCAAAATAAATTGCACGAGAAAGAACTCATCCACCTTCATCTCAAAAGTCTTTAATTGAGCAGCCAAATTTGTCATTTCAAGGACATGCTCATGCATTCCATGCGTACCATCAAACTTCATGATGGTAAGCTTAGCCATCAGTGTTCCAGCAAGGGACTTGTCAGCAGTTCGGAAACGCTCTCCCACAGATTTCAAAAATTCTTTAGCATTGTCAGTTTCAAGAAGAGTTGACTTGATGTTGTTTGCTACAGTCATCCACATAAACTTAATTCTCAGTCTATTCGATCTTTCCCATGCTTGGAATATAGTCTTTTCTTTCGTACTGCTTTTATTAGTAATAGCAGCCGATTTCTCAGTTTTAAGAGCTGTATCAAAATCCAGAACACCGAGGTGAAACTGAACCCGTTCTTTCCAATCTGAGAAATTCATTCCATTCAAGATCGGAACAGAAGAGGCATGCGAATGTAGCGAAACAGGAACTGGCACTGCAAACATAAATTCATGTTCACAACATTAATATTAAGAGTTATAAGTAAATAACCAATATAAAAACACATGGTTCAATAATAAATAGTATTACCGTGATCTACCTTTGGGCTAATCTTATGGTAAACTATTAACAATTAGGGTGATTCCCTTTCACCTAATAGGACTAATTGATAAAATATTCACAACTAAGTAAGTCTGTTACCTTTGGGTATCCATACTTACCTTTAATCATGAATATTTACCAACCATCCTATTCCAATTAATTAATCTCTAAAAAATGGTGCACCTTTGGGCCACCTAATATTGTAGTGATTACGGCTGGACCACTTTGGTGGCTACCGAGCCGTATCATAATATAGACCTCAAATCAGTATAATGACCCGGCATATACATTAAATCAACAAATAAAATTAATCAATACATTAATCAATACAACAAATTTATTATGCAGCAACCATGTATTATACCAGATCATAGTTTTGTGTTTACAGCACACAAAATAAATTTGATCCGATAAAATTAATAAAAAATTATTAAACATAATGGAAAAATATGAAAGTTCTTAACTTTGCATACCACATGTAAATAAAATATTAAATTACTGTTATGTAATTTACATCTGCTATAATCTCAAGACCTAGAACTATCATGATCTTCACATATATATCATAATGCAGAAATTAAATAATCATGAATACATTACTTACCTGGATCCATTAGTGCAGAAATCTGAAAGTGGTTTGTGCAGCAAACTTTAATTACTTCCAGATACTTGGATGAAATAAAAACAGAATTACTTGCAATGCTTGAATGAGATGAAAAACCGTTTCTCTCTCTTACCCCTTTACGGATAAATTCTTTTCAAACCTTAATATGATGGTATTCTGAAAGATCATTTATAGGTGGAGAGAGGACCGATTTTCCCAAAACGGTTATACTCCACTTGTCCATCAAAGTAGGAGTCTTGAAAACTACTCTTCTAATTGATCAATAAAATATACGAAAGATATGAGATACCTTTTATAAAACCATAACTGCCTATCACGTGTGCCTCTTCATATGGACCATTAAAATTAATTAAAAAATTAATCTTACATTCTGTGTATTCCAAATTTCACCAAAAAAATACCGTATCTATATCCCCTTTAAAAAGCATTCACATTTTTTTCAGAAACTTTGTCACAGGGTTGTACACCCACCCACAACATAAGGACATCCTCAGGGCGGGCGCTATGCAGCCACGAAAATGGGCATTATATCAAAGGCACACTAGTGCACTTAATTTTTTTTGAAAAGTGCCCCTTGATATGATGTCTATTTTCGTGCCTGCATAACTGCTACCCATCCCAGGATCACCTGGACAAAAGCACATCAGCCCACTTGATAATAACTATCTCAAACCTCCCATTTTTTAAATAACTGTCTTTGCAATCCAAAGAAAAAGGAACAACGAAAAGATTTCCCGTTTGAAAATTGTAAGAGCGGAACTGGTATTGTTCTAGCATCAGTCGTTCTACTATGTCAGTTAGACAGAATATCAATTCTTTGTGACAATTCTTGTAATGGGTATAAACAAAACCTGGATCATAAATGAGGGCGTGGCTGTCTCTTTCTCACTGTGTACATTTTTACCACATTTGATCTAGATTTGAATAAGGAAGATACCAAAGTGAGAACACGTATTCTTTCACTAGTTCAAGTAACTTAATTTGAAATATGAAATTTTGCATATTTAAATAACAGATTTCTACTAAAGAATAAAATATTAAATTAAAAGTTTGCAAATGAAAGCAATATATTGTCAACACTTGGAAAAAACTCAAAGAACACTCATACAAATTTAAAAAAATTATTATTCCTAGTAGAAAATATGAATAATATGGAATTAGAAAGAAATATAAATTACTTATATTAAATTATATTCTGTTAGCTTTGGAAGACAAGTATCTCAAGAGAAATGAGCAACCAAGAAATGAGCAACCAATGAATAAGGACAGAAATTGGGTACAGTTAGCCAATGAGATGAGCTCTGGTTATTCTCCACATAAAATAGTACAATTGAAAAAATTTAAATTATCATAACACAATGTGTTTTTACTATTTTTCCGCATTTTTACTGCATTGTAGAGGTGAACTGTGAAGATCAGACCAGTGACAATCACATGAAATTCCATCCTGTTATAAGAATTTTGATTTTTTATACATACACGTACTTAGATACTATTAGGTGTATAAAATAGCTATATTCTATGAAATGAGGCAAATAGAATGCCATTATAAGAGATGGTGCCCCCTTCCCTCTGAGAAAAACAATTCATGACAATTTAATGTTTTGAAGGGCAACATGGGAATTCAAGGCCAGACGGCTGACAGTTGCAGTTGCATGAAAGTCTCCAATGTCTTCTCAACAAACCATTCAATGCATATCATGCGGTCATCACATTCTAAGAGTGCCTTAAATGTATTCATTTAAACAGGTCAGAAAAAGCTATCCTATACATTTGATACTACCAAGTTATTGAGGCAAGTAAACATTCTCCCAAAAGAAAAGAGAGAGATAATATGCTTAGTTACCGGGTTCGTATCTACGGGCCCTATACGGGGTTCAGGTAGGAACGTGTACATCTGTGAGTGCTGGCCAGGTTTGCACAAGGTACCTGTTGGATACGTATATGCTTATTTGAATTTTTTCTACTATCAATTGATATTTAATATATATTTTTGGCATTTAGCATTGATCAATAATCAAGTATCATACTATGAAATGATTAAGTTTTAGAATTCTGTATATTCCTCTTATTTTTTGTATATATAATGCATATATATGTATGTACCCAAACCCCTTAAAAAAATCCCATATCCAAACCCGTAACTTGGATAATATAGTATACCATTTTCAATGCTACTTGTAAAGTGAATTTGCATCATTTTAAAAACTACAATCTACTAATTTTTGCCCAGTTAAATTTGTTATAACTTAGGACAAATGATATTTCAAAGAAAAATTTGTTATAACTTAGGACAAATGATGTTTCAAAGAATATGAATACGTTTCTGGAGCCAGAAATAATTTTTAAAACTGTAATGTCTAAAAATAAGAAAATAAAATGCAGTACTTACGTTTAAGATTATGTGAATGTTCGAAATTATATAATAAATAGCCTTGCCAATCTCTAAACCTGGCTGTCATGGCTCACAAGCATACTATAAATACTTTATGTTTGAAATGTAATAAAATAAAATTTGGATGGCATTGTAGAATTTAAAGACTATGAGTAATCCATAAAAATATATTATCATATAATTTAAACTCAAGCAAATTGACATTTTAGCCACATGTGAATGAAATAGAACAAGTTTTAAATCTCTCCATATTTAAAAATTATTTAATCTAAAATCATAATCTATTACAACATGTTATACATAATTAACATAGATATCTTATAGTAAAATTTGATATCAGAATTAATTTGATAATTAACCTTGTACTGTTACCTCCTTCTCCTACTTACTAGACTATGTTACCATAGACACATAAACTGTTTAATAGTAATTAATCTATAGTGCAATTAACAGCATCAATCATGAAATTGTTTTTTATTTTAATCAACAACCAAAACAAGGGGGCTCACCCTTACACAACCACAGGGCTGTCATGAGATCAACAACACATTACAAAAGGTGCCTGTTGTTACATGTCAAGGCCACAAAGGGCACTTAAAGAACAAAGGGCCATGATTGGCCACTTACAGTACAAAGGCCAAAACAGGCCATTAACAGTAGCCAACCAACACGTTGACAAATGGGATAAAATAACAAAGGGATTTTGAAAGTCTCCTCAAGCCTTCACAATGGGTGACAAAATGGTATTGAAAATCACCATGTAGTAAAGAACAACTCCCCTCCAACTAAAAAACCACCTCCCATCTACAAAACTCCTTTGCATAGTAACAGACAAGGAGCCCACCTTAATAGGAGCAGAAAAGGAAGAGATTAACAAATTGGAGAGCCAACCACAAATCCATCCCACGCCCAAGCAGCCATAGAAAGGAAAAGACTGCCCAAAGTTACTAACCTCCTCCACGAAACAAGTCCACCCTCCATAAGAGACTCTTCCACCTCCATAGAAACCGCAAAACAGAAAAATACAAACTGAATGCGCCAAGTCCTTACCATGGCCAGCATGATACATCTCACCTCAATGGGGATCAGCATAGCCCCAAAGATAACTACAAACTTTAACCAAAAAACAACCAAAGCCCAGTATGAACCCTTGAAAACTATTAACAATCGACTGACCGCCAGAAAAAAAAAGACCACTGTCTATAACAGCTAAAATAAACAGTCAAACAAAAAAACAAAAAGAAACCTGATAGTTGCAGCAACATCCATAACAACCCAGCTATAGAAGGCAGAAAAACTTAACCTCGAAGACTGGGATAGGCATATAGTATTGCATTGGGTTGATAAAGAAGCGCTGAGCAGCATTTGTCTATATGGGGCTTCCTCTGATCAAACATGGCTTGACAAGCACTTTGAATCATAACAATATATATGAATTCTTTTTTTCTCAAAATGGCATCCCTGAACGAGATCCCAATTGAACAATTTGAAACAGAGTCTGAAATAAGCATTTGTTTAAAATTAAGGCATAAAATATGTAGAAAATGGTCGGAATTATTAAGGGCTCTAGGATTTTTCTGGACTGGACTACAGGAAGTATGAATCCCTTTCAGAGAATCAGTTATAGGCTTCAACGTTAAAGAAAAGTACTAAGAAAAGACAAGAGGATCTTACCTTGCTTGCGTAAGGTCAGAATTATGTAATATTGAGGATAGACCAAACATCATCACAATTTATCTCCGTTTTGCGGCGATAAAAGACATGTCCTTGTAATTTATTGGGTTGGACATTGAAGGCGGACAATTTCCGACCTATGCAAAGGTCAAATGTGGCTACAGGATTTTGTCAGTATTCTTAATTCCTCCCTCAATAAATTTTGTCAGAATTCATTTATTCCTGCCTGTTTTGAGACTGTCAACGATGCCCTGCTGGGCCTCTTGAAGGCCAACATCTGGCCTTACTATATGTCTATGGAGAATCTCAATGTGGGAAATACATAATTTATGAAGCTTACTAAAGTTGATCAGATTGTAAATGTACTTCAGATTCTGAATGAAGAGCAAGCCGAAAAGGAGGAATCTTAAGAAAGTAGAATTTTGACAATGAGATGCCAAGATAGGTGTAGCAACTGTGCATGTAATTTTGCTTTTCCACTCAGAGGTTCATTGTGACAAATGCCAGTAAATATACGTACTATAAATGATATGAAGCAAAATAAACATTGCCATCTGCTGGAAGCTATAAAAGTTTAAGCAATAAATTTCTAATAAGTATATAGCATGTTAACAAATATTTCTGTTCAAAAAATAGGAAAAAAATTCCTTTACATTATAATTCTTTAGGAAGAGCATATAAATAATTAGTAAAATTTCAATGTTTAAAAGTTGTACCACAATAAGTTAAAAGTATCAAAGTAGTCCAAAACTCAAGTTAATATATAGCAAGATTCTGAACTAAAAAGTGAAGAGAGCATTACAACATACAAAGACATCAAAAAAATTATTGAAATCTGATGCATCATTTAAAAGCTTATACTACATAGAGTTAGCTATAACATAACTCTATAACAGTGACTGATGCTCTTCCTCTAAAACTTAAAAGTTCCAATTATTAAAACTTGAACTTAGATATTATTATTTAGATATTGAACTTGAAAGTTGAATATTTTATCAATATAGCGCATGAATATTAAATTCTCATTCAGCATTGAACTGTTGATCTTATCTCACAGGACCAATTGTGAAAAGACCAATCCATAGATACCATGCCTAAAATATCAACACACTACTTATGGCTCAATATTGTTGGATTTATGACCAGTATATGTTCATAAACCAGTGAGTAATTGTAATGGACAAAAAACATGAAACAACAAACTGTTTAAGGTAAAAACATGGCAGGTGTGAATGGTAGAAAGATAGACAAGAAGCTATCCTCTGTTACACTTCGACAGCACTGACAACTATGCCCAACCAAAACAGACCGTCATTAGCTAAATCCAAAAATATTTTTCAAGTCAAATTGCTTCGCTATGACAAACACAAAAATTTACATGAATGCAAACAACACCAAAATTGTAATCCAACTCCCACTTTCGCAGAAGGGTTTCAAAATGACAAAAGGGTAGGTTCAAAAGTTACAAATGGTATAACACTTCTCTGCCGCCAAGCAAATGCATCATGTAGTCCATGACGTGACCATTGTCTGTTCTTCATATGGTAAACTATGACAGAATTGTAACCGCATGTAATCCATACTACACCACCGCTTGCAGATACCTCCCAGGAAGTGTGAAGCTCATGTGTTAAATCTAATTCCCGTTCTCGAATCCACCGCTTATGTTCTGTATCCAATATCCAGAACACAAAATGCCCATCATCATCACCCGATGCACAAACTAATAGATTTCCCTCCCATTCAATGAGGCGAAATATAAAGCCTACAGAGGCAGGAACGAAAAGAGGAAAGCCCCATTGATCTTGATTCACATCATAACCTATAATCATGTTTAAAACATCATCTCCATCTTCATACGAGCCCTCTAAATCTCTAAATCCTTCCAATTCCTGGGCATCTCTGATTTTGACTCCAACAAGAAAATAAATGACACCATTTAAAAAAAGTTGAGTCCCTAGAGAATTGTATTGATACACATTAATAAAGTGCAATAGAGGTATATGCTGACCCCTGTGCCAAGAATTTAAATGAGAATCAAACACCAGGGTATATGGGTGCTCCTCACCGACAGAGCTGCCTATCATCACAAATTTTAGAGTATTCTGTGGATAACAAATTTCACCAAAATATACAGTTTCTATATCCACTGCAAAAGGCATTGGCAATTCTTTCAAAAACTTTGTCACAGGGTTGTACACCCACAACACACGAACATCCACAGGATCATTTGGATAAAAGCACATCAGCCCATTTGATACGGTAACTATCTCAAACATCCCATCTTGAAAAGAACTGTCTAAGCCATCCAAAGAAAACGGAACAATTGAAAGATTACCGGTTTGGGAATTGTAAGAGCGGAACTGGTATTGTTCTGGCGTCGGTTGTATTGTTCTGTTAGTGAGACAGAATATCGATTCCTTGTGACAATTCTCATAATGGATATAAGCAAAACCTGGGTCAAAAATGAGGGCGTGCCACCTCTTTCGCACTGTGGACATTTTGAGCACATCTCTTGTTGAAACCCTTGAAAGTATGTTTGTAATCAGCTCATCAAGGCATTCCACCTCCTCTGCACTGCTTCCTGCTTTCAATCTGGAAATGCTCGCCATTTGCTGGTCGCCCAAAACAACCCTCTCCAATAGCGGGAAATGTATGAAGAAGCGTGTTCAAGTAATTAAGTTGTTTCAATCTTAACAACGAGGCTGTTTTCTAAGGTTAAATAACTTAAATATATATTTAACAATTTATTTATTTATTTAAAAAATAAATTCAAATATTTTAATCAATTAAAAAATTGTTATCTTCAACTTTAATAATAGAATGATAAAGTGATGCAAAATTAATATTATATTTTAAAATACACAATATTAACAAAGTATAAATGAACTTATTGAATATTAATAAAAAGTTAAACTTTTATATTGTATATGTTATTTTAAGGGATGCAATTTTTGTTAATATTTAATTATACTATTTAATTATCTTAATGTTGTTACTTCTAATATAAAAAATAAGGATGAGTTTTGTCTACATCTTAATTGACTAAGAAATGTATTTAACAACTTACATAATTATTAAAAAGTTTAAAATTTTCAAGGATTGTATGAATCACCGATAACATGGAACCACAAAAATGTATTTAATAACTTACATAATTATTTAAAAGTTTAAAATGTTCAAAGATTGCATGAATCACCGATAACATGGAATCACAACAAATCAATGAATACTATAGCATTCAAAATAATTTTATTTCCAAGTAAGTTTAATGATTATGAAGTTGGTTGGTGGCAGTTATTAGGCATATCAACGTTTCCCCACAGATGTTGAAGGACTATTGATAAGAACTAGAAGAATTAAAACGATCTACATAACAACCTTGATATCGAACGTCAAGATCTAGAACATGCATAACTATTATGACACATTTATGATAGTTTACCTTGAAAAAGCAAGGACTATGGTAATTTATTTCTATAAATGCATTTGTAGAGACAATTGTTGCATTGCACAATCCAAGCCCTACATTTTCATTTCCACTTTTCCTGTTGTTGAATTCCTGGATTGGTCAACGAATTCCTCCTTTGATTGACCTTTGATAAGAGGCAAATGTCCTTTTTAGGGTAGATCAAAGACAAACATATTAAAGCCATTATGAATTACTCTTATTCCCTCGTCATCCATGTAGTCAGTCGTATTTTGGGTGAAGAATTCATTTCATCCTATTACAAATATAGGATGAATACACATAACTGTCGTATTCTTAGCAACTATCCTTTATGATATAGAATCAAAGGAGATTGCCAAGCAACTATGTCAGAAACTCTACAACGACTCCTTTCTATGGGAGCTTGATATGGTGGTGGTCAATATCGATGACAACCTTATAATTCCATGTCATAAGGATTACTTTCTAGTTCGTTGTGGAGGTCAGAAAATTCAAAAGCTTCCTATTCTCACAATTGGGTATGTGGATATCTTTGAGAAAAGGAAACCAAAAATTTGCAAGAATGTGAATATCTTGCAAAAGCTCTTAGGGTTAAAGCTCAATGAAGGAGGGGTTGGATCAAGGCATATTTAAGAGAAGAGGGGCTACAAAGTGAAGATGAGGGAAAATAATTTAGGGTGAAAATCATTGAAGACAAAGAGATGTCTGGAATGGAGGTAGAAGATCGTCATGGCTCGAGCTAGGGTAATGTTGGAATTCAAACCTCTCTCATTTTGGTAAGAAAGAAGTTATTTCAAGATTACAAGTTTGATTTGGGCTTTCCACTACAATTTTGCATTTCAAGTCCTAAGGCAAGAGAGAAAGCATTCAAGGCATTGAAAACAAGGAATAATCTACAGATGTAAGCATTTGTGATGGTATCCATGATCTTCATATCCTAAATTCAACTTCAAGTCAACATCAAGACAATATCAAGCATCTTCACAAGCATTTCGATATCAAGAAGGTTTATGAAGGTATAAGCATTCTATTTTCAAATCAATCCTCTATTATACATCATCACAATTTTCCTTTCAATCATATTTCATTTCTATTTCAGAGTTGATTCTTAAATTAGGGTTTGACTTAGGCAATCCCTTTCAACACATCATTTTCTATCTTTTGTGTGTGTAGGAATAGGTGGCAAACTTGCAAGAAGAGATACAAAAAGACTTGGAGAAGGGCTACAGTTTGCAACCAATTTTGTTGGAAAGTGGTAGGAACAAGGTGACTAAACTATCACCTCAATTCAAGAATAAGATGATCAATTTGTCCCTATCCTCCCATTTCAGCCCAAAATTTGGTCTGGGGGGTAGTTATCATCTCTAGTTGCTAGATTTAGTTATGGAATCGATTTGTTAGTTCTCAATCTTCTTGTGCATGCATAAAACCTTCTTGTCTTCCTACTTATCCCTAGATCTTGCATTTCTCATTTACATTTACATAGTCATAATCCATAACCAACAAATGATCATTGAATCCACCTAGCACTTTGTCCCTCTTAAGGCCTAGCATATCATCTTCCTTCTAATGTAAGGGATAGTTAAATAAATGTAATATTGATTCCTTGTTTGCACACATTAACTTTTGAATCCTCTTGCATTTTATTTCCATCATTTCATTGTAGTGAACTTGACACTTTATATTTTTCCTTTTATTTGGATGTCTAGATTTGATGCTTTACATGCTTATGTCTCACATGGTATGCATTTAGAGATTCAAATTCACTTCATTTTATGCAATGCTTAAATGGTCAATCATGTTAAGAATTTGCATTGTTTAAACATTTCCTTATTCTATAACCTTTTGTATATTTTTTATGAACTTGATCCTGTTGAATAGGCCAAATAACTAAGAGGCGAGTGAACCAATTATTCACAAACAACTTCTAAAACTTTTAATGAACCAGTAAGCACTTAAACCATTTAAATAATTAAGACTAATAAAAATATGAAAGCACAAAACCATTAACACATAGAACACCAAATTTTACGTGGAAACGCAAAATGGGAAAAACCATGGAGAAGCTAATTCTCATGAAAAGAACACCAGGTAAGGTGATTTTTACAAGGGCTCACTTCCACATTTTCTCACTGTAGGTTGGCTCAATCTCGATCGAGATAACTATCCTTATACAAAAGATGTGTTACAAAAAAAATTATTGACAAAATGTGAATTGATAGAATTGCATATGACTATGCATAAAACAATTCTAGTTGATAGCACACTAATCACCAACAACAGAGATCCAATACAAACCTTCTTCCAGTATACACCAAACCTCTGCAACAAAACATGTAAGACCTTCTCACTATATCATTGTAATCCTTCACTTGACTTTCTTCTTCTTACACATCGCTTCCAAGTATCCACTAAAACAAACTTGCACTATATTACCTTAAGATCTATGTTTCTGGAATACAGAAACACCCATCCATACATCATATACAAAAAGGATATCTCTATTTATATACATCTGATAAGGTAGCCACCTATGTCAGCCAAGCCCAAAAATATGTTTGCCAGAAAATTAATGATATTACATTTGTATTTAACATGCTACCATTAAACCTAATTTTGGGTCACACATAAGAAATCTTTACAACACCTTACTATAGGACCAAAATATAGGTCACACTTAATGTGTTATCTTTGTCCTAGATACTCCAGATCTGGTAGCCTTATTAGCATTAGGTATGTATCCTCTTCCCTTCTTTGCAACAACTCTTGAATAATTCAAGCAAATCTTCTGTATATCATCCCAATCTTTCTGTGTAATATCTCCTCCAGCCATGAGATCAAGTGCTTTATTACTTCCTTCATGAATTCCTCTTAGGAACAATATCTTTTGGAACTCCTCATTGAGTTCATGTTGTGTATTCTTCTATAGACTAAATAGGAACTGAGAAATATAATCTTCCAGGCTCACATATTATTTTTGTGTCATCTTAAAGATATCATCTCCCCTCAAATGATTTCTTTGACAATATTCCTTGTACTTTTCCAAGAAATATGTCTTCATCTCATTCCAATCATGGATAACAACACTTTCCAATCGCATAAACCATATAAGTGTTGAGTCCTTTAGAGTAGCTGGAAATAGCTTGAGCTTGTGAGCATCTGTGGTATAATCATAATTTCTACATAGGATATCAAAGTCAAATTAGAATGTGTTAGGGTCCTCTGTAATCAAGCCATAACACTTGGGAAGGGTTGAAGCTGGAATGTTATTGAGCTTTTTGTTGTCATGTTGGTCAGAAATTGGAAAAGGAAATTGGGTGGTGAGTTTTCCATGGGTGGTGCTCTATGTGTTTCTCTATTAGGAGGACCTCTATATAGAACTAGAGATCTATCATGTTTTTCTTGTTCCCGATGGAAATACTGTTGACCTAAATGAAAATTGGCTAATACTTCAGCATGGGGGTTAAGATTCAGTTGTTCATCATCTATATGTAATGCAAACGGTTCATCCTCTGAGGATGAATAAGAAGTTGTAGGAAATTCTTGTGAGGCATCAGGATAAGGGTTGTCTTCTTCATATTATGGGGCATAAGAAGATTATTCCTGATTATCAGTATTGTCTTCTCGAACAAACATACATAAGGCATCTCTGGTTCTTCTTTTGTAACTCATACATGGATATATAGAGGTTACAAATATATTTTTAAAAAATGAAGGTCATGCTAGGATGATTGTGGATATTATTCTAGGAAAGTTGGAAGATGACTTTTGATTGTAACTCAGTTTAACACCATCCCCAAAAATGATGCCAAAACTGCTTTCAAAATTAATCCAACTGGTAACTAGGGCAATTTACCCATTACTTATGGATTGGACATTCATAAATCAGTTTCAATTGATTCAAGAGGCTCATTTATCTATCAACCTAGGGACGTGAACTTGAAATGGTGTAGCAAAGTATATGCACTAAGTTAAAGTATCTTCCATCTCTATTCTACGGAAAGAAAACATTGCATTATTTGAAAGAAAATATTGGAAGTAACTTGCCTCTATATGAATTAGAAACTTCAATTATTCTACTCTACCTTATCAAAATCTAGAAATCAAATAGGTTTCTACTCTATTTACCTTGTTGCAAGAACTACCACAAGTTTTGCTACCTAGTGGTTGCAAGGAAAAAAGAGGACTAAATAACAAATTAAAGAAATACAAGTAAATGATGTTGTTCACTTACCAAGGGGCCCCCCTTGGACAAGTGAACTGAAACAAGATATGCTTATTGAAATAATGACATCTCTATTTTATTGATAACAAAAAACTAAGTACATATTGAATAGAATTGTATTAACTAGGATTGTCCAATAACTACAGTAAAGACTTCTTCTCTCTTAATCTAATTACTTAGAGAAATCAACAGACAACTTATTTATAACAGATAACTTCCCTAACTAATCCCTAAACTATCAGCCATCACAACTGCATGGATTACAACAACTTTTATTTCCTAGAAACAGGTTTGAGATCATTTCTCAACTGATAGAATAAGTCTTAGATTATTAAATGATTCAACATAAATATAGGTTCTCCTTCACTGGACTTCCTCCTAAGTGTAGTGGTCCGTGTTTGACTTTCTCAATGATAACCTGATACATCTATGATAGTCGGCTATCACTTCCTTTGGTGGTTGTTGAACTGGTCCAAAGTCCTTTGTGTTGTCAGTTTCTTTAACACTTGAATGACTTATTCCTACAAATGAGGTTAGTAGCACATGCCATATTTATAATATATGATTATTGAGCATTATCCTACTCTAAATTAAAACATCTACATACTAATTCATTCTTTGTAGGAATGGATTACTTGGTTACATACATAAATTCACATTTCAATCATCCGTATAGAATATGAATAATATAAAAGTGATTTGTTAACCCAGCGAAGTGATCTTTGCTTAAGACACAAAAAAACTTGACCATTTAGACTCAGACTAAGTCCTTATAATGTCTTACACAAACATTGTTTTAAAAGATTTTTAGTGAAAGTATAACAGAAACCTAAGAAAGAATAGAACATAATAGGTCATAAAATGGCCTCATCCCTTAAGATACATACACCTCATATCACTTTTACTGAAGATTATGGAGTTGTCTGAACACCACAACCAAGTCCATGACTCGATCAATAAAATATCTGAATGAACCAATAGATATGAACTAATGAAACCTTTCTAGAACATGATATAATCAATATACAAAAACATTTGATGAACTGAAAGAATGTCCAAGTAGTAGGAACACCTAGGAATAACTCTCAAGTACAATAGTCAACAGGTACTGATAGAAACACTAATGAATTGCAATCATTAAAACATATAGATGTACTAGAATATGTCTTCCATAGTATAAACAAGTACATCTATCACCATACATCAAAATTGCACGTACAAAAATGTTCTACAAACATAACTGAAATGTTGATATCATATCGACACCATACCAATAACCATAAATGTTCAACCAATACTACCAACAACCAACCGACACCACCAAACAACAAATATGGATATTTTGACATGAATGCCAATAATGCCAGCAACATATCAATATATTTAATAGATCCCTACATATAATATCCTCATAAGAAGTTTAAGACTCATGGATTCCCTAAAGGGTGTAGATCTCGAGTCAATGAATATCTTCCAAGGAAATTTAGGTGAAACCTTTATTCCTACACTTGACATACCTAACATCGTTGAAAATAAAATCTTCTCGTGGTTCTCATGATGAAGATGATTCCTTAGCAAGAATGTCTCCTATCCACACAATAAAGCTTGTTAATGATTTGGAAAAGCTGTAACATTGGTTGGGTCAAGATAATTCTAATAGCACGAGGCAATCCCCTTCATTGAAGGTTTGAGAAGGATGATTAAAAATGATTAACATGGTGTGGTTTTGTTACATGACATATCTTATATTATAAATGATAATATCATACCTATGAATAATTATGTCAAAGATCTTATTCTTTAATCCCAATAATAATGTTGAAAATTTCATTCCATTCCAACATAATTATCTGATGTGTTTACCTATACCCCACCTATCTATTAATAAAATCATTCCTATGCACATTAGTGTTGGAGGAATATCTAGTTCTTGTGTACCTCCATTTGCAAGTGTTTCATGTTGTTCCCAACCATCACCTATACTCACTTATCATAATGTTCCACCTACATATTCTAATGCTCCATCCATGTCACATAAAGTTCCACATCAATCACTATCAGACATGTCCAATATCAACATATCCATCGAAGCAACCACTAATAGCCTTGCCCGAAGTGTTTCATCTTTGTAACAACAACTCACTTCTATCACCCAATCCAAGAACAACATCCCTAATTGTGGCATTGCTAAACCACCTTTCCAATATATTATTTGAACCATAATCCCTTTATACATGGAAATACCTCACTTGGAGACATACAATAGAAACAGTGATCCCTTGACTCATATAAAAGTATTCAAAACCTTGTATAGTGACTTGTCAAATGATTATAGGCTTATAGCTAAGTTGTTTACTAGGACATTTAGGGATAAGGCCTTACAATGGTTTTGTTCTTTACCCCCTAATCTATTGACTCCATTAAAAAACTAGGTAATTCTTTCATTCAATAATTTCAAAATAATATTGGTCCTCAAATTTCTTTGACTAATTTGATTCATCTTAAGCAAGGTGTTAAGTAAAAAATGATTGATTGCATTGGTAGATTCAAAAACTTGAATGCTCAAATTTTTTATCCTTTTTAGTATAGTGTGGATACTGATCAGTCACCAAGTGGGAGATTGTTAGCTTGTGGTGACTAATCAGGAAAGTACTATCCAGGAAAGTACTGTACACTTTTCCTCCCGACCTCGCCGGGGTTGGAAAATTTTTTTGAAGCCGACTACTTTTTTCAGTTTTTTGAGGCCGACTACTTTTTTCAGTTTTTTGGGCCGACTACTTTTTTCAATTTTTTGGGCCGACTACTTATAACTCATTCTAACCCTAAAGCGGGAAAATATTGTATAATATGGCTTAGGGTTAGGGATTTTTCATTATGTATGATTTTAGTACTTGCGGCAGAATTTGGCTGTAAGGGATTATGGATTGTAATCAGGTTGTAATCACTGGATAATAATAATATTGGACTCGCTGTTGGTGGATGTAGCCCAAGGATTGGGTGAACCACGTTAAATTTGTGTGTCTTGTGTTCTATTCTGTGTGGTTTATTATTTTCTGATATTAGTTATATTTGCACATAATTGTTATTTCTGCCTTGTTAATCCTAACAAGTGGTATCAGAGCGAGGTTATTTCGTTCGTTCTTTCATTTATTCTCTGAAGCAGGTCTCACGAGTTAGTGGGAGAGTCTCTCGGTTAAGTGGGAGAAATGGCAGATGAGGGTAGGCTGAAGGTTGATAAGTTTAATGGGCAGAACTTCCAGTTATGGAAGATGCAAATGGAGGATTATCTCTATCAGAAGGATCTATGGCGGCCATTAGAGGGAGTAGCCAAGAAAGAGCAATCAATGTCTCAGGAAGATTGGGATATTTTGGATAGGAAGGCACTGGGGAGTATTCGTCTATGCCTGGCACAATCGGTGGCATTCAATATTACTGAAGCAAAGATAGCTAAAGATCTGATGGAAACCCTAGCGAAGTTGTATGAAAAGCCTTCAGCTTCAAACAAGGTATTTCTTATGAAGCGTTTATTTAATATGAAAATGGTAGAAGGTGGATCAGTTACTGATCATTTGAATGAGTTTAATACAGTTACAAGTCAATTAACCTCAGTTAAAATTACTTTCGATGAAGAGGTTAGGGCTCTCTTGATTTTGTGTTCTTTGCCAGAAAGCTGGAATGGGTTGGTAATGGCTGTTAGTAATTCTGTTTCTGGTTCTAATACCCTAAAGTATGATGATGTTATTGGTGTTATATTGAGTGAGGAAATTCGTAGGAAAAGCTCAGGGGCATCCACATCGGGTAGTGTATTGAACACAGAAAGCAGAGGCAGAACAAGAGATAGAGGAAACAACTCTGGAAATCGTGGGAAATCAAGAGGAAAATCAAAGGGAAAGAGGTCCGAATCTAAAGGGCCAAATGATTGCTGGTACTGTGGAAAGCCAGGTCATAAGAAGAAAGATTGTTGGTCTCGAAAGAAAGATCAAGGAGACAAAAATGATGGAAACAAGGAGGCAAATGTGGTACGTAACAAATCCGAGGAGGATGCTTTGCTCTTATCCTTAGAAAGTATTGATGATTCATGGGTTTTAGATTATGGGGCTTCATTTCATGCTACACCCCATAGAAGTTATTTTGTTGATTATGTCTAAGGGGATTTTGGGCTAGTTTATTTGGGAGATAATGAACCCTGTCAGATTGTTGGAAAGGGAAAAATTAAGATTAAGTTGCAGAATGGGAATCATTGGCTACTACAAGAGGTAAGACATGTTCCAAGGATGAGTAGGAATTTAATTTCAGCAGGGCAACTGGGTGATGAGGGTTGCACAGTTACTTTTAATGATAAAAATTGGAAGGTTTCAAAAGGTTCCTTAGTAGTAGCAAAAGGTGTGAAAGTAGGCACCTTATATCTTTGTACAGGTCATACTGTTCCTTCTACTTTAATTATTTCAGAAGATAATGAATGTTCAGGAAGAGTGGCTGCAGTTGAGCAGGAAGAACATCAAACTGTTGCTGTAGATTCTGACACAGCACTGTGGCACAACAAACTCGGGCACATGAGTGAAAAAGGTATGAAATTACTTCATTCAAAGAAAGTTTTACCTGGTCTGAAATGTGTCAATATGGATTTCTGTGAAAGTTGTGTTTATGGAAAACAAAAGAGAGTTAGTTTTGTGAAGAGTGGGAAGGAAAAGAAAAATGAGAGATTAGAGCTTGTGCATACAGATGTATGGGGACCAGCTCAGGTATCTTCCCTTGGTGGCTCTCTGTATTATGTTACATTTATAGATGATGCAACAAGAAAAGTATGGATTTATTTCCTTAGACATAAATCTGATGTATTTCAAACTTTTAAGAAATGGAAATGCTTGGTTGAGAATGAGACTGGTAAAAAGTTAAAATGTCTTAGATCTGATAATGGTGGTGAGTATTGCAGCACAGAATTTGAAGAATATTGTTCCTCTAATGGTATTCGTAGGTAGAAAACTGTACCAAGGACTCCACAAGAAAATGGAGTGGCTGAACGCATGAACAGGACAATAATGGAGCGTGCAAGGAGTATGAGGTTGCATGCTAGGCTGCCCAAAAATATTTGGGTAGAGGCAGTGAACACCACTGTTTATTTAATCAATAGAGGCCCCTCTACTCCTTTGGACTGTGGTATTCCAGAGGAAACATGGAGTGGTAAGAAGGTGAGTTATTCTTTTCTCAAAACCTTTGGTTGTGAAGCTTTTGCACTTATAGACTCTGAAAATAGAACCAAGCTGGAAGCTAAGTCAAAGAAATGTGTATTTGTTGGGTATGGCATTGATGAATTTGGTTATAGGCTTTGGGATTTTGAAAATCATAAAATTGTAAGAAGCAGGGATGTCATATTCAATGAGAAAGTATTGTACAAAGATCTGTTGCTGCAGCATGAGAAGAAAGAAAATGACTATGTAGTACTGGATGATACTCCACAAGTTCATGTTCCAGTAGTTCCTTATGCTCTGCAACAACAGCAACAACAAATACCACACACCCCAGTGAGTGTTAGACAGTCAACAAGGCTAAGTAGACCTCCAGAAAGATTTTCTCCATCTTTGTATTCTATTCTGTTAACAGATGCTGGTGAACCTGAATGTTATAATGAAGCTGTGCAGGTGGATACAAAGCTTCAGTGGGAGTCTGCAATGACAGATGAAATGGACTCTTTGCTAAAAAATCAGACATGGGATTTATGTAAGTTACCTACAGGTAAAAGGGCTTTACAGAATAAATGGGTTTACAGGATCAAAGAAGAGGATGGAGGTACGAAAAGATTTAAAGCCAGATTAGTCGTAAAAGGATTTGCACAGAAACATGGTATTGATTTTGATGAGATATTTTCTCCAGTTGTTAAAATGACTTCTATTCGTACTGTTTTAAGTATTGTGGCTACTGAAGATTTGCATTTAGAGCAGCTTGATGTTAAAACAGCCTTTCTTCATGGTGATTTGGATGAAGAAATATATATGGTTCAGCCACAAGGATTTGAGGTCAAGGGTAAGGAGAATTTGGTGTGCAGATTTCAGAAAAGTTTATATGGCTTGAAGCAAGCACCTCGGCAATGGTATATTAAATTTGACACTTTTATGAATGGGCATGGATATAGTCAGTGTCATTCTGACCATTGTGTTTATTTTAAGAGGTTGGATGATGACAGCTACATTATTTTATGTTTATATGTTGATGATATGCTTGTAGCTAGGTCTAACATGGATCACATTAAGGGGTTGAAACAACAGTTAGCAAAATCTTTTGCTATGAAGGATTTGGGGGCAGCAAAACAAATCCTTGGTATGAAAATTTGTAGAGATAGGAAAAATAGGAAATTGTCTCTATCTCAGGCTGATTATATTGAGAAGGTGTTGCAACGTTTCTCTATGGAAAATGCCAAAGCTGTCAGCACACCTTTGCCTGGTCATTTGAAATTGACTAAGGATATGTGTCCCAAGACACTAGAAGAAGAGACTAAAATGTCTAAGGTACCTTATGCTTCAGCTGTAGGGAGCTTAATGTATCCTATGGTATGTACTAGGCCAGATATTGCACACGCAGTGGGAGTCGTTAGCCGTGATATGAGTAACCCTGGTATTGAGCATTGGAATGCAGTCAAATGGATTCTCAGATATTTGAGAGGCACATCCAATAAGTGTTTACACTTTGGGGGTTCTACTACTACTGTACAAGGCTATGTTGACTCAGATTTGGTAGGAGATATAGATAGCAGGTGGAGTACTACAGGTTATATATTTATTGTTGGTGGGACAGCAGTGAGTTGGATTTCTTGACTACAAAAGGTGGTTGCTTTATCCACTACAGAGGCAGAGTATGTTGCTGCTACAGAGGTAGCCAAGGAGATGATATGGCTTCAATTCTTCATGGAAGAATTGGGAAATCCACAAAAGGATAATTGTCTACATACAGATAGCCAAAGTGCCATTCATCTTGCAAAGAATTCTGCTTTGCACTCAAAGACAAAACACATACAGTTGCGGTACCATTTCATTCGATCAGTTTTGGATGATGGACAGTTAAGGCTGGAAAAGATTCATACTGATGATAATCCAGCAGATATGTTTACAAAGGTAGTAACAAGGGAGAAATTGAACTCATGTTTAGCTTCAGTTGGTCTTCTAGACTGAATAAAATAAAGGAACAACTGAGTCCAAGGTGGTTCAATCCAGTGGGAGCCTCATGTGGGTAGCGGTATTGCTACAGGATCAGTCTCCAAGTGGGAGGTTTTTTAGTATAGTGTGGATACTGATCAGTCACCAAGTGGGAGATTGTTAGCTTGTGGTGACTAATCAGGAAAGTACTATCTAGGAAAGTACTGTACACTTTTCCTCCCGACCTCACCGGGATTGGAAAATTTTTTTGAGGCCGACTACTTTTTTCAATTTTTTGAGGCCGACTACTTTTTTCAATTTTTTGGGCCAACTACTTTTTTCAGTTTTTTGGGCCGACTACTTATAACTCATTCTAACCCTAAAGCGGGAAAATATTGTATAATATGGCTTAGGGTTAGGGATTTTTCATTATGTATGATTTTAGTACTTGCGGCAAAATTTGGCTGTAAGGGATTATGGATTGTAATCAGGTTGTAATCACTGGATAATAATAATATTGGACTCGCTGTTGGTGGATGTAGCCCAGGGATTGGGTGAACCATGTTAAATTTGTGTGTCTTGTGTTCTATTCTGTGTGGTTTATTATTTTCTGATATTAGTTATATTTGCACATAATTGTTATTTCTGCCTTGTTAATCCTAACATATCCTTTGTTTGGTATGGATGTTCAACAAAGTTTTATTTTTAATTTATAAAAATACATAAGAGATAAATTATTATTTTCTAAGATAAATTAGTGCTTCATAATTATCAGTTTCAAGTGAGCCAATTTGAGTCACACTTCAATAGCTCTAGTTGATGAATGATGTCTCTCAACAACCTTTCCAAAAGTTTCAAAATCCCAACAAAGGATTCATCTAACAATGTTGATGCATAATTGGTAGTTGCAACACCAAGTGTGGCTCCCCTATCATCCATTTTTAAACCACCTCATAATTTTACATCTCTTTCTAAATCCTTGCATAATATTATTTTTAAGTTGAATAATGCTAATATTTTGAAACTCCCCCCATCAAACCTATTAAACCTTCTAAACCATTGTCATCTTCCTATGATCACAAAACTTCTTCCAACAATATCATCAACTTGACCATGATACTAAGAAGTGTTATCATTTGAAATATCTTATCCAAGACCTTATAGATTCCAATACCATAATCATTCAGGTTGTCAATGACAATGTAAACAAACTAGTTCACCCCATAATCAAAACTTGCAAATCTATATCAATTCTTTTCCTTAGCATTATACATCCAACACCATTGAGCCAACCAATTTGTTGTCTTCTTCCACCAATATTTTTTAGCATAGTAACCTTATGATCATGAACCTTGATAATGTGTAGTGCGACCAACAATATTGTCAACCTCATTGAGCCATCTAAACCTAAACCTAAGCCTCAACTTGAATCTTGCATTACCTTTGATTCTAATGATACTATTAAGGCACTTTTTGGTCCTCTTTATATTTCTGCAAAGATTAATGGTATATTCTCTCAAGGATTGCTTATTGATCCTATTTGAATGGTGAATTATATAATTTGGGAACATATTTTCACAAGATAATTCCATCAATAAACCTATGAAAAATATGATGTGATTATTAATACTCATAATGGTTTTACTTGTCCTACTGATAGTTCTATTACCCTTCCCATTGAAGTTGGTAAAAAGAGATTAGATGTCACCTTTTCCATTATCCCTACCTCTGATCAATTCCAAGTGAGACTTGGACTTCCTAGGCTTACTTCCATAAAAGTTATTTCTTCTCCTATCCATAAGCACTCAAAGTTTCCCCATAATAGATGAATTATCACAATCAATCATAATCTCTATTAGACTTTATCAAGTTGTGGAAAATTTAACCTTGACTTCTTTTGTCTTCAAACACTTCAACCATTGCAACCCCACCAAGATATTTTCTTCCTATCTTAACAAAAGTTCAAACATAAAATGATTTCCCAATTGATCAACCCAAGGATGTCGTGTCTCCTTGTCTAGGACCTAGACTCATTCCCACTTATTCCATTTCTCCTATTTATTCTTTAGTTTTACCTCTTATCTTGTAAAAATGCCCAATATCCTCTATCTCTCAGCCTAGTCAAGTTCCTTCCATTCCTCCTACTAAGGAAGCAAAGGAGAGCATGTTTATTGATCATAAACCTTCCAAAATATAAAGTAAAAGAAAAAGGAATCATGATATTTGTGGCCAACACTATAGATGTAGTGTCAGGGCCCATGAACTTGCTTTCTAAACCATTTCCTCCCTTAAGACACATCATGATACTTTAATACCATTTGACCAACCTATACATAGCCCAAGAGAGGAAGAAAATATTAACAAAATTAAATTGTCTAAACATGATAAAAAAAATTTGTTCGTATTAAGGATCCTATTGTAATTAATTTAGATGATAATGATACTCTTGATGATGCTAACAATTTTAATCATCTCAATCATAAATTATCTTCAAAATTTTCCAAAGGATTAACTCTCACTCCTTGTGACAAGAAAAGTGAATCATCATTAGAGCATGGTCCTTGTTTGGAACTTGCAATAGCTCCATTTGTCATTCTTGACATTGTTCGTCTCACATATTTTCCACCTTCCCTAACTAATTTTCAGCAA
The DNA here is from genome assembly GCA_027943335.1 of Chamaecyparis obtusa. Taxonomy (NCBI): domain Eukaryota; kingdom Viridiplantae; phylum Streptophyta; class Pinopsida; order Cupressales; family Cupressaceae; genus Chamaecyparis; species Chamaecyparis obtusa. The sequence continues at coordinate 878,280 of BSBK01000226.1, read as the reverse complement.
GATGGGTTGGGAGATGATATATTTGAGAAGCTCCTCTTATGTGATGGGTTCTTTTGTGTATTTTCTTATTTTTAATGTGATTCCTCCATGATGTGTTGCTTTTTATTTGTTATTGTATTGTGGCTCCCTTTAGACAAACTATTTTTATCTATTGGAACAAGGTCATAAAGGGACCAAACCTGATGATGGATCATGTAGTATGATCCAAAATGTTGATGATAAAAAATTCTACACAATCGAATCCAAAAATTGGAATAACATATGTATGGATTGTGGAAATCTAATAGAATTGAGGGACCAAACCTATCATGACATTCCTCTATTTGTATCTAAATTATTCTATATGTCATATGTATGTGATTTTGTACATGTTTTATTGTTGTAAATGTTCCTTTATATTGTCTAATTGGGGATGATGCAAAGAAGTGAGATCTATCTCTCTTTTCATCCTCTAGAATGCTAACCCAAAAGACTTTTGTCTGTTCGTCTTATGTAGCATCTTCTTCCATTATGATTGTATTTCTACTACCTTTAGATGATGTTTTCAATTCACTACAATCATTATTGATATACATGAGTTATCATATGCACATAATAACCAAAAAGTTAGTAGATCTCTTTGTGCTCTTTTTGCCGCGTGCTTTATTTCCCTTAATTCATCCTTTCTTGGGGGCATATCATAGTGGAAATACAATTTTCTACCTTAAATTCATTTCTCCCTATAAGGTGTATAAAATGGCTTAAATGTAAGGGAATATATTTTACTCCTTATTACACATTATACACACACCACAAATCAAATATTGTAATATTTTTTTTAAGGCTATTTAGCAAACTATGCATTTTTATTTGTAATATCCTCTTGGCAGATTTCCTTGGTTATCCTTTCACTTGGCCAATTTCCTTGGATATAATGCTTTCCTTAGTTACCCTCTTCATTTGGCCAATTTCCTTGGATACAATTCTTTCCTTGGTTATCCTTTTGCACAATTTATTTCTAGCGGGGTTTCCTAGCATACAATGCTTTTCTTGGTTATCATTGAGGTAAATTGACTACCATAATACAATTCGCTAGACAAATTAATTTTCCTTTTTAACTGACAATATTTTGTCTTTACATGACTCATAGTAAGTTTAACCTTACTAGGATAAGTACAATCATGTCCTACCTCTCCCTCTCTTTTCATGTGGTGTTCCTTTTATCTTCATCTTAGATCGATGAGGACCTAAGTCACATGTGGGCTTAGTGTTTCCTTGTCTTATTTTTCTTGAGAAATTTTTTGTATGCTTTGATCTACTTTATGGAGAGTATGTGTGGATGATGTGAGCCTAACCTATCAGGAGCATGCTAAGACATTCAAACGTTAGTAACCGAGCATACATCAACATATAGAAAAATAATTCACAAGACCACCTCAGATTGAGCCAAAGCAAGAGTGCCTCGGCACCGTTTGATTTTCTTGTTTAAGAGGGATGTGGGTGTGCTCTACAAGCATAATAAACTTGTCCCCAATGAAGATTAGGGAATATTAGGATCATATGCAAGCCATGGAGGCCCCAAAAGTGGCACAAAACTAGGTATAGGGAACCTATTTTTCCCCTAGGGTTCCAAGTGTGCAAGATGATGAAATGCAGATTTGAGGGTTAAGGATGCAATGCAAGATTGATTTTAATTCTAATATAGATGTGACATGGATTGATGATATGAAATTCTTGAAATAAACTATGTTAATCCATTAAACTAAGCTAGGATGAGTTAGGAAACATGAAAACATGAAAGAAACCTAACAATATTAAGCTATATTATGAAAATCCTAGATGCAATTTAACATGATAACAATGCTATTTAAAATAAAGAGTGAGTGGTATTTTTATCTTGGAAGGATGGATATTTATAGGACTTGAGGAAGGGCTTGGGTTAGGAAGGGTGGTTAGGGTCAGAGTCAAGGTTAGGGGTATGGTTTAGGAAGGGATAGGATGGCATTAATGGGTTGAAAGGATCAAGGGTTGCTCATACATGTGTGAGAAATGCTAGGGAAGTGTGCTAGGGGACAAGGGTGGAATAAGGGAGATATGTATTCATTAAGAGGCTATAAAAGCCATAAATGAAGGTGTAAAGGGTCATTAATGAGTTTGTAAGGCTCATTAATGAGGGTGTTGACTTTGGGTCAAAGGGAGAGGGTCTAGGTTAAGAGGGTTAGGAATCACCCCTTAAGCGGGGTTAGGGAGTGATTAGGGATGAGAAGATAGGTTTAGAAGAGTCTATAAGATATCTAGAGTTTTAGGGATTTAAATAAATATTTAATTTGTTTAAATGGGATTTGGTTTGAACAATATTTATTAAATAAATTTAATAAATGGGGAGGGATTAATATTTAAATTTGATTTAAATATTTTTGGAAAGGATTCCTTAATTAAATGAATTTAATTAAGATAGATGAGGATAATAACTTGATAATAATTAATTAATTAATTAATGATGATGTCATCAAGACTTTTATTAATTAAAATATTTTTAATTAACAAGTTGGATTTTTAGGTGTCTACATTTTGCCCCTCTTCGATGCAGCGCCACAAGTGGCATTGTGTCAAAGACAAGAAAATAAGATGCCCCAAGCAAGAATTAGAAGGTAAGGGGTTGTGCCCCCTCAAGAAAATAACGCAAAGAGGAAACTTTGTGGAATTTTCATGGAAAGAACCCAATGGGAAGAAAAGGGAGGAAGGAGATGGGAAGGAGGATAAACAAAAATTTGACCAAGAGAAAAGATGCATGAATGCAAGATGATTATAAATGATGCATGATGAAGCTAGATGCATCTAACAGGACTTGGGGATCTCATTGTGTTAATATGGAGAGCACAACCTAGTTTGATATAACAACATTAGAGACTTACCAAGGTTACGGGGAACACAAGGCCTTGTCACCAGCATTGCATAGGACTGACACAAAAATACACGCAAGGGTTTCCCCAACATCACACATGAATCCAAGAAGGAGGCATGGTAGAAATGATATTGGAGAACACACAAACAAATGACATTTCCCAAGTGTACCATGGAACCCAAAAGATCACATGTAGAACGTGCAAGGGTCATATCCAATTGACTCACAGGAAGAAAAAAGATGATCAAAATATCTTGCCCCAGATTTCCCTCATTCACAACACACCATGATATAAAGGATCATGGAAAATTTGAGGAGAGGAACAACGAGAAGCCATAAAAGATAAAGAAGATCACAAGGACAACATCCAATATCAAAGTGATAAATCCACAAAACGTCCTTTGCCAAGGAGAGAGATTGATTGTTTGATTGATGGGGGAGATTAGGTCAGACATAAGGAAGGATACATCCTACAAGGACCCATTTGATGAGGAGAATGTTGTCTTGATCTTGGAAAATGACAAATCAAGGATAATCACATGAGCAAGGATAGTTGACAAAAGATGTTGCTGAAGTACAAGGCTGGGTGAGACAAGTTATCAGATCATAGCTACTACAGGAATGGTGAGGATATGTACAATGAGACATGATGATATAGTATAAAGGACAGGGAGACATTTATAATAGATATTTAAAGAAGATCAGGGATTGGGATAGGAAGATCTCACTATACAAGATATATACAAGAAGCTCAGGATTAGGGTTAGGAGGATCTCACTATACAAGATATATACAGGAAGCTCAGGATTGAGGATAGGAGCTGATTGTTGTGTTGGATAGGCTTGAGGATAGAACACCTTGGGAAGAATGGGCTGGAGGTGGGTATGTGGATGGGGTTTGGGTGATGAGGATGGGGATGGGGATTGGGATGGTGGGATGGGAGATGGATAAATAATGACCCAGTCCACTATGTGTGGTGTATGTTTCTAGGTTTTTACCAACATACTTGTCCACAGTGCTTGAATTTCCAAGTTTTTACCATTGGATGATTATTTCTCTTTGCTTTTTGCTTTTTTGATTTTCAAAATTTTCAATTTTTTTCGATTTTTCCAAATTTTATGGATTTTATGGATTTATAGGATATGGTTCAGGTGTAGAATTGCTTTAGATGTATGATGTTGATAGGATCATTTAGGGCTCACCTTCTAGTGTTGATATTTGATAGGCTCTGAAGCCAAAGCATGTTGTAACAACATAAGGACCCAACTAAGTAGGTTCAAACTTTCCTTTCTTCTCTCAATTGGCTTGTACTTTCTAATTTTCCTTCAAGACCATGTCACCTACCTGGAATTGTCTTGGATGGACCTTTTTTTTGTAGCTCCTTTTGAGTCAATTTTGATATAAAATCAGGTGATCATATGCTTGCTGCCTCTTTTCATCCAACAGGTCCAGCTGTGTGAGGTGTTCCACGTGATAATCTTCATTTGTGGTGTAGTTCTTCATAGACACATGCAATAAAGGTAGCTCAACCTTGATTGGTAAGATGACTTCCACACCATATACAAGGGAGTATGGGGTGGTGCCTCTGGGAGTGCGATAGTCCCAGAGGGAAGGATTGATTTGGAGGTGTCAGTCATGATCATAATCATTGACAACCTTCTTGAGGATTTTAAGGATGGTTTTATTGGTTGCCTCAACTTGGCCATTTCCTTGATGGAAGTATGGGCTAGAGAAACAATGGTGGATTTCGAGTCTGGCACAAAGATCATCCACATGCTAGTTTTCAAAAGGTGTGCCATGATCTGTAAAGATGGTGGAAGGGATGCTAAAGCGATAGATGATATGGTAGAGGATAAACTTGGATATCTGAATGCCTATAGTTAGGATGAGCGAAATCACTTTAACCCACTTTGTGAAATATTTAGTGGTTGTTATGATATATTTGTGTCCATCTAAGGAAAGGGGAGTGATTAAATCAATGAGGTCAAAGCCCCAACATGAAAATGGCCAAGGTGGTGCAATAGGTGCAAGTCTTGAGCTGGAGCATGAATAAATTTGACATGTTGCTGATATAGTAGGCATTTCTTTATAAATTCACATGCATCATGCTCCATTGTTGGCCAGTAATACTCGACTCTGAGAAACTAATTTTCTAGGACCATGCCACTTGTGTGGGCACTGCAACATCTAGCATGAACCTCTTGTAAATCCAGGATGACCTCATTTGAATCTAAACACCTAGAGAGGATGTTGTGATATCCTTGACGATAAAGGGTGTTAGCTATGAGAGTGTAGTGGGCAGCTCTACAAATTAGGTTTTGGTGTTGGGTGTTTGTGACGTGGGAGGATATGATACCATTTTAAAGATAAGCATGAATGTCTTGGTACCATGGGGACTGAGGACCAACCAAGATGCACACCATTTCAGAATTGTCATTCTCATAAGGTGTGTGTAGCTGCTCCACTAAGAATTCATGTTGTAATGAATCTTAAGGAATTTCCAGTAAGGATCTAATGGTTTCCATGGCCCTGAATGCTTTGTTTTGTAGCCTTGGTATTTGCATGAATTGTAGGCTCAGGAAGTGCTCTTAAAATCTATCTACTAGTTCCTTTTAGGTTAGAAGCTTGTCTTCCTTTGTCTGATATTTATCCAGGACATTCTTGATTATTAGTTGTGAATCTCAAAATACTTGTAGTTCCGTGATGTTCTACTGGATAGCTATTTTGAGACCTGAGATGAGTGCCTCATATTCAACAATGTTGTTAGTATAAGGGAATCCCAATATAAATGATTTGGGGATGTAGTCACCTTGAGGGGTGACAAGGAGGATTCCTGCCCATGATCCATGTGATGTATAGGAACCATAAAAGTATACCTTCCATAGGGGTTGTTCTTTAATCATACATATATGTTCATCAAGAAATTCCATAATTAGTGGATATGCATCTACCAGGGGTACTTCAACTAGCTGATCATCATTGACTTTCCCTTTAATTACTTTCTGGTCTATGTATTGGATGATGAACTACAACTGATTTGAATACATTGAAGATCTATGATTTGGGATCATTGAGTTGATGATTAGATATGTAAGATGATTAAATTAATAATATGTTGTCATTGATGTCAACTAACCTTGAAAATACTTATCTTGTAAGTTACTATACCCAAACATCTGTAGAAAGGAAGAAAAGAGATGGAAGAATAGATATATCTACATGGAGAAAGATGGACATGTCAAATGAGGATAAGGAATACATTGATTAAATTATGAATGAGTCTATGACCTTAAGTTATTGACTTGATTATGTTGCATTCATCTATGATGAAGGAAAAGAGAAAAATGCACAAAGCAGTATGGTCAGTTAAAGAAGCATTTTAGTATACACCAACAGGATGTAGTGTATACCAACAATAGTATAAACTAAGCTTGTGTTCACCGACGCATTTCTTTGTTAACCGAGTAGAAGAAAAGAACTAAATGATTAGTTTAGCTAACAAGGATTGATGAGCTATAAAGTACCTCGAAATCAGAGATAGAGATAATGTTTGTTATGAAGATCAATGACTAGCATAGTTCAAGGAGGATCTAAAGGATGAAACTGAAACATGTTATTGACACATCAGCTGAGGAAGGTTAAAGCGGAAAAATCAACAAAGGAGATTAAGCGGCAAAATCTGATGGATGGAATTAAACGGTTTACATGTTTATATAAGAGACCAAAGTTTCACAATGAAATGAATGCCAGAAGGAGACTACAGAGATTTCATGTGAATAAGTTTCATGCAAGCCTGATCAAACTGGTTAAGGAGAACCAAACTGTAGAGATAACCAAGCATTAGGAAGCTATAACCGAGCGACAGTAAGTTAATGGAAATTGATTGAAACATAATAGATACATTGATTAGAGGATTTTAATGAGCTTAAGAATGGATCTGATAATTTGGAATTGAAGTTGTGTTGTATTTAGATCAAATTTTTGTTACAGTTTAACCATTGTAATCAAACAAATCTCTTAATAGAGTGGACTTGTAAAGTCTTGTAATTTCATTCATAGAGTGTACATTTGCTATCTTGTCAACCCCATAGTGAATGCTGGTTGGATGATAACGGTTGGTCTAAAATCCTCTAACAAGGTCACACCTAACAGTGTGTTTGTAACCTTTGACAAGGTTGGGTCTTCACCGACCTCACTTTAGAAGAGTGAATATTTTTGGGTTGCCAGTCCTAGGTGGTTTTTCCCTTAACATGGTTTCCACATTAAATCTCTTGTGTTATGTGTTGATTGTGATGATTATTTATTGTCATACTTTACATATTGCATATATGATTCGATCGATAATCATTAGATGTTTTAACTGGAAATCGGTAAATACACAGACAGAGTACTACCTTATGTTACCGAGCTACAAAAGTTTTAGTAATTTGTTTTTGGTTATACATTTTATGATTGGGACTATGGATAACTAATTCACCCCCCTCTCAGTTATTCTAACAATTGGTATTAGAGCATTGGTTGCTTAGAACAAAGTTTTAAGGACTTCAACACAAAGATTTCAAAATGTATAAGAGGGAAGTGCCAAAGCTTAATAAAGATAACTTTACAATATGGAAAAGCCGTATGAAGCTGCACATATTTGGAATTGGGAATTCTGCCCTAGATCTGATGGAGAATGGCTACCTTGCACCTCCCACTGGTCCCTTGAATCTTGATCAACTAAGAGCAGGCATGAACATAATGTTACTATGATGGAGATTGTTGCTTCCTGTTCAGATGCCGAATTTGAAGATATCAAGACTTGTACTACTGCTAAACAAATGTGGGATAAACTTTCTCAATTTTATAGTGGTGATGTGAATGTCAGAAGAGCCAGAGCTGAAAGCTTGAGGGGAAGATTTTATGACATGAAGATGAAGGAAGGTGAGAGCATTATGCAGTACACAAACAAAATAAAAGTAGTTCACGCTATAAGAGGATTTGATGGTGTAATTGATGAAGAGACAGTGGTAAGAGAATTTTTGAGAACCTTATTGCCGGTCTATGTAGTAAGAATATCTGCAATACATGAGACAAGGTCTGCAACTAGTAATACACTTACTCTTGATAATCTGATCAATAATCTTACAACCTTTGAGCTAAATAACTTTGATAATAGTGTTGTACCATTTATTGAGTCTACTTTTATGACTTCTCTAAAGATTGGTAAATCTACTAGTGGAAATAAGAATGATAACAGTGATAGCAATACTGATGATGAGCTTGATGAACTTGAAGCTCTTATGGCCATAAGGTTACCTAAAGGTAAAGGAAGATATAGATGTAAATTACCTTTAGCATTTTTTAACTGTAAAGAGGTTGGTCATATAGCTGCTAGATGTCCACATAAGAAAGATGATGACAGGAAGAAAGATTGATCTAATGAAGGAAGCTATGGGAGAAGAGGCAACAGAGGTTACCAACACTACAACAGAGACAACCGAGACAAAAGTGACAAAGGCAAGAAGGTGTGCTACATTGTTGAGGAAGAAGATATCACCGATACCGACACTGATGATGATGTGGAGGTAGTATTTGTTGTAATGAAGGATGATTCAAAAGAAGATGAAAGGTATGTAGAGAAATAACTTATCTCTAAAGTTAATAGAAATGATACATGGATCATAGATAGTGGCTGTACACATCACATGACTGGTGATGAAGAAAAATTTGATTATCTTGAAGAATACAATGGAGGATCTGTAAGAATGGGAAATGATGCACCCTATATGGTTAGAGGTAAAGGAACCCTGATGATAAATGAGAAAATTAAATGTGAAAATGCTTATTGGGTAAAAGGATTAAACTATAATTTTCTAAGTGTGGCACAGTTGAAAAATTCAGGCCACCGAGTTTCTTTTGAGAGCAAGAAAGTGAAGATATTTGATGATGGAGGAAGACTTGTAGGAACTAGTACACAATCCAGAGGTAATCTATTTTTATCTTGATAATGATCAATCTTCTTGTTTGATAATGAAAGATGAAGATGGATGGTTGTGGCATAAAAGGTTATGTCATGTGAATTTTGATAACATGATTAAGATCAATAAAAAGAAATAGGTTAGAGGTCTGCCTAACTTATCTAACCCTGATCATGTTATGTGTCATGAATGCCAGAAAGGTAAAATGACTAAATCTAGTTTCAAAAGAAAAGATTATTCAACAAAGAAAATACTTGAGTTAGTGCATACCGACCTATGTGGTCCTGTGAGAACTCAAAGTTATTATGGAGATAGATACTTTATTCTTTTTGTTGATGATTATACTAGATGAATGATAGTCATGTTCTTGAAGGAAAAGTCAGAGGCATTTAAGATGTTCAAGTGGTACAAAGAAAAAGTTGAGAAAGAAATTGGTAAAGAATTGAAATGCTTAAGATCTGATAGAGGTGGTGAATTTATCTCTGATGAATTTACTAACTTTTGTAATGAGAATGGTATTAAAAGATAGGTCTCAGCACCGAGGACACATCAACAAAATGGAATAGCTGAAAGGAGGAATAGGTCAATTGTTGATTGTACAAGAAAACTGATGATACAAAAGAATGTTGCTCAGACATACTGGAGAGAAGTTGTTAGCACTGCTGTTTATGTGCTAAACAGAGTACAACTGAAGAAGGACACCAATAAGACACCGTATGAGTTATGGTTTGGACACAAACCCACTGTAAGTTATTTCAAAGTTTTTGGAAGTAAATGCTTTATTCTGAAAGATGAAACAAATGGGAAATTTGACTCAAAAGGTGATGAAGGGATATTTATGGGATATTCCACTAAAAGTAAAGCATACAAGTGTCTTAACAAAGTAACAAATAAAATTATTGAGAGTACTAATGTTCGAGTTTATGAGTTTGATGATAATAATGTAGAGGAAAGCATAAAGGAACCAGAAGACTATGGTAGATTCACTTACATTGAACAACTAGAGTACCTACTGACATAGCAGACAGTGACAACCGGTCAATAGGGAAACAATACAGACGGACAGGAAGGAAACATCGATGAGTAGGAAGGACCTACTGAGCAAGAAAATGAACCTGCACAGGATGAACAAGAAAGAAGAGAACAGATACTGGCAAGATTTGTCAGAAGACATCATTCTGAGACACAAATCATTGGAGACAGACAAGCTGGCATGCGGACAAGGAGTAAAGCAAGATAAGGTACATGTCTAGTTTGTGAATATGAACCAAAGAATGTGAAAGTTGCATTAGATAATGATGAATGGGTTAATGCAATGAAAGAGGAAATGGAACAGATAGAGAAGAAAAAAACATGGAGTTTAGTACCCCAACCTAAGAACAAGAATGTTATCGGTACTTGTAATACCCCAAAAATGGGCTATAAGTTCATTAACCTCCTATATCATCAAATCATATGAAATCGACATCAAAGTCCTAATCTAAGGCACATCTAAACATCATCAAATCTAATTGATTATCTTAAATTTTGCATCGGGGAATATTCCTAGTAATTTTCCTAATTATCTTAATTATCTTTAATTTTATAATTATTTGGCAATAAATCACATTTATCCTAAAGTTTGATTAATTGAATATTTTCATATTTAATTAATTAGATTTAATATTTGCCACTTAATTGTGTAATTAAATTTAATTATATCTATTATTAATTGTATTATTTAATTTTGACAATAAATCTAATATCATGTGAATAATTAATTAAATTCTTATTTAATTAATTAAAGCAAGTTGTCATTATTTAATAATATAGTTTTTAATAAAATTTTGATTAAATAATTGATTAACCCATAAATCAATTATTTTATTTTTAAAAGCAGTTAAGTTGGAAATAAATCACTTTATTATTAAATTAATTCATAAATAAAACATGCACAATCATAAAAGCAAACAACTATCAATTATCAATTAAAGCTAAACTCTATTTTGAGTTAAAACTTAGCTTTTGCATGTTTTTGTGAGTTAATTATCTTTTATTTAAAAATAACTCAAAAATCAAGTTGAGTTATTTGAGTGATTTATAGCTTTTTCCCATGCACCTCCAAAGCCCTGGATTTCTATAAATTAAGGCTTTAGCTCTTCACAAATCATCTCATATTTTGCACAATCACGCTGGAGAATTGGAATTGAAGAATCAAAGCTCTTGCAAATCGACATCTTTGTGAGATCAATCTTATTTTTGCATTCATATTACATATCATTGTTAGATTCATAGCATATCAGTTTTCAATAGCATTCATATCATATCAGTTTTTATCATTCTTATTGCATAGAAAATATCAAAAATATAGATTAATTGCATTTATTCCATATCTAGAATTGCATTCAAATCCTTCATTTAGGTGTCGTCTAGGTCACTGATCTCGATTACAATCTGAGAACATTAATCTCGCACCTATTAGAAGGCAGTAAATCGCTTGGTTAGATAGCTTTCAATTTTGCACGATTTTGATTATCACTAACCTCTAATGTTTTACTGAGTTTTGTGTTTACAGATCAGGTATAATTTTTACACACACATTTCTGGCACCCACCTTGGGGCAACCCACCTTTGCATGCTGGTTTTGATTTTTTTGGGAGCTAAAACCCCAAAGTTTCAAAGATTTAATTTTATCTTCCAAACGGCTTGGAATTTTGGTTTGAAATTTTTTTTCAGGTTTTTGACGTGTCATGGAAGCTACAGTAAAAAATTTAGAATTTTTTGAGATGTTTTGAATTTTTAATAATTTTTTCTTGAAATTCTAGAAAAAATTAATATCTGACGCAAATCAGCATATTTTTTGAAAATTTTTATATTTTCGGAAAGCTATTTAAATTATATAGGGGGTCCATTCTTTGTGTTTTAAATTTGGATATGATATCATAGCTCAAATAGTCAATTTACAAAAACTAGTCTATTTTGATAAAATGGGTCTCTAGGGCACAAATGAAAAGATTTTTCTAAAATTTTTGCTTTTTTGGAAAGCTCTCTATTTTTTAGTAGGAGTCTCTATTTTGAATTTCTATTTTTGTGGCCAAAATCATATCAAAAAAATTAGATCTTGTTGACTAGGTCAAATGCAGCAAAAAAAATAAAGTTTTGTGATGGGTATGCACTTATTTTTTTTACATGGTTCAATGAATGATATGAGTTGTCATTTGGGTTAATTGCTGGTTATTATTACTGATAATAATTGATTTTTAGAGCTAACCCTATGGTTTTCATAAGTTGAATATATTTTGCATATCTTGTTTGCTTGTTTGCTTGTTGGAGAGTTCGTCACTTGCTTGCATGGAAAAGCTCAACAAAAATTGCTAAAAATCAAGTAAAATCTACTAAGTGCATTGCGAGGATCTCAAGTATTCTCCTTCATCTAATAATATTTTGATTTGGGACTTAAAATAAATCTCTTATGTGTCAAGCTTGTGTGCATCTTTTCATGCTTTTGATCTATTTCTACACACTTGCATAATTGATACTAGGTTGTGAACCCTTAAGGATTCATTAAGTAGTCTTAGAATACTTGTGATTGATCTTGATTTCTATCTTGGGTTATTGGACTCGCTAATCCACCGGCCCCTCATTTCCGCCCCGTGGTTGCAATCTCAGCGCCATAAAGGGGAGGGGTCAACAGGACAGAAGCGTTAAATGTTCCACTTGGCAACCCTTTTGTGCTTTTAGGAACTCACTTGTTTTCTAAGTTGGGGACTCATTTTCAGCTTGTGTGAGGTGTTAAGTGTTCCACCTTGTGGACTCATCTCATATTCACTTTAAGCGTTAAGTGTTCCTCTTTCTACTTTTTGGGTACTTTTGGTAGATTTACTTTCGGGAATATATCTGTGCTCACATAGTAATTAGGCCCTATGAACACTATTCGTGATTCTTGAGAGATTGGATTCCTAGAGAAATCTTTCTTGATGATAGAATCCTTGTAGGTAGGGAGGATACTTAGTGCGTTTCACATTCAACTTGGTTAGTGCATCTTCTCTTATTGATCGACACATTCTCTCTCCGGAGAGGTTGATAGATCACGTAGGGTTGATATCACAAGCTTTGGTGAATCAAAATTGGTTAGTGTGTCTTCTCTTATTGATTGATACATTCTCTCCTCGGAGAGGTTGATAGATCACGTGGAGTTGATATCACAGACCTTGGTGGAACAAAACTTTGTCTTAGCGTGTCGGATTAATCTACTTGTTTTGTTTGGGTTAAAAGTGAAGAGGTGTCAAAACCTTGAATCTGGAGCCAAGTCCCCTTGTGGTATAAATCTGTGAGTCATCTTTAGAGAGGGTTAACCGTAGTGGACAATCCCTTCATAGGGCAAACTGCGTTGATGGAACCTCAAGTGGTAATAGCCATTTTCGCCATGGTAGTGACAGCCGCTATATAAATGTCCTTGTGGAAGAAATCTCCACGGGTATGGTTCATTGTTGGGTTGTCAGATCTCCCTAGTAGCTCTTGAAGATTAAGTTCTCGGACTGTGTCAAAACCCTGGTGTGCCGGGATTGGAGTTCACCCCTTTGAATCATAAAAGTTGCAGAGTCAAACCATTACTAAAAACCCTAGAGAGGCCAATTTTTCATTCTCAGGTATATGTGTGTTATTGCAAAACTTTTCAGAACATACACAATTAGTACTCTCAGGGATTAGCACAATTTGGTCACTTGATTGTTCATGCGCAAGGTTGCTTTTTCCCTTGTTCATTGTTTTCAGACGTGCTTGGAATCACTTGCTTGTTGTTCTGCGTGCTTATTTATCTACTTGGCTATTAAAAACAATCAAATTTGGTATAAACTTCAAAATCTGGACAATACAATTTGCAAACAATCCAAAACTAAAGACCTTAAATTTTGCAAAAATTGACGTAAAATCTTTTCTGGAGTCAAAAGTCATTTCAGGAAGTCAAAAGTCATACGAGTTTTGTCAAGTGTCATTTCAGTATTACCCAATTATCGTATGAGTTTAGCAACTGTCCTTTCATAGACTACCCAGTGTTGTACGAGTCTGCAGAGTGTCGTTTGGAAAAATTTGAGAGAGTTGTCAGAAATTGTCAAATTGCAAGATATCCAATGTTTCCAGCCTAGTTCCAGAATCTGTCAAAAATATCATTGTGTCAAGAATAGAGCAGTAGCTATTGAGAATCAGTACACATGTCTCAAAGAATCAGTAAACAAGAGGAAGAAGCTCTGATCACCGCTATAATGAAACAGATACATGTTATGCAGGTCCAGCTTGACAAACTTGAGAAAGAAAAGGAACCTCTATACTCTTTTCCATTTGATAAAGACTTGTATATGTCACCATGCCCCCAGAAAAAATTTGAGCAATATGATACCTCTTCCACAGAGAGTGACACATCCAGCTTTAGAGACTATGATGACTATGACGATAGACAATGTAATGATACCTATGACACCTCTGTTCCTAAGAGTCCTCCTCGTTGTTCGTTCCTACTTACTACAAATGGGCCATCACATTGGATAGATCAGGAGAGTGATCCATATGATTCTGATTATCAAAGAGACTTTGATGATTTCTATGCACAATACCCAGATGATCCATCTGTTTCACTTGAGGAAGAGAAAGTTTACCACGCTGATTATAAACATGCATACTATAAGGATCTCTCCTCTAAGAACTCTCAGGCTGAAAATAAAGATTACACTCTCAAGCAAGATCATGTTAATGTTGGACCTTTGTCTTGTGATGGTTCCCTTCCATCCCCTACTTCCTCCAATACCCATACATTTCCTAAAGCTTCCGAGTCTTTCAAATCTTTCACAGAACCTTCATCTGACACAAGCTCTGATATTTTTCATGTGGTTCCCTATAGTTATCCTCCAGGGCTACCTCTTAAAGAAACTCAAGCTAACCTTCACTTGGCTGCAAATACTTTCAATAATGATAAACCTAAAGAGCCTAAGCCTTCATATGCTATAATGCCTACTTCAGCTAGTCCTTCACCATCTCTTCAAAAATCATCCATACAATCTCAACATGCTTCCTTGTCCTTAGAAGTGGCTCCATGTCAAGAGGACTCTAAAAATGATAAAGAAAAGAACATAAGGAAAGATCAAGATCAAGAAGCCTCCATGTCATCCACTCCTTTTTCTGATGTCTCTTATCCACCTCAGGGTTCTTTTGATCCTGTACCCCCTTTTTCATGCATTCCACCATGTCTTAAGTCTTCGCCTAAGCAAGATCAAGCTACTACTTACACTGTTGAGCTTATTGACAATCAAAATAACCTTACTACGCTTGCGCTTTCCAAAGATGATACTTCCATTAAGGTTGGTAAAAATGGTGTTCCTTCCAATGTCAAGCCTATTGAAAATCAAAAGAAAAATTATGCACTTGTGCTATCCAAAGATCCTTGTCAAGATCAAAGTCTTACATCTTCTTGTTCTACCACTCCATGTTCACTTTCACTTTCTACTCTTCCTAAGTCTTTGCAAGCTTTGAACAATCCTATCAAAGAAGGTGCTCATATTCAAGATGTCCATGATTCTATTGAAGATCCTAATGCTCACTCTAAAGATGCTGATATCCTTGGTTGTCATATAGATGCTGATGAACTTATTGATTATCCTTTTGCGTCTTCCACTTCCATCCTTGGACCTCTTCCACCACTACAAAGATCTTCACGCCTTCCTTCCATCTTGGGTCCTTATGTCCCTTCACTTTCCCCTCCTAACTCTCCTAATTTTCCATCCATCTTGGGTCCTTACATACCTCCATCTCCCATCTTTCCTCAAGATCAACATAGATGCATACCCTTGAATCCTTTTCATCCAACCACCCATCTAAACCAGTCATATCCTCCCTCTTCCACAAATCCCAAGTCTTTTGGAAGTAACTTGAATGTTCAATACAAGAAAAAGAAGCAATACAAGAATCCATCAAAAAAAGAATATCACCATGTCTCCTCTCATAGACATGGAAGCATAAAGTCAAAAGAAATATCTAAGAAAAAAACTACAAGACAAGTATGGGTTCCAAAATCCATCATTCAAGATATTCTCTCTAGATCATCAAAAGGAAATAAAAATTCTAAGGCTATATGGATTCCAAAGTCTCTCTTGAAAGAGTCTGGTGTTGAACAAAAAGTAAAATTGACATTCAAGCTTCCAAAGGCTTCCACTTCATCTCCCTCCAAAAATATTCTTCCATTTCATGTGCCCAAACCTCAACCTCTGCTATCCATTCGCCATATTCTTTCACGTATTCCTTCATTCACATTTCCTCCACCCTCTCGCTACCCTTCAAGGTGTGTGTTTACATTGATCTTGCCTTCCTTTCCACCTACCCTTTCACAATCCTTCCATGCATTATCCTTCTACCTTCTATCATTTTTCTTCATTTGCCTATTCCTCCTATCTTCCATCCTCACTCGCTTTACATAAAACCTTATCCTCCATTTTTCTCTTCCATCTCCCTTTCCCTATCAACATCTTTGAGCATATCATTTTGAATCTTTGGCATATCATGGTTTATCCTTTCAAGGAGCATTACATAAAAAGCTTGCCTTCTTCCAAAAAATAAAAAAAATAAAAAAAATAAAAATAAAAAAATAAAAAAAAATAAAATATATATATATATATATATATATATATATATATATATATATATATATATACACTTGATGAAAACCTGGAAACAGGCGCCTTGGTAGCAAAAATAGAATCTCTACCAAGATGGTGAAAACTCGGCAAACGGACACCACTTGTTCCAAAATGCTCCATCTATCAGCACAATCTTGGTCTTTCCCAGCTTTCAGTCTTGCTTTAGTTTGTACATATCTCCCGGTTTGTTCCTGCATTTTCAGTTTTCAATAAGTCGGCCTGTACACCAACCAGCTCAAGCGTTTGTATCCTATCAATGTTCAAACTTGGGGGCAATCAATGTCATATCCTATGACCTCCAATGTATCTTAGACGTGTCATATCCACTCAGAGTCCTTTGAAGCTTCGAGTTGAGTCAGTCAGTCAGTCTCGTCTCCAGAAAGGATTTTGCATCAACAACAATCAAACATCAAAACTCAACCGAAAACAATCTGTGCTTTTCATGCTTTTATCTCCTTGTAGGCTTACTGATTCGCATTGAGATTTTTGCATATTGTGTCCCTTCGAGCTCTTCGATGATGTCTTTTATAGGATTTAGAGAGTGATGACTGGGGGCATAATCTTTTCTTTGTCTTCTGCTTGTATGTGAAAATCTAACAGCTTTGGAAATTCTGGATTGAAATGGTGTCCGACTGTAAGAGCCTCTATCTCGAATTGGATGGCCATGCGTACCTCGACCATTGATACCCAAAAAATTCAAGGAATTTTGATCTAACTATTGTCTTTTTGAGTAAGTTCTTTCTCCTACTGTGGAATGCAATCTTGCCTAAGGATGTGAATGATAAAGGGTCACTACGGGTAATTCACATTGGATTTAGAATGATCTCTTAGCTGTTTGATGTGTTTTTAATGCAAGGTGTACTCAGGTCATCACAACGTTTATGTTTTGATGCTTGTACAAATTGCTATATCAAAATGGACATGATATTCAGGTCATCCTGGCGTTTGTGCATTGGTGCTTATATCTAATCCAACATTCCGAAAACAAATCAATATTCATATGTCCATGGTTGTATAACCAGTGGGTGTTGTATTGATTCTTGCACAAACAAATCAATATTCATATGTCCATGGTTGTATAACCAGTGGGTGTTGTATTGATTCTTGCACATACAAATCAATATTCATATGTCTATGGTTTCATGGCTAGTGGGCATTGTATTGATTTATCCGGTTACTTAAAAGTTCAATGATGATAACAAATCGACACATGATCAGTGACTAGGTCCTAGGTCTTAGGTTGCATTTCATTTTGCATGTCTCATTGCATTTTGCATGTTTACATGATCTCACAATGATTAAACGAACTTCAATGCTTAAATGATTCTTCAAATCGCATCTTCAAGTCTAACAAGAGCTGAATCTCACACGAAGGTTCCTCCAATGAAATAGCAAGTAGAATCCTTTTTCGGGATCAAAATTCAAATCTGAGATCATTCATATTATTAACTACTTGCATATTCGACCTTCAATCATCACAGAAATCTAGTATTCAACTTAACTGATTATCTTACATCAAACTATCAAAATTTCAACTTGGTCAACCATGGTCAACTCATGGTCAAACCTAGTCAAACTTAGTCTTTTGGGACCTTCCAATGATGCAGAATGCGTTCTCGGATGTAAATAACCACTTCTCAGATCAATTAACATGCTTCTAAACTATCAACACTAACTTTTCTTGTCAGATTTCAATTTTAATCCCGAAGGGGGCATGGTATTGCACATCATTCAAAGTCTGTAAATCAAATTCTATCGATCAAGTCTATCAATATCTTTCATCAGTGATCAAGACAAACAATCACGTCTAGTTACTGATTCATCAAAAGTCCTCATCGCTCGGGGCAAATCTATCATCACTTGGGGCATATCAGATTCATCAATCCATATCAACCTGGTATTCTCTTAATCTTGTAATCTGTATCAGTTTTTGCAACCATCAAATCATAGTGTTATTTCCTTGGTTCTTCGGCAACTAAAGGATTCGGATGTGATACCTGCTAGTTCTGCTAAGACAATCGAGTCTAGAATGGGTCACTCACTTCTTATCAATCCTAAGGTTCAGAATCAGGTATTTTGACACTTTTTCGCAATAATAGGTTCATTTGCTTCTACAGTGAACATTATCTTTGGTCATTCAAGACCTATTATTTCCATATCAATTCAATATCAATCAACTCCTATCTCAATATATTTCAATCGGTTTCTATCTTGAGATCGGTTTATCTTTTGAATCAATTTCATATCTTTATCAAACACAGACTATCTTTGAACCACTGCGCTTCACACAGTAATTCAAAGAGGGGCAAAATGTAATACCCCAAAAATGGGCTATAAGTTCATTAACCTCCTATATCATCAAATCATATGAAATTGACATCAAAGTCCTAATCTAAGGCACATCTAAACATCATCAAATCTAATTGATTATCTTAAATTTTGCATCGGGGAATATTCCTAGTAATTTTCCTAATTATCTTAATTATCTTTAATTTTATAATTATTTGGCAATAAATCACATTTATCCTAAAGTTTGATTAATTGAATATTTTCATATTTAATTAATTAGATTTAATATTTGCCACTTAATTGTGTAATTAAATTTAATTATATCTATTATTAATTGTATTATTTAATTTTGACAATAAATCTAATATCATGTGAATAATTGATTAAATTCTTATTTAATTAATTAAAGCAAGTTGTCATTATTTAATAATATAGTTTTTAATAAAATTTTGATTAAATAATTGATTAACCCATAAATCAATTGTTTTATTTTTAAAAGCAGTTAAGTTGGAAATAAATCACTTTATTATTAAATTAATTCATAAATAAAACATGCACAATCATAAAAGAAAACAACTATCAATTATCAATTAAAGCTAAACTCTATTTTGAGTTAAAACTTAGCTTTTGCATGTTTTTGTGAGTTAATTATCTTTTATTTAAAAATAACTCAAAAATCAAGTTGAGTTATTTGAGTGATTTATAGCTTTTTCCCATGCACCTCCAAAGCCCTGGATTTCTATAAATCAAGGCTTTAGCTCTTCACAAATCATCTCATATTTTGCACAATCACGCTGGAGAATTAGAATTGAAGAATCAAAGCTCTTGCGAATCGACATCTTTGTGAGATCAATCTTATTTTTGCATTCATATTACATATCATTGTTAGATTCATAGCATATCAGTTTTCAATAGCATTCATATCATATCAGTTTTTATCATTCTTATTGCATAGAAAATATCAAAAATATAGATTAATTGCATTTATTCCATATCTAGAATTGCATTCAAATCCTTCATTTAGGTGTCGTCTAGGTCACTGATCTCGATTACAATCTGAGAACATTAATCTCGCACCTATTAGAAGGCAGTAAATCGCTTGGTTAGATATCTTTCAATTTTGCACGATTTTGATTATCACTAACCTCTAATGTTTTACTGAGTGTTGTGTTTACAGATCAGGTATAATTTTCACACACACAGTACTAAATGGATATTCAAAAACAAGCTAAATGAGAATGGAGAGGTAACAAGGAACAAAGCCAAATTAGTATGCAATGGATATGCACAGGAGGAAGGGATAGATTATGGTGAAACCTTTGCACTTGTTGCTAGATTAGAGGGAGTTAGAATGTTACTTGCATATGCTGCTCACAAGAAGTTCAAAGTCTACCAAATGGATTTTAAATCTGCTTTTCTGAATGGAATACTTGAAGAAGAAGTCTACATAGAACAACCTGAAGGATTTGTTGATCCTGATAACAAAGATATGGTATGTAGATTGCATAAAGCTTTATATGGCTTGAAGCAAGCACTGAGAGCATGGTATGAGAGATTTCATAATTATTTTCCAAGTATTGGATTTGTTAGCACTAGTGAGAATAGCAGTCTGTACATGAAAGGAAATTCTGATGAAACTATTCTGATTGCTGAAATATTTGTGGATGACATAATATTTGGAGGAAAAGATCAAATCTGTAAGTCATTTGCTAATGAAATGAGAAGTGAATTTGAAATGTCTATGTTTGGAGAGATTAAGTTCTTTCTAGGACTACAAGTGATTCAATAGAATGATGGTGTATTCATCACACAATCTAAATATATAAAGGAAGTACTGAAGACATTTGGCATGGAAGATGCTAAATCCGTGGGAACACCGATGGCTACTGGATGTAAACTGACTAAAGAAGATGGAACTACTGAGGTAAATCAAACACTTTACTGATCCATGATTGGTAAGTTAATGTATGTAGTTCATAGTAGGCCTGATATAGCACATGCTGTTGGAATAGTTGCTAGATTTTATGCAAACCCTAGAGAATCACACATGGTTGCTACAAAGAGAATCTTAAGAAACCTGAAGAAAACTAAAGATTATGGACTATGGTATCCTAAGGAAGGTAAATTTGAACTAAAGGTATACATCAATGCTGATTGGGCTAGAAATGTAGATGATAGAAAGAGTACCACTGGAGGAGCATTTTTCTTTGGTGAAAGACTTGTTACATGGACAAGTAAGAAACAATCTTGTATTTCTCAGTCTATAGCTGAAGCAGAGTATGTGGCTGCTGCTAATAACTGTTCAAATATTCAATGTGCTTCTGGATTAGATTGTGTATATTTTTTTAAGCATCAACATTTCAGATCACACTCCGTGATCCATCATCAGGATGAGAAAGTGCAAGAATGTAAAAATGGATCTTTACATTCTTGCACTTTCTCATTACATTCTTGCACTTTCTCATCCTGATGATGGATCATGGAGTGTGATCCGAAATGTTGATGCTTAAAAAAATATACACAATCTAATCCAAAAGCACATTGACCATTTGAAATGGATTGTGGAAATCTGATACTTTTAATGTTCAAATATTGCTTATATCAAGCAAGTGTTGGAAGGAATGAATGAGATAATCACTGAGCTAGTGATTATATATTGTGATAACACTAGTGCCATTAATGTTTTAAAGAATCCAGTGATGCACTCTAAAATAAAGCATATATCTATCAAGAATCACTACTTAAGGGAACAAGTACAGGAGAAGCAAGTAAAACTAGAATTTGTTACATCAAAAGAACAACTTGCTGACATATTTACAAAGCCTCTACCGAAGGATACATATGAATACTTGAGGACTAGACTAGGGGTCTGTCCCCTGTCTACTGGTCACTAAGGTGATCTGGAGGTTGCATCAACCTAATCTTATCAGAAGATCATACATGTTGATGCAATTAGAGTTCACACTTTGGATTTCTGTCTAGAGTTGTGAAAGATTGAAGAACTAGAATAGAGTTGCACATCAGTATACAGAGATATAGAGAATGAACCAGATAATAGAGTTACATGGCTACTACAGAGCTGTATGTTTTATTATTCTTTGGCATTGTTGTCAAAGGGAGAGAGGTTTCCATATGAAATACACATTTGAAGCCAAAGACAAAGGGAGAGAGATACAGAAAAGGGAGAGTACGTATTGAAGATCAGTTACTGAAGAACAAAAGATGAATATGAAAGAGCACTGAAAAGATCTAATCCGCAGAAGAAAGTCTACACTGATAATGCTGCTGAGTAACATAGTGATTAAACATATTAAGCTAAGGGAGAGCTTGTACCAAGCTACAAAATTTGTTCATATAGTTGTAGAATACATGTTTGGTATATGGAATATTTCATATTGATTGTGTTGCCATCAATGCCAAATGGAGAGATTGATGAAATACAACTAATTTGAATACATTGAAGATCTGTGATTTGAGATCACTGAGTTGATGATTAGATATGTAAGATGATTAAATCAGTAATATGTTGTCATTGATGTCAACTAACCTTGACAGTAATTATCTTGTAAGTTACTATACCCAAACATCTGTAGAAAGGAAGAAAAGAGATGGAAGAATAGATATATCTACATGGAGAAAGATGGACATGTTAGATGAGGATAAGGAATACATTGGGTAACTTATGAATGAGTCTATGACCTTATGTTATTGACATGATTATGCTGCATTCATCTATGATGAAGGAAAAGAGAAAAATGCACAAAGCAGTGTGGTCAGTTAAAGAAGCATTTTAGTATACATCGACGTGATGTAGTGTATACCGACAATAGTATAAATCGAGCTTGTGTTCATTGATGCATTTCTTTGTTAACCAAGCAGAAGAAAAGAACTAAATGATTAGTTTAGTCGACAAGGATTGATGAGCTGTAAAGTACCTCAAAATCAGAGATAGAGATAATGTTTGTTATGAAGATCGACGGCTAGCATAATTCAAGGAGGATCTAAAGGACAAAATTGAAATGTGTTATTGACACATCAACCGAGGAAGGTTAAAGTGGAAAAAATCAACAAAGGAGGTTAAGTGGCAAAATCTGATGGATGGAATTAAAACGGTTTACATGTCTATATAAGAGACCAAAGTTTCACAATGAAACAAATGCCAGAAGAAGGAGAATGTAAAGATTTTGCGTGAATAAGTTTCATGCAAGCCTGATTGAATTGGTTAAGGAGAACTAAACTACATAGATAAACGAGCATCAAGAAGCTATAACCAAGCGATAGTAAGTTAATTGAAATTGATTGAAACATAATAGATACATTGATCAAAGGATTTTAATGAGCTTAAGAATGGATCTGATAATTTGCAATTGAAGTTGTGTTGTATTCAGATCAAATTGATGTTACATTTTAACCATTGTAATTAGACAAATCTCTTAACAGAGTGGACTTGGAAAGTCTTGTAATGTCATTCATAGAGTGTACATTTGTTATCCTGTCAACCCCATAGTGAATTTTGGTTAGACAATAACAATTGGTCTAAAATCCTCTAACAAGGTCACACCTAACAGTGTGTTTGTAACCTTTAACAAGGTTGGGTCTTCACCAACCTCACTTCAGAAGAGTGAATATTTTTGGGTTGCCAGTCCCTGGTGGTTTTTCCCTTAACAGGGTTTCCATGTTAAATCTCTTGTGCTATGTGTTCATTGTGATGATTTTTTATTATCATACTTTACATATTGCATATCTAATTTGATCGGTAATCATTAGATGTTTTAACTGACAATCGATAAATACACAGACAGAGTACTACCTTATGTTACCAAGCTGCAAAAGTTTTAGTAATTTGTTTTTGGTTATACATTTTGTGATTGGGACTATGGATAACTGATTCACCCCCCTCTCAATTATTCTAACAATTGGTATCAGAGCGTTGGTTGCTTAGAACAAAGTTTTAAGGACTTCAGCACAAAGATTTCAAAATGTATAAGAGGGAAGTGCCAAAGCTTAACAAAGATAACTTTACAATATGGAAAAGCCGTATGAAGCTGCACATATCTGGAATTGGGAATTCTGCCCTAGATCTGATGGAGAATGGCTACCTTGCACCGCCCACTGGTCCCTTGACTCTTGATCAACTAAGAGATAGGTGTTAGCTTGTGGTGACTAATCAAGAAAGTACTATCCAGGAAAGTACTGTACACTTTTCCTCCCGACCTCGCCAGGGTTCAGGGCCGGGCCGAGCCCCGAGCGGGGGTTTGGGGGTGGTATCCCCCAAGAGTAGGGGTTCGGGGGCGCAGCCCCCGAGGAAATTTTTTTTTGAGGCTGACTACTGTTTCGGTTATTTGGGCCGACTACTTATAACTCATTCTAACCCTAAAGCGGAAAAATATTGTATAATATGGCTTAGGGTTAGGGATTTTCATAATGTATGATTTTAGTACTTGCGGTAGAATTGGGCTGTAAGGGATTACGGATTGTAATCAGGTTGTAATCACTGGATAATAATAATATTGGACTTGCTGTTGGTGGATGTAGCCAAGGGATTGGATGAACCATGTTAAATTTGTGTGTCTTGTGTTCTATTCTGTGTGGTTTATTATTTTTTGATATTAGTTATATTTGCACATAATTGTTATTTCTGCCTTGTTAATCCTAACAAGTGGTATTAGAGCGAGGTTATTTCATTCGTTCTTTCATCTATTCTCTGAAGCAGGTCTCACGAGTTAGTGGGAGAGTCTCTCGGTTAAGTGGGAGAAATGGCAGACGAGGGTAGGCTGAAGGTTGATAAGTTTAATGGGCAGAACTTCCAGTTATGGAAGATGCAAATGGAGGATTATCTCTATCAGAAGGATCTATGGCGGCCATTAGAGGGAGTAGCCAAGAAAGAGCAATCAATGTCTCAGAAAGATTGGGATATTTTGGATAGGAAGGCACTGGGGAGTATTCGTCTATGCCTCGCACAATCGGTGGCATTCAATATTACTGAAGCAAAGACAGCTAAAGATCTGATGGAAACCCTAGCGAAGTTGTATGAAAAGCCTTCAGCTTCAAACAAGGTATTTCTTATGAAGTGTTTATTTAATATGAAAATGGTAGAAGGTGGATCAGTTACTGATCATTTGAATGAGTTTAATACAGTTACAAGTCAATTAACCTCAGTTAAAATTACTTTTGATGAAGACGTTAGGGCTCTCTTAATTTTGTGTTCTTTGCCAGAAAGCTGGAATGGCTTGGTAATGGCTGTTAGTAATTCTATTTCTGGTTCTAATACCCTAAAGTATGATGATGTTATTGGTGTTATATTGAGTGAGGAAATTCATAGGAAAAGCTCAGGGGCATCCACATCGGGTAGTGTATTGAACACAGAAAGCAGAGGCAGAACAAGAGATAGAGGAAACAACTCTGGAAATCATGGGAAATCAAGAGGAAAATCAAAGGGAAAGAGGTCCGAATCTAAAGGGCCAAATGATTGCTGGTACTATGGAAAATCAGGTCATAAGAAGAAAGATTGTTGGTCTCGGAAGAAAGATCAAGGAGACAAAAATGATGGAAACAAGGAGGCAAATGTGGTAAGTAACAAATCCGAGGAGGATGCTTTGCTCTTGTCCTTAGAAAGTATTGATGATTCATGGGTTTTAGATTCTGGGGCTTCATTTCATGCTACACCCCATAGAAGTTATTTTGTTGATTATGTCCAAGGGGATTTTGGGCTAGTTTATTTGGGAGATAATGAACCCTGTCAGATTGTTGGAAAGGGAAAAATTAAGATTAAGTTGCAGAATGGGAATCATTGGCTACTACAAGAGGTAAGACATGTTCCAAGGCTGAGTAGGAATTTAATTTCAGCAAGGCAACTGGGTGATGAGGGTTGCACAGTTACTTTTAATGATAAAAATTGGAAGGTTTCAAAAGGTTTCTTAGTAGTAGCAAAAGGTGTGAAAGTAGGCACCTTATATCTTTGTACAGGTCATACTGTTCCTTCTACTTTAATTATTTCAGAAGATAATGAATGTTCAGGAACAGTGGCTGCAGTTGAGCAAGAAGAACATCAAACTGTTGCTGTAGATTCTGACACAGCACTATGGCACAACAGACTCGGGCACATGAGTGAAAAAGGTATGAAATTACTTCATTCAAAGAAAGTTTTACCTGGTCTGAAATGTGTCAATATGGATTTCTGTGAAAGTTGTGTTTATGGAAAATAAAAGAGAGTTAGTTTTGTGAAGAGTGGGAAGGAAAAGAAAAATGAGAGATTAGAGCTTGTGCATACAGATGTATGGGGACCAGCTCAGATATCTTCCCTTGGTGGCTCTCTGTATTATGTTACATTTATAGATGATGCAACAAGAAAAGTATGGATTTATTTCCTTAGACAGAAATCTGATGTATTTCAAACTTTTAAGAAATAGAAATGCTTGGTTGAGAATGAGACTGGTAAAAAGTTAAAATGTCTCAGATCTGATAATGGTGGTGAGTATTGCAGCACAGAATTTGAAGAATATTGTTCCTCTAATGGTATTCGTAGGCAGAAAACTGTACCAAGGACTCCACAAGAAAATGGAGTGGCTGAACGCATGAATAGGACAATAATGGAGCGTGCAAGGAGTATGAGGTTGCATGCTAGGCTGCCCAAAAATATGTGGGCAGAGGTAGTGAACACTGCTGTTTATTTAATCAATAGAGGCCCCTCTACTCCTTTGGACTGTGGTATTCCAGAGGAAGCATGGAGTGGTAAGAAGGTGAGTTATTCTTTTCTCAAAACCTTTGGTTGTGAAGCTTTTGCACTTATAGATTCTGAAAATAGAACCAAGCTGGAAGCTAAGTCAAAGAAATGTGTATTTGTTGGGTATGGCATTGATGAATTTGGTTATAGGCTTTGGGATTTTAAAAATCATAAAATTGTAAGAAGCAGGGATGTCATATTTAATGAGAAAGTATTGTACAAAGATCTGTTGCTGCAGCATGAGAAGAAAGAAAATGACTATGTAGTACTGGATGATACTCCACAAGTTCATGTTCCAGTAGTTCCTTATGCTCCGCAACAACAGCAACAACAAATACCACACACGTCAGTGAGTGTTAGACAGTCAACAAGGCTAAGTAGACCTCCAGAAAGATTTTCTCCATCTTTGTATTCTATTTTGTTAACAGATGCTGGTGAACCTGAATGTTATAATGAAGTTGTGCAGGTGGATACAAAGCTTCAGTGGGAGTCTGCAATGACAGATGAAATGGACTCTCTGCTGAAAAATCAGACATGGGATTTACGTAAGTTACCTGCAGGTAAAAGGGCTTTACAGAATAAATGGGTTTACAGGATAAAAGCAGAGGATGGAGGTACAAAAAGATTTAAAGCCAGATTAGTTGTAAAAGGATTTGCACAGAAACATGGTATTGATTTTGATGAGATATTTTCTCCAGTTGTTAAAATGACTTCTATTCGTACTGTTTTAAGTATTGTGGCTACTGAAGATTTGCATTTAGAGCAGCTTGATGTTAAAACAACCTTTCTTCATGGTGATTTGGATGAAGAAATATATATGGTTCAGCCACAAGGATTTGAGGTCAAGGGTAAGGAGAATTTGGTGTGCAGATTGCAGAAAAGTTTATATGGCTTGAAGTAAGCACCTCGGCAATGGTATATTAAATTTGACACTTTTACGAATGGGCATGGATATAGTCAGTGTCATTCTGACCATTGTGTTTATTTTAAGAGGTTGGATGATGATAGCTACATTATTTTATGTTTATATGTTGATGATATGCTTGTAGCTGGGTCTAACATGGATCACATTAAGGGGTTGAAACAACAGTTAGCAAAATCTTTTGCTATGAAGGATTTGGGGGCAGCAAAACAAATCCTTGGTATGAAAATTTATAGAGATAGGAAAAATAAGAAATTATCTCTATCTCAGGCTGATTATATTGAGAAGGTGTTGCAATGTTTCTCTATGGAAAATGCCAAAGCTGTCAGCACACCTTTTCCTGGTCATTTGAAATTGACTAAGGATATTTGTCCCAAGACACCAGAAGAAGAGACTAAAATGTCTAAGGTACCTTATGCTTCAGCTGTAGGGAGCTTAATGTATGCTATGGTATGTACTAGGCCAGATATTGCACACGCAGTGGGAGTCGTTAGCCGTTATATGAGTAACCCTGGTATTGAGCATTGGAATGCAGTCAAATGGATTCTCAGATATTTGAGAGGCACATCCAGTAAGTGTTTACACTTTGGGGGTTCTACTACTACTGTACAAGGCTATGTTGACTCAGATTTGGCAGGAGATATAGATAGCAGGCGGAGTACTACAGGTTATATATTTACTGTTGGTGGGACAGCAGTGAGTTGGATTTCTCGACTACAAAAGGTGGTTGCTTTATCCACTATAGAGGTAGAGTATGTTGCTGCTACAGAGGCAGCCAAGGAGATGATATGGCTTCAATTCTTCATGGAAGAATTGGGACATCCACAAAAGGATAATTTTCTACATACAGATAGCCAAAGTGCCATTCATCTTGCAAAGAATTCTGCTTTGCACTCAAAGACAAAACACATATAGTTGCGGTACCATTTCATTCGATCAGTTTTGGATGATGGACAGTTAAGGCTGGAAAAGATTCATACTGATGATAATCTAGTAGATATGTTTACAAAGGTAGTAACAAGGGAGAAGTTGAACTCATGTTCAACTTCAGTTGGTCTTCTAGACTGAACAAAATAAAGGAACAACTAAGTCCAAGGTGGTTCAATCCAGTGGGAGCCTCATGTGGGTAGCGATATTGCTACAGGATCAGTCTACAAGTGGGAGGTTTTTTAGTATAATGTGGATACTGATTAGTCACCAAGTGGGAGATTGTTAGCTTGTGGTGACTAATCAGGAAAGTATTATCCAGGAAAGTACTGTACAGTTTTCCTCCCGACCTCGCCAGGGTTCGGGGCCAGGCCGGGCGCCGAGCGGGGGTTTGGGGGCGGCAGCCCCCAAGAGCAGGGGTTCGGGGGCGCAGCCCCCGAGGAAACTTTTTTTTGAGGCCGACTACTTTTTCAATTATTTGGGCCGACTACTTATAACTCATTCTAACCCTAAAGCGGAAAAATATTGTATAATATGGCTTAGGGTTAGGGATTTTCATAATGTATGATTTTAGTACTTGGGTTAGAATTGGGCTGTAAGGGATTACGAATTGTAATCAGGTTGTAATCACTGGATAATAATAATATTGGACTCACTGTTGGTGGATGTAGCCCAGGGATTGGGTGAACCACATTAAATTTGTGTGTCTTGTGTTCTATTCTGTGTGGTTTATTATTTTCTGATATTAGTTATATTTGCACATAATTGTTATTTCTGCCTTGTTAATCCTAACAATAGGCATGAACATAATGTTACTATGATGGAGATTGTTGCTTCTTGGCTGAATTTGAAGATATCAAGACCTGTACTATTACTAAACAGATATGGGATAAACTTGCTCAAGTTTATAGTGGTGTTGTGAATGTCAAAAGAGCCATAGCTGAAAGCTTGAGGGGCAGATTTGATGACATGAAGATGAAGGAAGGTGAGAACATTGTACAGAACACAAACATAATAAAAGAAGTAGTTCACGCTATAAGAGGATCTAATGGTGTAATTGATGAAGAGACAGTGGTAAGAAATTTTTTGAGAACCTTATTGCCAGTCTATGCAATAAGAATATCTGCAATACATGAGACAAGGTCTACAACTGGTAATACACTTACTCTTGATAATCTTATCGGTAAGCTTACAACCTTTGAACTGAATAATTTTGATAACAGTGTTGTACCATCTGTTGAGTCTACTTTTATGAATTCTCTGAAGATTGGTAAATCTAGTAGTGGAAATAAGAATGATAATAGTGATAGCAATACTGATGATGAGCTTGATGAACTTGAAGCTCTTATTGCCAGAAGGTTACCTAAAGGTAAAGGAAGATATAGAGGTAAATTACCTTTAGCATGTTTTAACTATAAAGCTTCTTTGGTAGATTGGATCCCATTTGAAGCTTGTGTCTTTGCGAAGTAGATGTGTGAAGGGTTGACACTTATTTGCCAACTATGATATGAATTGGTGCACTGATTCTAGTTTACCTTGTAGGCTTCTCAACTATTTGAGTGTTTGTGGTGGAGGCATTTTTGTTATGGATTTGACCTTTTTAGGATCAATCTCTATGCCGCGTCATGATATAATGAAGACCAACAAATTTACAGATGTAACACCGAATTCACATTTCTTCAGATTTAGCTTTAAGTTATAATGATGTAGATGATTGAACACATGCTTGAGGATGTCAAGGTATTCCAATCATGTCTTGGATTTTGCAAGGATATCATCCACATAGTCTTTGAGGATTTGTGTATCATATCATGGAAGATTGTTGTCATTTCTCATTGATATGTATCCCTTTCATTCTTTAGCCCAAATGACATCACATAGTAACAGAAGGTGCCCCATGGTGTTGTGAATGCTATTTTGTGTTGGTCTTCTTCTTCTATCCTCATCTGATTATACCCTGAGAAGCCATCCATGAGTGATAGCATCTCGTGGCCTAGTGTAAGATCAATTATCATTTTGATGTTTGGTGAGGGGAAGTCATCCTTTGGACATGCTTTGTTCATATCTTTGAAGTCTGTGTAGATTATGATCTCTCTTGAGGGCTTAGTGATAGACACCATGTTTGAGATCCACTTTGAATAGTCAATGGATCTGATGATTTTTGCTTGGAGTAGATTCTCAAGTTCAACTTTTACCAGTAGGGCTACCTTTGGATGCATTTTTCAAACCTTTTTCTTAACTAGCTTTTCATTAGGATCCATAGAAAGATGATGAACAACTATATTTGGATCAAGCCTAGGCATGTGTGCATATGACCATGAAAAATTGATTGTAGCTTCTTGGAGAAGCGCTCTGAAAGCTAGTTCTTTGGCTTTGGTCAGGGATGCTGGTAAATATGTGATCCTTGGGCATTCTTCAATTCCTATATTGATTGAATTTGTATCTTCAATGATGATGGATGATTGCTCTGGTCTTTAGTCCTATATGGGAGGAAGAGGCAAGTCCTCATCTTCTAGCACCTCAGAGAGGTTTTTACAAAAGGAATCAATCTTTTCTTTTTTATTTTCAATTTTGCGGCTAAAGACTTCCTCTTCCCTAAAGTATCCTTTAGGGTTGAGCTTGCAAACATAAATCGATTCTTATCCTTGATTTGATTGTTGGTCTATTGCTCCCATGAATCTTAGGAGTGCTTCTGTGCTTTGGAACTCATCGATATGTGTTACACTTGGTTGACCCCAGTCTATGAGTTTGGTATGGATGAGGGGAACTTCAATGACATTAATGGTGAGTTGGTGAAGGATAGAGTTGTCCAGGAGGGTTTCATCATTGAAGATGGCATCATAGGATTTATTTTCTTCCTCTTTAAGGATGTCTTTGATCTCTACAAGGTCATCCTATATATTCAAGAGGGTGGCATTGGGCAAATTAGTGCCCCCAATTGTGGTATTGGGTCCTTGTATGTGCAGGAGATGGGTATTAAATCCAAGGCCTCAATGTTTTGGATATTGTGATGCTTTTATTGGATCTTTCCTGCCACCTTCTTCTGGTCCTAGAACACCACCTTGATAGTTCCAGTGCTCTATGGCATATTTGTGTGATGAGGGATATTTCTCCTTGAAGTAACTGAGGAGTTCAGTGTTAGGAGGTGAGAGATTTTTGTATAGCCACTTGTTGATATCAGGGTCCATATCTTGATTGTTTAGGATTCCATGGGAGACAAATGTGGATGGCCCTAATTACTTGATTTTAGGATCTTCTTGAGAGGGTTTTCTTTGGTGTCTTGGGCACCTTTGAGTATGTGGATCAAGTGGAAGGGCCCCTACTGAAAATGCATCATTTAGGATGTACTCACCACAAGCTTGGTTGTTGATATTAATGGAAGAGAGGGTGGAGGCTAGGATTGTTTATGGATCGCAATGGGATCAAGATGAGCTAGAAATGTAAGTGCCAATGTTGATTCCAGGACAATGGGTGTAGTGGGGGAATGATGCTTCCAACACACGATAGTATGTGAAGGGTTGGGGATCTACATGGATGGTGATTTTGGTGCCTTGATGCGGAAATTTGAGGCACTAGTGATAAGTGGATGGGATAGCTTTGATGGAATGAATCCATGGTCAGTTGAGGAGGATGTTGTATGGGAGGTCTAGATCAACAATGTAAAAGATGGTTTCTTGAATTGTTGGGCCTAGCTTGATTGACAACAAAATGGTACTGTAAGAACCCTGCTGGTTCTAACTTCTGAAACCCAATTTCAAACCTTTTGACATTGCAACAAATGGTTGGCATGAAATGTTTAAGTTCTAATTTTCTAAATGTGTATGCAAAAGTTTGTTTTATAATTAAATAGTTTTCAATTTAAAATCATTTACCAATGCATAAAATTTAATAAAAATGCATGGAGGGCAATTTAAAATAGAAATTAAATTTCCAACTCCAAAGTCTCACCAAACTAACTAATTCAATTACTTGTAGAGTTCATTAAGTGATACATAAAACTAATTCAAAGTAGCACCTCTTAATCAAATGCAACTACCTGGATATGAACTGCAACCTCTATGAAATGGCTCACTTCAATCAACAAATAAATGTCTTCAAATTGATCCCCAAATGATTAGATAAGACCCTTGTAAATGCACAAACCTCTAAAAGGCTGATGTAGAACAATGGCTAGCATAACCAACAATCTCAGTGTAATTTTTCAGCACCTCAAAGTTGAGTAATAATGGTGTCCAAACTTGCAATGGCTCCTTGAAACCCTTGCTGGAGAAACTCAT
Organism: Chamaecyparis obtusa; assembly: GCA_027943335.1. Taxonomy (NCBI): domain Eukaryota; kingdom Viridiplantae; phylum Streptophyta; class Pinopsida; order Cupressales; family Cupressaceae; genus Chamaecyparis; species Chamaecyparis obtusa. The sequence goes on along the minus strand of BSBK01000226.1, from coordinate 845,637 downwards.
AAAATTCACCAAGTATCAAAGCACAAAAATGATCAATTCCATATATGAGAATGAGCTCTTAAGTCCCTTTTTATTCTTTCTTGTGAGAGATCAAACACATTCCTTAACAATCTGGGATAAAAGATATACTTTTTTTCCTTTTAATAAATCATTTAATCTAGTACTTTAATTAATACCTTGGCTTAAAATTTCATGAATTAATTAAATAAATGGCCCCTTCCCATGATGACTCAACCCTCAACTTAAGTGAAATTATAAAGTTAAATTATAACTTTATAATAAGCCATTTAATGATTTAATAATAATTTGGCCACCAAAATAATAATAACTCCCAAAATACTTATCCTTTTAATATGCCATCTGAAATAGGAGTCACACCTATTATTTCCCCATGTGACCAAATGAACTTTTCAAAAATAGAAAGGGTCCTTCTCAAATGACATCAAGCTTACTATAAATAGTAAACGTGGCAAAAGTATAGCAAATGAAGCCCAAATGATACCAAATGAAAGCCAAACCAAAGCATACTAAATCTGAAAGTAGATGCCCACTGAAAGTGATCCTTTTTTCATCCTCATTAGTTTACAAGGGTCACATGATAGGCTAATCCATCCATAGTCATGGTCACGCTAAAAAGGGGACATTACAGTCCTCCCTCCCCAAGATTGCTTGTCCTGAAGCAATCATATAAATCAAAGAAACATAATGATCCACCCAAAACCCAAGGATAAATATGCATAATGTCCTTGGTGTCACTTGCAAACTCTTGTGATGATAACTCTATCCACAATGTTCTCCTGAACATATTGTCACCATGCCAACCATAGTGATCCACACATCTCGTAGTGTTGAAACTGTCACTACCTAGATCCTAGTAGAGATGAAACTCAAAACCATCCAAAACAAAGAAAAATGGATGTCCAAAACCATTTTAAAACTAGAGCTACCTACACACCCTACCAATCTTCTCTGATTATGAAGCCCATCTGTGCAACAGGGACAAGAACTCCCCAAAACAATTGTACCGTAACTCAGATATCCATCCTCTACAAAGCCATCATGGATATGTTGATCCTACAAGTGGACCTCTACAAACTTGTAACAACTAACCCCATCAACTATAGATGGAGTAAACCCATCCCATAAAGGATGATACAACTTAGGAGCAAACCCACATTGACATGCAACCAATTCCTCAACCAGTGGGTCAAAAGAGAAATGATGAACGCTCCTCACTATGTAATCACAATGAAATGCTCTAATCTCTGATAGAGGCTCATCAAAAACAATCTAAGAATCATGAGATGACTCTAATCTATGAATCTAAACAACTGATTGGGTAGGATCCTAGGAAACCCTCTCAGAAAACCCAACCATAAAATCCCTGTGGGGAAGCATTGTAGTCAAGGTATCTATAATCTTTCCCACTAACAGCTGAATATTGTGAGAACCCCAGATGATAGGACCCTTAGAAGCTTTGAATGGTCCCTCCTACAATTCTATATTCTCAAGCAGATACTCAATTAATGACTCTATGTAGTAGAAATTATATGAAGAAGCATCAACCTACTCCCCTGCAACCCACAACTACTCCCTCTGATACTATAGCACTACCAGCTGTCTATCGCTATCAGGTGTATGGGATGAAGTAATAGATTTGCTTTTGATAGAAGGAAATAAATCCCCATGAAAGCTCATCTCCAAATCAAATGATACCATGCCCAAATCCTATGAAGAAGAGGGAGTAGTGTTAGAAACTGACACACAACTCTCTGAAGAATCCACTACTATCACATCAGGACTCTCAATAACTTGTTCCACATCATCTGTCAGTGTGCTAACTACTAGAGGACCTGATACAACAAGAAGCTCTTTGTAGTCCTCCATTGATGTACTCATCTCATATGTAAGTATTGCAAATATATCAAGGATGGATATAACCATATCCCCAACACATCCATCACTTCTAACTATGGAAGCTAACTCACCACCAACCACTACTATATGCAATTGAACTAGGTCTATAGCTAACAAAGACTAAATCCACTCCAACTCCATAGTCACCTCCCCCAACTGTAACTGCGACACCTAAAGAGCCCACTGAGTGCCCTCTAAATCCTCAAAATTTTTTGTGAGCTCTTGAGTAAGCTCACTCACCTCCTCCTCTTTGTCCATCAGTGCCTCATATGTTGTACTCCCCCACTCAACTAGGTGATCTTAGTCGGCTACCAACTGTAAATAATCTTGTCTCAAAATCTTGTTAGCCTCACACAAGGAATGAATCTCTATCAAGGATAGGGAAGCACCACTATGCTTATCCATCATAGGATAACCCCAACCATAAACAACCAATAGCTGATGAGTGGCATCAAAATGCTCAAGAGTAGAAGTAATATCTCTCTCACCAACTCTCAATTGGCTAGTCACATGATGAATCTGAACAATGGGCCTCCTATGTACAATCTCAATTACACTATCCACACTATGGAAGGAAGATGCATCCAATGAAATCCCCTCAAGATTACCATATCTTTATGTACTGTCATCCAAGAACACATATGAAAAATGAGTACTAACATCAAACTCATCCTCATCTACCCCCAAGGAAGCTATTGTTGAATCTGTCTCATCACAAACCTCATGTACCTCATCTTCTGCAACCATCTAATAATCTAGATCCTGGGACCCATCCTCACTCACTAACAACTCATAGTCCTCCCCTAGGGTCTGATAAAACAAGCATGAATCATTGTAGGTAGATTTATCCTCATGAGTCATCAAAGAAGTAACCTCATATGAAGAAATGGAAGCCCTGGCTATAACAAACTCTTTCCACTCATATGCTTCCCCATCCTCATACGTGAGTCCCTATAAAAAAGGATCCTAGAACCTGCCACCACCAGATGACAATGCCAAGTCCACACCCAAAGTCTAATATAAAAAATTAGAAACACTGCAACACTCATCATCCTCACTCTCAACATCAGAGGTATTTGTGATGCTAGTATCAACATCATATATCTGAAACCCCTCTGCTATCTCTGGCTGCATACATGACTCAATGTCATCACACGAATCACCTACATTGTGGTATGAATCTATGTCACTTGACTCATCTATAACACTCCCATCATGAGTGTCATCACTGGATAGCTCCATGCTCACATCCTGAATACAAGAAAAGACTATTGTCTCCTACACTGACTCCACACCACAATCGCTGTCATAAACATTAGTGCTATTAGAGCTCATATACTCCTCGTAGTCCTCAAAGATAACACCATCATCTATGGTGTCAGAATCCATTGTGATATCAACAACATCCTCCATTCTCACACTATCCATGACATCAACAATAGGCTCACATAAAGGACTAATGTCTTGCAAATTAGACCCTATTTCACTAACTCTGATAGGCTCGGGATGCTAAAACTCAGTACCACTATCTACCAATAAGACATGCACATCCGCATGTCCCTATAAAGAGTCTCTAACATCATGTGTGCAAATAGGATTAGTGGTTGTCCTACTAAGAACAAGATCATATCTACAATGATCAGTGGCTGCTGAAAACTCATCATGAAGATTGCTAGATGTCTCACCTATGATAACATCTTGTTTCTCTTCTTGTAGTCTTCATGAGGAAGACTTCTTGAAGAAGGAAACCATAAAGCTAGCTTCCTTGTCAAAAGTGGCCGGATCTGCAAGTTGGGCTTTAAGCCTTTCCTGTGTTTGCCTAAATTTCTCCATTTCATTTTCCAAGGCACTTGTTTGTTTCCTGTAACATGACACATTGCTAGACTGGCTCCCATATTTATATGGTTTTCTGTATTTTATCCATGACTGAAATAAAACTATAGTGTTGATCACTCACAAATCAAACATGGGAACTCAAGATTTGTAAACCCCACAAGATGGCAGGATACATTCTTTGATACCATTGTAAGAACCTTGTTGGTTCTTGTTGTACATTGAATTTGCACCTCTGATCTCAAGTTCTCGTAGTCTTGATAATCCAGTATAACATGGGAATCATCTCAAGGTTGTGGGACCTTTGCTAACTGAGATGAGACCTCCAGATTCTAGGCTAGTTCCTCTTGGATAATCACCTTGATTTTCTTCTTAAAAGGAAAGTAAATTCTTTTGAGGGAAAGGGATAGAACGAGTGCATGGAAAGGGAAATGACTGAAAGAAAATCTACCTACCAGGTGATGCACCGAACTTGGGTTTGGATCTCAGTATAGAGGAATGAAACCAATGAGAGGCTTAGGTCTGGGAGATCACAACTTACTGAATAGGCTTGCATAAGTGTTTCATGGAAGGGTCTGCAAACAAAAGAGGATGTTCAGGGAAAGAGGAAGATTCCTTCACAACAACAAGACTCTCAGGATTAAACAAACAATCTATGACCTGCAAATAGACATTCACTCCTATAACTCGGTGTAGGATTGAGACAAGACTGTTAGGGCCTGAAATATACCCACAAAACATCTAAATCAGATCAAACACAATAACATGCACAGCTACAGAAAGTAAGAGGAATTAGGGAACCTAAGATATCACTGAAAGCATTCATAAACTTTGATTCAATAAGAGATAATCCAGACATGAAGGCATGAGGACAACAAAAATGTCACAGAATGCTTTGCAATATTTGTATTATCAATGAGAACTTACAAGATGTGAAAAACTAGAGAGCAAAAATGCTACAGATAGTTCTCCAAGGAAAGACTTTCCCTTTTTACAAAATGTGAAATCTGAGCCCTAAAGGCTCCAAAAAATGTTATATACATCCCTTGCACGCAGGCAAGAATCAAAATATCTCTGAATTAGGGCTACATAGATATGCATTATAATAATCACCCCTAAAATTGGTCACTTCTGATCATAAATATGCTTCTGTAAATATCAAGGCTGATTAGATATGCCTTTGTGTGTCCATGCCTGATCCTGCTCGTAGACAAAAGACCTTGACCTGACAACCCCCCTGCAAGCCCATACTGCAATGAATGCACACAATTTGATCCCATACTGGAAAGGACTCAAAAAAGCACCCTAAAAATCTTTGCACATTCTTCCAACTACAACCACCCTGGTGACATCAATTCTAGCTACCCGCAAAAAATCTCCCTCAAAAGAAAGCTCATGAAAAACAAGTCGCTCCGCTTAAAAATATCATCGGTCACATGATCGCATGAGCCAAAAAGGCCTCATGCGATCATGCGACAACCCCTTTGAAACTACCACTTAGCCATGCAAGACACCTGGACCTGCAAGGAAAGCCACCTCAGCATCCCTACGAAAAGGTCATCGGTCGCATGATCGCATGAGCCAAAAAGGCTTCATGCGATCATTGGACAAGTCTTTTATAATCTACCTCCGCTTGTCACAAATGTTCAGGCCCAAGATGCACTGCAAACTTAACCCTGGTTTCACCTTGGGTTCAACTCTTTCTAGTCGCCAAGTCGTGTGAACTTTTCCTTAACCCCGAGCACACTTAGTGACCATGCGAAAACCATTGATCCTTACTTTATCCGATGGCAATTTCTGAATCTCGTAAGACTTTTGGCATATTCCCTTTCGTCAGGAGATTACCCGACTAAAGGAAGTCTTGTAATCGCCAAATAGAAAGAATATTCTTCTTTTCATTACGAGATTACCCGACCAAACCTAGAACCGGGCCCACCTCCAACTGTGCAACCGCGCAAAGCTTGCCAAGTCTGGAGGCCTTGCTAAATCATATCTGCCAGCTCGGTGAAAAAAGAAACCTTTACGGACACCACCAAGAAAAGAGGGAAAGGAATGGCCTCCGCTAAACCTCCGCCAACAAAGTCCGGCCTCACAAAAAGGTTGCACCACTTTTTTTGAAAAGGTTAACGGTCACATGATCACATGAGCCCAAAAGGCTTCATGCGATCATGTGACAACCTTTTAGAAAATCTGCTTCTGCTTTCCACATAGACGCCCAACCCACAAGGTCTGCCACCTATCAAACCTTTTTCCATGTGGCCCAACAGGAGCATACCACATGGCTAGACACACGAAAAAACCCCATCAAAAATAGCAGAGAATCTGATGGTGGTCGCATGATCGCATGGGATCAGAAGATCGCATGCGAATATGTGACCACTGTAGATTTCAAATCTACGGGGCCCATGTTACCTTTGCTGACCGCCAGCCACCCACCGAAGTCAAAGACCTGCTGACCATCCGTCGCATGGTCGCATACGGTCAAGGGGCCGCATGTGATCATGCGACCAACCACATGATGCCACCCCCACTGGCTTGGAGTTAACTGCAAGATGCCCACTGCGAACCACTAACAGTTTGTCACATGGTCGCATGGGCTCGGAAGAGCCCATGCGATCATGCAACCAATCAGGAAATGCTACCACTGACCGCCACCGTAGAAGTTGACCATCGAAGACTTTGCATGATACCGCATCAACGGTTGTCGTATGATCTCATGGGATCGGAAGATCCCATGTGATCATGTGATAGCCGTCGGATCTTCACCACACTGGCATGGCCTTAGGCACTAGGACCCACCTATTGGAGTTGCACACTTAGGGTCGAAAACATAGAAGTTGCTGAAAACATGGAGGGTTTTCAAGCGAAGGTCGAAAACACACCGAATTTTCAAAGTGGAGATCGAAAACGCACCAAAATTTCAGACCAAAAGGCAGAAACATCGCGAGCTAGCAGAGAGGAGGTCAAAAACACACTGGGTTTTCGACACTTGAGCATTTCACTTGGAAATTAGGGCTGTGGCCGAAAATGAATGAAAGGGAAATTTTGGGCAACAGTTCTAACTTCTGAAACCCAATTTCAAACCTTTTGACATTGTGTCAAACGATTGACATGCAATGTTTAAGTTATGATTTTCTGAATGTGTATGCAAAATTTTGTTTTGTAATATAATAGTTTGCAATTTAAAATCATTTACCAATGCATAAAATTTAATAATAATGCATGGAGGGAAATTTAAAACAATAATTAAATTTCTAACTCCAAAGGCTCACCAAACTAACTAATTCAATTACTTGCAAAATTTATTAAGTGATACATAAAACTAATTCAAAGAAGCACCTCTTAATCAAATGCAACTGCCTGGATATGAACTGCAGCCTCTATGAAATGACTCACTTTAATCTACAAATAAATGTCTTCAAATTGATCCCCAAATGATTAGATAAGACCCTTGTAAATGCACACACCTCTAAAAGGCTGATGTAGAACAATCGCTAGCACAACCAGCAATCTCAGTGCAATCTTTCAGCACCTCAAAGATAAGTAATAATGGTGTCCAAACTTGCAATGGCTCCTTGAAACCCTAGCTAGAGAAACTCATAAAATTCACCAAGTATCAAAGCACAAAAATGATCAATTCCATATATGATAATGAGCTCTTAAGTCCCTTTTTAATCTTTCTTGTGAGAGCTCAAACACATTCCTTAACAATGTGGGATAAAAGATATAATTTTTTTTCCTTTTAATAAATCATTTACTCCAATACTTTAATTAATACCTTGGCTTAAACTTTCATGAATTAATTAAATAAATGGCCCCTTCCCATGATGACTCAACCATCAACTTAAGTGAAATTATAACTTTATAATAAGCTATTTAATGATTTAATAAAAATTTGGCCACCAAAATAATAATAACTCCCAAAATACTTATTCCTTTAATATGCCATCTAAAATAGGAGCACGCCTATTATTTCCCCATGTGACCAAATGCACTTTCCAAAAATAGAAAGGGTCCTTCTCAAATGACATCAAGCTTACTATAAATAGTAAACATGGAAAAATTATAGCAAATGAAGTCCAAATGACACCAAACGGAAGCCAAACCAAAGCATACTGAATCTTGAAGTAGATGCCCACTGAAAGAGACCCTCTATCCATCCTCATTAGTTTACAAGGGTCACATGATAGGCTAATCCATCTATAGTCATGGTCACACTAAAAAGGTGACATTACAGGTACCTTTTGAGGTATGCTCCAAGTTATCATAGGCCTTGATAGTGATGCCATTGTGTGATATGTCTGCATCTATAAATCCCACTTGTTGGATGAACTTCAAGTTGCACAAATTTAGGACTGAGCCATTATATATCATGATCCTTTTGATGGCTAAGTCTCTGACCATGACAATGATGTGGAGGGGGAGATTGTGGTCAGGCTCAACAAATGGTATATCAGAAGGCTTGAAGGAAATAGCACAAGATGTGGATAGGTGTCTCATGAGGTTCTCAAACTGGATTGTATTAATGTTTGTGGGGACATGTCCTTCTTGGAGATATTTGTTGAGGATCTCTTGATGGATGGGTGAAGTGTGGAGAAGGTTGAGGATGGAGATTTGGGCAAGTGTATTCCCATGGTTCTCTAGAAGGTTATATTATGCATTATGGGTAGGCATTGGATTAGCACTGATGATAGATATCCGATCTCTAGGTGTGGTGAGCGCACACTGACTATCTTCTCCCTTAACATGGATGACATTGATGGTGGGTTCAACTTGGGATATGCATCCAAAAAAATTGTCGTAGTCGATGTGGGCAGTAGTGTAGTCTTTTTTATCAACATGGTATCCTTGTTTTCCTTTGCCTGGGTTCTGGGGTGGAGGATTGGTATTGACTTGGTTCTTCCCAACGTTGTGTTGAGGGAACACATTTTGATAGATTCATAGATTAGCATTAGGAAAAGGTTAGGTAGATGCGTCCACTTGGATCTCCTTTCTGTCGATGAGATCTTGGATATAGTGCTTCAGTTTCATGCACTTGATGGTAGTGTGTCCTTTAACATGGTGATAGTCACAATATTCATTTTATTTGTACCATGTTGTTTTGGGAGTTGCATCATCAAATGGATGAGTTGGAGGGTAGGTAATGAAGTTGGCCTTGGTCATTCAATGGAAGATTACTTCTAGTGGTTCATTGAGTGGGGTGAAGGTGCGTCTTTGATTATTTTGGACTTGAGGCCTATTCTGTGCTAGGTAACGGATATGGAAATGGCCTGATTGGGTTGATTTTAATAGTGTTGTATTGGTTGTTGATTGATTGGTGGTTGTTGCTATTGATATGCAGGAGTGGGTGTAGGACCAGACACAACAATTTGGACATGTTTGGTGTCTATGGCTCTATTTGTGACAACATTTTTGTTCTTGTTCTAGTAGCGAGGCTTGTCATTACTAGATTTGTTATGTGAATCATCTTTGTAGTGCCAGATGGTGCCTTCTTCTAAGAGGCCTCTTTCAATGTCTATCCCATTGACTTTGATATCTTGATAGGTTTGGATGCATTTCATTCTCATGAAATGAGATAGTTTGGGATGTAGGTTATTGATGAAGATCTTGGTGAGATGTTTCTCTGGAGGCTAATATGATAACCTCATGGTGAGGTTTTTCCATTGTTGCAAGTATTCAGCCAGGCTCTCACCTCCCTTTTGTTTCAAGTTGTAGAGATCTAACAGTGATAGCTCATTCTCAACATTATGGGTGTATTAGGCAAGGAACTTCTCAGAGAATTCTGGAAATGTTGTGATTATCCCATAAGGTATCTTGTAGAACCACTTGATAGTAGTCCCTCCCAAGCTCTTGGGGAAGAGGCACATGAGGAAATTACCACTATAAGCCACCTCTTGACAAGCCATGTAAATTTTTTTAATGTGGCTAACTAGATCTCCTTTCCCTTGATACTTGTCAAACTTAGGTATCTCAAAATTCTTGGGAAAGGGGATTGTTGTGATAGATTTTCCAAAGGGATAGGGACATACCTCTTCGAATTTGAAAGCTTTTCTTTCCATTCCAGCTCTAATCTCCTTGATAACATTCTTCATTTCTTCCCATTCTGCATTGATTGACGTTGGAGTGGGTACTCCCATTGGGAATGGATCTGATGGTACTGGTGAATATGGATGGTTTTGTGGAGGATATTGTTGGATTGGATAGAGAGATTACCCAATAAGATAGGTAGACTGGAAGGGATTCTAGGGTGATAGTTTTTGGGGAGGATATTGTTGCTGAGGTGTGGGGGTGTATTGTTGTGCAAGATACAAAGTTACTTGTTGCTGTGGGGGATGATGGGATGTTGTTGTTGTCATTGTGATGGGAAGTATTGCTTTTGTGGAGGAGGTTGGTGGAACGATGTAGCTTGATGATAGGATTGGCCTTATGCTTGACTGATGTAAGTGGGATGCATTCCTACATTACTAAAGGGTGGAGTGGCTGTTTGGATGCTTGTAGTAGGAGGTGGTTGTGTGAGGTAGCTAGCGAGATGGGCAGAACTCTACTATTGTGGTGGTGGTATGGCTTGAGAAGTTGCGGGTGGAATGGATAGATAATTGGTATATGAGGGAAAATATGTAGTTGGCAGAGGTTGTGGAGGTGGTTTTTGTGCTACATGAGGGAAGGTTTCTTGTGGGTTTGTGGGAACAATATGTGTGATTAGGTTTGTATCCCAAGGGCATGCATTTGTGCTTTGATGAGGCCCCAAGAAGAACCTGTTCATGTTGTGGGTTACGATATGGAAGATGTTGGGAATGCAAATGTAATAGTGGGATTTTGGGATGTAGATGGTGGATTTTGGGATCCCATAGAGGGCATTCCTATGGTGAAAGAAATTTTTTGGGCTTGTGTGTTGGCAATGAAAGGTGGAAGAGGAATGTATGTAGAAGCTTGTTGAGTGATGGGTGGAACAAATTCTTGGGTGAAATATTTTTGAGAAGTGTGAGGAGGAACTTGTGTTTCCCCCTGGAAGGATGGTGTTGATGTGGAAGCTTGCTGGGTGAAAGAGGGAAATGGTTGCGTTGCTCTAGGAAAGGATGGTATTAATGTGAAAGCTTGTTGAGTGAAGTAGGGAAAAATTTATGTTGCCCCCGAGAAGGATGGTGCTGACGAGGAGGCTTGGCTCATGAAAGGTGGAGGTACTACTTGTGTTGGGATTTGCATGGGAGGGGGAGGTTGAGTTTGTGCGAGGCTTTGTGCCTGAGTGGTGGCTTGAGATGATGCATATGATGGTGGTGTTCCCATGATTGAAAATGGGGTGGATTGCATTTTTGTCTGTCTATGGGATTTATGGGATTTATGGAATTGGTTTGCAAGAGATGGGGGATAGGTGAGGCTACTTGAGATATTTGTAAGTTGGGGTCATGAATTTTTTGGATGATAGGAGAATAGGAATTAGCTAGGATGTGTATGGGTTTTGCGGGACTGAAGGGTTGGAGATGTGATGGAATGGAAGTACCCTCTTGTGCATAGTTTGCCAATATGGCACGACAATTCTGATTTATGATTGCACTAACCATTTGTGCATTTCTTGGATGGATCATGAATGCTTCCATGGAAAATGAAGTGGGTGTTTTGGTTGGGTATTCCCATACATTCTTGACTTGTGGGGGATGTGGATCATAGATTACCATCACGCTATTAGGATCATTGGGATTAGATGAGCTAGTGGCTAAGTTGTGATCCATATTCTTTCTCTTCCTGGATCGTGTCTCGACAGACATGAAATGCAAATCTAAAGATGAAGATGTTGTGATGGATGGATTCAAGATGTTCCTAAAGAGACTTTAAGGATGGTGGATAGGATAAGCCTATGAAAACCTAAGGATTGATGCAAGGATTTGGAGGATGACTTGGATGAGTTGAAGGATGTTGGATGTTGATCTTGATTTGGATAATGAGGATGGTGGAGGATTACTAGGTGTCAAAAAATGAGTCGTTGCTTCCTGATATAGGATCAAAGAGGATAGGATTGTCAACCTAGGATAGAATGTTGATCTTTGGAAGATGTGATCCTTTTTAGTGCATGCCAATCTCTTGCTTGAGATGATGAGGCATACAAAGACAAGTACAAGATGCCCTAGACAATGCTTAGTCAAAGGGTAGTGCTAAGATGTTTTTGATTTAGGATAAGGATTGAGTAACTCAAAGGATGTGACACTAAGTGGATGGTTTGGATTATTGGATTTGGACTTGGATTTTGGATTCTAATTTTGGATTTGGATTAAGGATTGTGGGTTCTAGATTTAAGGATGGTGGAGGATGACTAAATGAGACTTTTCTAGGGGATGACCTAATATGAAAGGATACAGCTAAGATGATTATTTTATGATGCAACTAGGGAGATGATCTATGATGTAAGGATGTCAAGATAGGGTCACTTTCTAGGCTAACAAAGTGGCGATTGACCTGGAAGCATGCTGCAAACTGTTTGATTCTAGTGTTATAGCCCACATTTTCTAGCTTCTCCTAATATTTGTTCTCTTTTTCAATTGCAGTTAGGGAAGATTAATGGTATTTGAGGTCTCTTTCTACAACTTTCTTCTCTTGATAGACATGAAAATTAGGAAATTTGGATTTCTTGTACTTGATTGAATCAAACATAGCTTGAAAAGATGGCAATTGGATTTGAGCAATGTTTTGGGCAACTGATTTTTAGAGCACTTCTTTGGGTTCAAGGATGTTTGGGATAACTTTGATCAAGTTTTTGTTTGTTTGTTTTTTTTTTCTCCAATGGCAAAGACAAAAACTAAAAATATAATGATCAAGTGTTTGGAAGACAATCCTAGTAAAGGAAAAGGAAAATTTGCGGGATACAAGCAATGATGACAAAGGATTCTAATAATGCTTTTCAAAATGTGTACATTTTGATAGATGTTGTTCACTGAGTTTGAAACTTTGAAGACACACACAAGAAATCTTATCCTAAGGAATTTGGTTGTGACTAAAAAAATTTTGCTCATAGACTTAGGCACACATCCAAGAGCTAATTAGAATACATGCATCACCAAGCACACAATGACTCTAGTCATGATTTCATATTATTTAGTTCCAAGCACTCAAGGATGGCACAATATAATGAGTGTCTTGGGGAGATTAGTATTCTCCTTGCACAAATATTAGAAAGCCTTCAAGGGTAGATCAAGAAGCCTCTATTTAACAGGTATCTAATAAGGTCTGTGGCATCCTCCCAATCGGTTTGTACATGTGTGAATCACTTAAGCACCTAGTTGACCATTCCAAAATAGTAGGGACATTTACCTACCTTGGGCTACCATCAACACGCATTGCCTAAGCTTGAGGGGATGAAGCGAGAGTTTTCTCAGTGCTTTGTTTCTATACCAATCAAGGAAATACTGGTTTGAGGTTTTTCTCCAAAGAAAAAGTGCTTTTCTCTTTGGACAAGCCTCGCTAGAGTCAAGTGAGTAACCCAAACCCTGATCTTTCTCCCAATTTCCGTGAAGGCATGGGGAAAGGGTATGAATTTCACTTGAATCACTTAGATTAAAAAGGTTTTGCAAAAATTTGAAAACTCCTAACAACACATCATGAAGAGTTCATTTCCAATTTTGATTTAAGTGTTCTTTATGCTATGACTCTCAAGCACTCGTGTGTTTAGGATGCAAAGTTCATTTCTTGAAAATAGAAATCTCTTCGAATGATTGCAAGTGTTTTATCTTTTGAGCACTCAAGATTGAATTTTTGCCTTTCCAGGATCCAAAAAATGAAGTTTCTTTGATTTCTTTTGCTTTGATTTTCCTTATGCACTCAAGATTGAATGTTTTAAGAACTCAAATAGTTGACTTTTATTTTGTTCATTCTTTATTGGCATTCAAGATTTGAATTTTCATTTCACTTTTAACTCCAAAAAAGAAGTTTTTGAGATCACTTTATTTTTTTGCTGTCCTTTCCTTTAGCCACTCAAGATTTGATTTTTAGGGTTTCCCATTTAGGACAAAAGAAAATGTGAAGATTTATACTTTGAGACCTTTCAAGATTTTTAAGATTTTATTTTAAAACCCAAATGAGATGTGTGATTTGATTGTTCTTTCCATTTAAACATTCAAGATTTCATTTAGGGTTTGTTGTAAGTCTAACAGATTGAAGTGTGTCTAGATTTGCACTTTGAGATTGTATGGAATAACCCTTTAAACATTCAAGATTGTTAGATGAGGTTTATTTTAGATCCAAAACCAAAGTGTGAAGATGAAACTTGTTCATTTTAGGATTTATTTGGATTGATTTTTATCCCTTTAGGAAGATATGCATATTCTTTCATTTTTAGGCATTTGAGATTGAGTGAAGGTTAATTTTAAGCTTAAATGAAAGGTGTTTTTGTTCCTAAACCAAAAAATGAGATTAGTAATCCTTCATACCTTGATGTTTTTGATAACCAAATTTCTCTCCAAGGACGACTTGCAAAAATGGGCTTAGATCCTATAATTTTGGGGATTAGGGACACTAGGAAGCCCCAATGAACTTGAAAGATCAAACAAACCAAGGATTAGGGTCCTAAACATGCCCTCTATTTCCCATACAAGTAAATAGGACATGGTATTTTGGGGTGTTTACTTTCATGAGTAAGGATCAAGCCTCATACGTATATACATGACTCACCATACGAGAAAATAGGGCCAAGTGAGGAATAGAAGGCCAAAATGACTTGTAGAAGGCCAATACAAGTTAGTACATGGTCTAGTATAAGAATAAAAGGGTTCCAATATGAGTAAAAAGGGCCAAAGGAGTTTTCTCATCCTAGGATTCTCATAGGTTCATACGAGTTCTTCAAAAACTGAGATTTTTTGATTTAAAAACCCTAAAAATGTAGTTGAAATGCGTGGTGGGGGTCTCACCAGGCATGCCAAAATGTGGATGATGTGAACCTAACCTATCAAGAGAATGATAAGACATTAAAACATTAGTTAGAATAGAACATACATCAAAATATAGAAAAATAGTTGACAAGACCACCTTAGATTGAGCCAATACGGGAGCGCCTGGGCACCGTTTAATTTGCTTATTTAAGAGGGATGTGGGTGTGATCTCCAAGTACAATAAAATTGTCCCTAATGCATATTAGGGAATATTAGGATCATATGAAACCCATGAAGACCCCAAAAGTGGCACAAAACCAGCTATAGGGTACCTAATTTTCCCCTAGGATTCCAAGGGCACAAGATGATGAAATGCAGATTCGAGAGTTAAGGATGCAATGAAAGATTTATTTTAATTCCAATATAGATGTGACATGGATTGAAAATGATATGAAATGATTGAAATGAACTATTTTAATCCATTAAACTAAGCTAGGATGAGTTAGGAAACATGAAAACATGAAAGAAACCTAACAATATTAAGTTATATTATGAAGATCCTAGATGCAATTTAATATGATCACAATGCTATTTGAAATAAAGAGTGTGTGATATTTTTCTCTTGGAAGGGGGGATATTTATAGGATTTGAGGAAGGGCTTGAGTTAGGAAGGATGGTTAGGGTTAGAGTCATGGTTAGGGGTACGGTTTAGGAAGGGATAGGATGACATTAATGGGTTGAAAGGATCAAGGGTTGCTCACACATGTGTGAGCAACACTAGGGAAGTGTGCTAGGGGACAAGGGTGGAAGAAGGGAGATATGACTTCATTAAGAGGCTGTAAGAGCCATAAATGAAGGTGTAAGGGGTCATTAATGAGTTTGCAAGGCTAATTAATGAGGGTGTTGACTTTGGGTCAAAGGGAGAGGGTTTAGGCCAAGAGGGCTAGGAATCACCCCTTAAGCAGGGCTAGGGAGTGATTAAGGATGAGAGGATAGGTTTAGAAGAGTCTAGAAGATATATATGGTTTTAGGGATTTAAATAAATATTTAATTTATTTAAATGGGATTTGGTTTGAGCAATATTTATTAAATAAATTTAATAAATGGGGAGGGATTCAAATTTTGATTTAAATATTTTTGGAAAGGATTCCTTAATTAAATGAATTTAATTAAGATAGAGGAGGATAATAACAATAATAATTAATTAATGATGATGTCATCAAGACTTTTATTAATTAAAATATTTTTAATTAACAAGTTGGATTTTTAGGTGTCTGCAGTGGAAGCAAGTTTACGTTCCCACTAGAGTAGGGGTTGAATATAACATTATAAATTGTATCCCCATTCAATTTATTGCTTATTTAGGCCCTATTTTAGTGTTCATGGACTTATATGCCTGATATACTTGATCTATCCCCAAATTTGCATATATTTCCAACACCCTCTCTTCAAAAAGGATTTTTGGTCCAAATTTTGGTCCGTCTTGGGTGAGCCAAGGTGACTTGGAGGATAGGGGCGACTTGGCTTGCCCCGTTCCCTAAGGTTTGACCCCAATTTTGAACCATACAATTGATATCAAGAATAAATTTAACAAATCTCCTTGGGTAAAGGTGTAAAATCCTAGAAAATCTTTCATTATTTTGGGGGAATAATATTAATCTGGATTGCGATTTTTTTAATTTTAAAGGAAAAAATATTAATTTCTATTGGCAATTTTTTCAATCGTATGAAAATTTTGGCTAATCTTTCATTATTGTGGGGGAAAATAATAGTGTATTTGGTGAAGTTTTTTTTGATGAATAGTGCCTTCTCTATTAAAATAATATTAATTTGGTGAATTTTTTACTTTTAAAGGAAAGAAAATTAAGTGTATTGGTAATTTTTTTAATGTAAAGGAAAAATATATATTATCTTTGGCAAAAAATTTCAGTCCCTTGAAAATTGTAGAAATATCTTGGCTAATCTTTCCTTATTTATGGAGAAAATATATTTTTCTTGGCATTTTTTTCAATCGCTTTAAAATTGAAATGTGGATTTTTTTCCATCCATTGTTCTAATTTCTATTAATAGCCACTTTCCATGAGTGTTGAGTAATCATGATGGGCTAATGTAAAATGGAAATTAATGAAATTAAGACAACTTTCTATCACACATCACATCAAATATTGAGAGAATATAGCCTTGATTTGTTGCTTGCATAGTGGTATCAATAATTGTGGCCATGGGAACACATACCTCAAAACCATCATTTCACCATTATATATTTATTATTTATGATCATTGGATGATCTAAAATCAATGGCTTAAGTTCTATTTTGAGAGAAGATTTTGAAGGACATGAAGTTATGCAGAAAGTCTCCAAAATGTAGATATGTGTCAAATTTGTATACTTAACTTTGTGCCCTAATATTAAACGTTGACCACTTATAGTCAAAGTGGATGGTTGGTAATGTTGCACTCCACTCACAACATCCAATTTGGTACTGATAGAATGTCTTGTTGGTGGCATTCTCATGTGCAAAACCCAAGGTGTCCAATTTGGTAGTTATGGAATGATTTGATTCCCTATTTCCCACACTCTTCCATTTATGGAAAATATTTATAGATATATCAAAAATTTAATACAATATGTCTGGAAATATATGTGGCTTCCTTTGGCCTTTTTAAAAGACAAAGGAATTAGGCCTTTTTCTTCTTTAATTCTCCTTGGTTAGATAAAGTGTAGTAGCTGGTTGAAGAGTCTAGTTTAGGCCTTTTTCATCTTTATTTATCTTTGGGCAGATAAAGGGTGGTAGTTGGGTGAAGAATATGAAGCTAGATAGTCCTATCTAGTTGACAACTAAGGAGATGTAGAAGGCCTTCTTGAAAACTATCATAGACCTAATGCTGAGATTAGTTTGTAGATAGGTTTGAATGTTTACAAATGAGGCCATGAGGATGGTATTGGGTTGTGAATTTATGGTATCTATTGAAAAATACTAAGTGAATACAAACATTTCATCTTAGTTTTTGGCCTCCCTTTTGGACCTAAAAGGAGATAAGCTGGAAAGAATGTTGTTGCTAAGATGGGTGTTTAAAGAAGAATTCCTAGGGGATGACATTCAAGTTGCTTCCTTGGTAGAAATGGGGTTTGGGATCCTTTGGCCAAGGCATATACCTAAGCTCTTGAAACCAAACCAAAATGTGACCCAATAACTATTTATTATTATTAGAGTTTTAGGTGACTCTACAACACCCCCATGATCAAATAAAAAACCAAGATAACTTCCACAATAGAATGGAAAGAAAATTGTAATTAAGATGCAAGAATGATATTATTGATAATGGACATGATTAAAATGTATAAAATATGCATGCTTCTATAGGCAAGGTAATAAGAGACAATGCTAAGGAGCTGATAAGCTATCACCTATGTAAGGTGGAATACTATGTCCACCAAATGTGGATCATCCTCTATTATGAAATGAAGTATGTGCCATATGATGAAGATGATAATGTGATATGTTCACTAAAGGTGGATCTCAAACTTTAAGTGGAATGAGATAAAAAAATATCACCACCTAAAGTGGGATTCTCCTACACCATGTGCTTAATATAGGTGCAAACTCTTAAGTGTCTCAATGAAAAACTACTATGTAATGCATTATCCTAAGTAAACTTAAGTAAAGTGTAATTAGTGAATATTTAATTACACCAATAATTATGAACTTGAATGACAAGGAACTAGAGCATTATAGAAAATGGGCAATGATTGGTAGGGATTTCCTTTAGAAATGGTTTATCATTGATGAAATTCCAGACTGCAAATGGTTGGAAGAATTTGCACAACTTTTCATCTTCAAATAATTATACAAAGAATGAAGGGATGGAGAGCTCTCTACTTTTTTGAAATGAAAGGTTTTTTGTTTTCCAAGTAGAAATTTTTAGCAACACTGTTATCGCCAGTAGTAGAAAAACTACATGGTGTAGATACCACTTCCCTACTAGGATACTAGTGCCCTACCAAGATACTATTGTCATACCATCTTTTCTAGTTTTTTGGTTTAGATTACCACCTTTTGGCTTTCTAAATTATTATTGTAAATTTTAGGTAGAATTAGGGATATTCTAACTTCCAAATGTAATCAAAATTTCATGGGAATTCATTAATATAGGTCTTACTCTTCAATGTAAATATTCATAGAAATGTCACATATTAATAAAAAAATTCACAACTTCAATTTTCTTTTACAGATTAAAAAAATACTTTGTAGAAGATTTCAATTTCTGAATGAAATGGACAAAGGCTTTGCAATAATATTGTCTTCCATCTTGGTGTGTGATTTTGTGAATCTCTATGAATGTTAAAATTTTTTATTTTTTATTTATAATTTAATAGTTGTGTAGGGCCAACACCCATTATATTAAAATAAAAGTAAAGATGTACATTAAAGTTTGGCATATAGTTGATATCACCATTTTCACTATTTAGTATTTTTCACCCCATCGATCACATAATATCAAATGTACAACAATAACATTAAAAAAATCCATTCCTACATCTAATCCCACATATCTATTTATTAACAAAATATAGGGGAGTCATCTACCAGTAAGAAGTAACCCAAAAATACAAAATATATACTAGACTTAAAGAGTAGCACCATTCTTCAAGAAGCATTTTGGGCCCACCCTACTACATTCACAACCTCTCATTCCATCTTCATCATGACCATCCTAACTTTCTTGGCTGTAAGGATGACTGGACAATCCTCTCCAAAGCTAGCATGGGCTTATGATCTTGAAATATCCTCCATGTCCTATTGATCTTCAATAATCCATTCCTCTCCTCTCCCCTACTCCATCTCCCCAACAATATTGACCACATCAACTTCATCAAATTCATCTTCTTCAAGAAAGACTAAACATTAGTTAGATAGTCCCAATACTAATAATCCTCTTTGGGTTCCTTGATTTTGGCCGTGCAAACATGAGAAAGTTGATAATTCTATTTATCTCATCCCACTAAGCCTGTAAAAACTTTACATTTTATCTTTTCACAATTGATAATTTTCGTATCTCATTTCTCCAAATGTAGTTGTGTTGGGAGAAAAGGGAAGCAATGACATATATAGGTAAAATCACTTCTCCTTTTCATGAATTACACCTTTGAAAAGGAAGATGTCCCACTAGGTCCAAGATGATACTCAAACACTAAGTGAGAAAATGATCCTCCACTAAACTATGTGATTGATGAAATGAGAATATGGAAATGTAGTAATGTAAATGATTAATTAAGAAATTTATTGAAAAACTGGTAAAAGAGACTGTAATAAATCGACAGTGAGCAGAAATTTACAAAATTAAAAAATAGGAGAAAACATTGACCTGTGTTTGAGATATAAACTCAAAATGTAAGGTACATGATGGAAATGGTGACATGTACCTAAGACATGTCAGTAATGACAACTTTTTCCTTGTATTGTTTACTAAGTTTCTCATAGATCACCCGATTGTTCCTGTTCTACCCATATCTTGTTTGATAACTTTGTAACCTATTTTTACACACAAAAAATGGGGGAAAAGGTTAGCTAAATTGGTTTACCCTGGTCAAACCCCAATTTAGGAATAAACCTTAGAAATGAAATTAAATTTCAAGAAAGAAAGTAAATAAAAATACCAATAATAGATTCACCTTTCATAAACCCTCATGGACAGATGCATAAATTGCTCATACCCATGAAGATGCTTGAATGTTCTTTAAATCCAAAGATTTGACCTTGGAATATGATGTAAAACCAAGGATTCCTTCAAAAATGCATGGATCTATGAATGCAACTCCTAGATCTTGAATGTAGATATGCTTAATAACCAGTTGCAAAGGAGAGAGAAGATAGATGAAAGGGTGGATCTTCTTACTTGATTGAGAATTCCTCCACTTGTACATCATGGGAGAAAAAATTGCATCAAATGGAGATTATTTCCATTGACTTGAATGATATTGAATAATTGAAGACTTGTAGATCTTGATCTTGGGTGCTTTCCTTCAAATCTTGAATCCAAATGCTCAATGTCTTGAATGCTTGAATATCTTGATAACTTTCTTGCATAATGCTTGAGTATGGGTTTAAAGTAAAAAATGAGGAGAGATTGGGGATTTTATACTTACTCTATCATTTTGTGATTCAAATTTGATCTAGACCGACTACAAAATAAAATCTCCTAAGAAAACTTTGGCATTGGGCTTCATGTGAAATATGGGCCCCAAAACTCAAGGACATATCAAACCAACACTTGATAATATCCTAGTGTTTTGACACATTCTCTAAGGTTGTAGTTCATTTTTCTTCCAGATCAAGGAGATTCATAAGCCTAGTCTCAACCCTATCCTCACCCTTGACATATCCAATCACAAACTTAACAACTAGGATTTTGAGGTTCATAGGGAAGACAGGTTCTAGTCTATACACTAGCTAGTATGGTGATGTCCACAAGGAATTTTTTACTCTTACCCTATCCATCCAAAATGCATACTCAAGTTACAAATGCCAATATTTTTGGTTCTTATCAAGGAGACATCTAATTACAATAATCAAGTTCTTATTTGTAAACTTAGCCACACTATTTCACTACAGATAGTCATTTGAAGAAAACTTGAGTAATAACCAATTTCAAATGCCCATTGCATAACTGAAGCTAATGAAAAATAAGGTTTTTTTTATCACATACCAAAAATAAGGGCATCCCAAACCTCGTGATAATGAAATCCTCCAAGAACTTGATAATGACCTCAGTAGTGCAATTCCTACAGACTTGAGCTTTGGTCTAATGTGTACAGTAATCTGTGGCTATCAAAATATATCTATGACCTACAAAAGATGGTGGATTAATCATGTCAATGAAATCCAGTCCCCATTAGGCAAAAGGATATACCTTGTAAATAGGTTGTAAGGGCATGGCAAGGTGTCTCTCTTGAGTTGCGCTTGTTTGACATATGTGGCATGATCAAATGTGTTTGGTAGTCTCTTTGAATAGCGTTGGCCAATAATAATCTAACCTCAAAATATGATGGGTATTAGCCTCAGCATAACCATGACCCATACCATATTTATCATGAAAAATAGCCAAGATTTTCTTTTCTTCATCTCTGTTTAAACACCTTAAGTACAACCCTTCATAATTATTTTGTATAACTATCAATTCTTCAACATATAGGAGCTACTTTTTATCTTAAAGGCCCTCCTCTAAAAAATGTTCATGGCTTTAGGAAAAATATTTTATAATAGATAATACACTACATCCCAGTACCAAACATCAGATCTCACTCCCTCATTGGTGTACAATTGGCATACCAAACCTTCATCAACTTCTACAATTATTTTATTCAAACCATAGCCTCAAACCAACTTCATCAATTGAATCTTCAAATTAAATTCCTATAAGATCACCATCCACTTACCTCTCTTCTCCCCTAATTCATTCTACATTAATAGGGATTTCATCATGGGATCTGAAACTATAAAAATCACTTTACTCCTTAGGATATAATTCTAGAACTTGTTAACCACTTTCACCAACTTGAAAGACTATTTATCTAAGTTAGGATATCTGATTTCAACATTCTTGAGGGGATAACTCATAAATGCAATGGGCCGTTCATTTTCTCCATATTTTATCTGAGTAAGTATCCTTGCACATGAGTGTTCTAAAGAAAAGGACATACCTTGAAAGGTATGGTATAGTTAGGGCTAACTAGCACTAGAATAGTAGCAATGGAAATCTTTATCTCTTCAAATGACTTCTTTACTAGAGCCACCCACTTGATCTTTTCATGTTTCTTTAGTATATCATTTAGGGAGCGCACTATTTTCACAAAGCCACTGATGAAATTTATAACAAAAATTATCTTTCCAAAGAAATACTTCAGCTCCTTTTTACTATTTAGTGGGGCTAGTTTAAGAATGGCCTCAACTTGGCCTGGGTCTATTTTTATTCCTACTTCTAAGATCATGTGGCCCAAAAAATTCCCCTTTGTAACTCTGAACACACACATATTAGGGTTAAGTGATATTACAAATCCTTTGCATCATTTGAGAAATTTTCATAAATATTCAATATGATCTACTTGGTCTTTAGAAAACAATGTCATGTCATCCATGTAAGTTATGATTCACTTTCCCACTAACCCCTTAAAGGAAAGATCCATTTCTAACTGAAATGTAGATCTGAAATTGATCAAGTTGAATGACATAAAACATTAAGTAAATTTCCCCTACTTAGTAGGGAACATTATTTTTATCATGTCTTCTTCTTGTATCATAACTTGGTTGTATCTTGAATATCCATCCAAGAGGGACATCATTTATGACCCATTCACTATCTGCAATATGTCATCCAAGGATGGAAGTGAATAATTATCCTTTTGGGATGATTGATGAAAATCCCTTTGGTACTCTTCTTAATGGACTATTTTCAACTCAAGGGATTCAACAAAGGACTCAAAGAATCATGAAGTTCAATAATTCACACAAATCTTCAAATATGTTAGATGCATTGTCATATGTTCCCAACATAATCATCCATCAAATCACCATTAAAAAATATTCTCCATAGATATAAAACCATTATACTTTTATATCCATCCTTTATTTGTGAAATATGAATAATTTAAATCCTTCATCAATCTATTACTTGCAAAATAAAACAAAGAATTGTCCTATAATGAAATTTACTGTATTTTGGTCATGAAAATAAAGTCATAGACAATCATTCATAACTCTCTAAATATTGATAATCAAGACAATCTCTCTGGTCGAGTTATACAATTTCTAGTTATAGAACCTTTTTCCAACTTATAGAAAGATCCAACAGTTAAATCAAAAGTTATGATGATTTTCTCAAAATTGGTCGTTGTGAATCGGGGTTTTGGGCAGTTACAAACAGTTTTCACCAAAACTCTCATAACTTTCTCAAAATCGCAAGAAATCAACTGAAATAAAAATAAATGGAAATATTATTCAATTTTCTATAGTATCATAATATAAATATAGTTGTTTCCAAACTGTACATGGTCGTACAAGGCCTGGGAACAAGAGGGAAAACTTTCAAGACAACAAAATAATAGATTGAAACAATGGAAATATGACACCAAAATGCTTTTGATTCTTTCCAATGCCTTCTCCAACTTTACATAATTTATATGAACAACCATTATAGAGGTTTTTAAAGCCTTTAAATCTTCATATGGAAGTTACAATTACTCAACCTCCTCTTATGACCATACAACTTCCTATTTTTGTCTTTTTATAACTTTTGAAAAGTTGCTTTTTACAACTTTTGCAACTTTTATTTGCAAGAACCTTACAAACATATTACGATGGGATGGTAATGTATTTTTATCACCATTTTACCCCTACATGGGTTTTTTATACAAATTTTACCAAATGACTAATTCAAGACCTTATTACGAAAATATCGACAACTCATTACAATGGGCTCTTTTAGCCTTACATATTGATTCATATTGACTCAAAATGATATTACAAATGAAAATGTCATTGAATTTACTTATGAATTGAGTTTTATCCTCATTTAGGCTCCTTTTATACTTTTTTTCTTGGTGCTCCTACACCAATGATCTGTTTAAGTTCCAAAAATTAACACACGGTTTGATTTTGCCTTTTTTCTTCCTAACTGGGACTAAGTTTGCAACCCAAGTAGAATGTTTAATTGAGAGAATAATTTTGGCATCCATCAAATTTTGAATTAGTGGTTTAATCATAGGATTGAAAAGCCTCTTCATCTAGTGAAATGGCTTAGCATATGGCTTTAATGGGATGTTGTGTACAATTACAAAAGTGTCATAGGTTTTAAGTTCTTCATAGCTCCATGTGATGAAATATTAGTATTCTTTGAGGAGTTGTACCATTTTTCATTTCTCTTCATCTATATTAACCTTACCAATATGAACTTCTCTCGAGTTATCTTCAGTACCTAGGTTTTACACCTCATAATTGTCACCACCCGATGTAGGATGTGGCTTCCATTTACTTGTTGATTCATCCCTATCAAAGATTCTCTCCAACTAAACCATACCTTTAGGAATAGCATTGCTTTTCAAATTCAAGATCCCCTAGTCATATGGTTCTTTAGGTTCAACTTTATCTTCATCAAAAAATTGCTTCTAGAAGACACCACAAAACATAACAAAATCCAAGATGTGTCGATCATCCTAGAACACTTGAAAGTTTGTGATGTTGCCTCAGATTGCAGGGGCAGCCACTAGCTCAATCAAGAACCTTTTCAATCTTGATTTCTCAATGGGATGCAGTTGTAATACCCCAAAAATGGGCTATAGCTTCATTGACCTTCTACATCGACACATCAAATGAAATCAATACAAAAGTCCTAACCAAAGGCATATTTGCACATCTGCACATTAGTTTATCAAAAACCTAATTGATTATCTTAATTTTGCATTAGGGAATATTTCCTAAATATTCCTAATTTATCTAATTATCTTTAATTAAATATTATTTCGCAATAAATCATATTTATCCTAAATTTGATTAATTGAATATGATAAATATTTAATTAATTAATTTAATTCTACCACTTAATTATTTAATTAGATTTAATTGCATTTATTCCTAATTAATATTGTTTTTATTTTGATAATAAATCAAAATTCCTACAAACAATCAATTGAATATTTATTTAATTGATTTAAAATAAAAGTTGTTAAATTTAATGATTTAATTGGAATAAAGTTTGATTTAATAATTGATTAACCCATAAATCAACTGTTTTAATTCAAAATCAGTTAAGTGGAAAATAAATCACTTTATTTATTAAATTAATTCATATTAAATCATGCACAATCAGAAAATAAGTTAACTTTAAATCAATTTTCAATTTCAATTTGTTAACTTTCTAAACTCAACATCTGATGATGAGTTGAAAAAGAGAACTAAACTCTATTTTGAGATAAAAACTGCTTTTGCATGATTTTATAAGTTTATTTATTCTAAATTTCTTGTTAACTCAAAAATCAACCTGAGTTTATCAAGAGTGATTTATGGTTTTTCTTATGCATCCTCAAACCCTAGATTTCTATAAATACAAGGATCAACTCTTCATAATCAATCCCTCGAATTTGCATACTTACTCTAGCGAATTGACATCTGAAGAATCAAGCTCTTGCACACAAGGCGATTGTGAGATTTTTGTTATTATTTTTGAGGGTTCATAGCATTCATTCATAGCATAGCATTGTTAGAATAATATGCATATCAATTTCATTCATCTAGATTAGATTCATACAAATTTTCATCATAATTGCATCAAAAATATGAAAAAATAGATTAATTTGCATACTTATCTCATTGCTTTCATTGCATTCAAATCTTTCGTTTAGGTGTTGCATTGTCACTGATCTTGGTTATAATATGAGAATACCATACTTGCATCTACTAGAAGGCAGTAAATCACTTGGTTAGCTAGTTTCATTTACATTGCAAATTTTGATTTTGCTAACCTCTAATGTTTTACTGAAGTGTTATGTCCACAGCTAGGTACAATTTTCACTCACACATTTCTAGCACCCACCGTGGGGCAACCCACCTTTACATGCTGGTTTTGGTTTTTTTTTTGGAGCTAACCCCCTTGTGCAGATTTGCTTGGAGACTACAACCCTAAATTTTCAAAGATTTAATTATATCTCCCAAAGGGCTTGGAGTTTTGGTCTGAAATGTTTTTTGCAAGTTGGAGACATATCAGGGAAGCTTCGATAAAAAAATGCAAAATTTTTTGAGATGTTTTGAATTTTTAATAATTTTTTCTTTATTTTTCATAAAAAATTAATTTTCGGTGACAATCAGCATATTTTTTGGAAATTTTTACATTTTAGGAAATATCTTTAAATTATACAGGGGGTCAATTCTTTGTGTTTTAAATTTGGATGCAATATCATAGCTCAAATAGTCAATTTACAAAAACTAGTCTGTTTTGGTAAAATGGGTGTCTAGGGCACAAATGAAGAGCTTTTTCTAACATTTTTACATTTTTGGAAAGCTCTCTATTTTTTAGAAGGGGTCTCTATTTTTCATTTCCATTTTTGTGGCCGAAATCATATCAAAAAAATTAGATCTTGTTGACTAGGTCAAATGCGAAAAAAAAAACATTTGTGATGGGTATGCACTTATTTTTCATATGATTCAATGCGTGATATGAGTTGTCATTTGGATTATTTTTTGGTTATTATTTCTCTTAATGATTGGTTTTTAGATCTAACCCTAGGGTTTGCATAAGTTGAATATACGTTGCATATCTTGTTTGCTTATTTTCTTGTTGGAGAGTTCGTGGCTTGCTTGCGCGGGATTGCTCAACAAAGCTAAAAATCAGGTAAAATCTACTAAGCATGTTGCGAGAGAATTCAGGTATTCTACTACATCTGAAAACATTTCAATTTGGACATAAAACAAACATCTCACGTGTCTAGCTCGAGTGCCTTTCCAGCTTTCATAAATCACACTTTAGTTTTGGGCTATAAAACGAACATAGATTTTCTTTTTTTTGCATATCTATTACACATAGTAAATAGGCCCTATGAAAACTATTTGTGGAGTTCTTGAGAGATTGGGCTTCATTCAATAGCTTTTCATGAGAAGTCCTTCTTGACGATAGATCCCCTTGTAGGTAGGGAAGGATACTGTTATTATCTCATGTTCTACTTGGTTTGGTCCTCAACTTTGATTGGTACATTCTCTCTTGGTCCCACTTAGAGAGCTTGGTAGACATTTTTGTTGACATCACAAACCTTGGTGAGGTGATTTCAATCTTAGCATGTTAAAGAATTTTTCTGCTGTGTTTGGGTAAAAGTGAAAAGGCTAGAGGATTATGCTATACTCCCTTTTTGGGTAGTATCAGAAACTCAGATCCTTGAATCTGGACCAAGTCCCCATGTGGTATATTTTGTGAGTCACCTTTAGAGAGGGTTAACTGTAGTGGACATTTCCTTTATTGGGTCAACCATGTGGATGAAACCTCAAGCGGTAATAGCCATTTTCGTCATGGTAGCAACAACCGCTATATAAATGTCTTTGTGGAAGAAATCTCCATGAGTGTGGTCTTTTGTTGGGCTATTAGATCTCCTTAGCAGCTCCTAATTGATTAAATTATTGGACTATGTCAACACCCCGGTGCACCTGGATTGGAGTTCGCCCTCTTGAGATCACAAAAGTTGTAGAGTCAGACCATTACTAAAAACCCCAGCGAGGCCAAATTTTTCATTTTCTAGGACTATGTGCGTTATTGAAAAACTTTTGAGAACATACACAAGTAGCATTCCTAGGGATTAGCACAAAAGTTACTATTGCTTGTTCATGTGCAAGGTTTCTTTTTCCCTTGTTCATTGTTTGAACTCCCTTGCTTGTTGTTCTATGTGCCTGGTATCTATTTGGTTATTGAAAACAAACAAACCCGAGACAAACTACTACACAAATCTTCAAACCTAGACAGAAAAATTTGCAAACAATTTGATACTGAAAAACTGAGAAATTGCAAATCTGAAGCAAAAATCCTTTCTGGTGTCAAAAATCATACTGAAATTTCAAAACTCATATCAAAGCTAAAGTCAAAGTTGTCAGAAACCTTCCAAATCTGTTAGAAATCCAATTTTTACAACCACCTTCCTAATTATGTAAAAAAATTCACCATGTCAAGAACAAAGCAGAAACTAGAAGAATCCAATCTATTTTCCAAAAGTGGTATCTTGAGTTTGATCCAGCCTTCTGATCTATCGATTTGAATCTTTTTCATCTTGTGTGAAAACCTTGTCAATCTTCATCTTTCAATTCAATCTTCATCAAAATGGCTAAGTGTTGTGAGCTCATGTCCGCCACTTTTTGGGCATCTACCCATACAACCAGGGAACAATATCCTTCATTTACATCCAAATCTATCTTCAATCAATCCAATCTTGACAAGGTTGCATCATTTGGTCTTCTTGAATCAAGTCATTTTTCAGTTGTCTTGATCTTGATCTTTTTCTTCACCCAAGGTTAATGGTGGAAACTAGAGCTTCCTCACAACAAAAAAAAAGAGAACAACCCAAACTCTCTTCAGTAACATCTTTTGTGATTGCTCAGACAATTCATCAACCTTACGACACAACTAAATTTGGAGAAGATGCTCTTGGAAATCTTTTCTTGAAAGGTGGTTATGTCACGCCACCTGCGTTTGTTCATAGAGGTACCCAAACCACTCCACATCAACCAATTTATGAAAGTTCTCAGAACAACACTATGTCTCAAGAAGGAGGAAACCAAGGATCCCAAGTCCATTAGTCTCAACATGAGGATCCTAAACCTACTCCATCTGAGATTGACCAATACAGAACTGATGAACACTTTCAAAAATTGATGTAGTATTTCTTGCACGAGGATAGAGAGATATATTTTCTTGAGCTAGCAAGACAAGGAGCCAAAATTCCTCCCAACTTCAATGTTGAAAATATCGTCTCTCAGGAGGAAGAAACTCCTCTTACTACCATGGTGAAACAAATGCATGCCATGCAAGTTAAGCTCAATCAATTGGAAAAAGAGAAGGAACCTATGGAATTCTCCATGGAGGCCCTATGTCCTTTCCCATTTGACAAAAAATTGTTCATGCCACCATTTCCAAAATGATTGGAGATACCTAAATATGACAAATACGATGGCAACTCTAACCCCCAAGATCATGTTAGAGAATTTTGTACTCAATCTATGGAGTTTATGCATGAGCCAACTTACCTAATGCATATGTTCCCACGATCTCTGGGAGGATCAGCCATTCATTGGTTCTCTAAACTTCCTCCAACCATCAAAACCTTTGAGGAGTTAATCAAACTATTCTATCAACAATACTCCTACAAAATTCAACATCCAATCACCATGATCGATATCTGTAATCTGAAACAAAAGACAGGAGAACCCTTCCTAACTTTTCACAATTGATGGAGGAAGAAGTTTTCACTCTATGCTAGATCTATTCCAAAAACTGAAAAGATGGAAATCTTCATCAACAATTTGATCCCAAAACTCAATTACCATCTGCAAATGCAAAATCATACTTCTTTTGATAAGATGGTGGAAAATGCTATACAAATTGAAAACGTGCTTTCTCGTAAGGGAGACATATAAATTAACAAAGATATCAGGAATGAATCTAGTTCTAGTTCCAACAAAAACAAAGATAAAAACAAATTCTGGAACAAGAACAAGAATGTTGTGACAAATGGTGTTGTGGATCATATCAGTGCCCCATCAAAAGCACCCGCCTTTAATCTTACTATGGGAAGTCAAGCCATCAAAGCTTATGAACAAAAGGCATTTGAATCATCTAAAAAGTTGAATGACTATAAACCATGGGCTTCAAGACCAAAATGTGAGTTCACTCCTTTGGGTGAGTCCTTAGAATTTTCCATGAAAACTCTATTGGCAAACAAAATCATCACGTTGCTTGAGATAAAACCATTTGATCCTGAACCTAAACCAAAATGGTGGAGGGAGACTAATTTATGTGATTTCCATCATAATAAGGGTCATAAAACCAATAATTGCATACGCTTGAAGCATCTCATTCAAGACAAAATTGATGAAGGGGAAATTGTAATTGACAATCACAAGACCAACAATGATCATACGACATTCATGGAACCATTTTTGAAGCATAATCAAGGAGTTTCAACTTCTCAACCTAACATGGGTGCTAAAGTCAATTATGCATACTCTGGAAACAATGATGTCATAAACATGGTTGAACCATACCTATCTAAACATTGCAATGTCATCACTATTGTGAAAAAGGATAGAGACATCAATCGACAAATGTAGTAACTCGATCACAAGCTCAAGCCCAATTACAAGGACAAAACTTGGGTCCATCAAATGCCCCTAAGGTGCCTTTTAATCTTTCATTTTCTTCTAAATAGAGAGCTACCTCAAAATCATCAACTCCTAAAGAGACTCAAGAAATGTCATACAATATTTTTCAACAACTCTAGCATACCAATGCTAAGATATCCATGTTTGAGTTGCTAAAGATATCTCCCACTCATAGGGCTATTCTGGAAAAAGCTCTGCTTGGTTCCAATGTTCCTGACAATCTTGATCTAGATAGATTCTAGACTATGGTTGGTCATCTGACATCACCTTAGTAAATCTCCTTTTCAGAGGAAGATGATAATTCATTGAGTCATCTGCATAACCAACCCTTGCACATTGAAGCCTTGATCCAAAACCATCATGTCAAATGTGTGTTGATAGATGGAGGTGCTGGTTTAAACATCTATTCTTACAAACTGATCACACAACTAGGATTGTCTAAAGATGCCATTGATCCTAAAAAGAAGATAACTATCAAGGCTTATGATGAACAAGAAAGAGCTTCCAAAGGAACAATTGTCTTACCTATCAGAACAGGACCAGTCATCAAAGATATCACATGTCAAGTTTTGGATCTTCCATTGGCTTACAACATTCTTCTAGGAAGACCTTGGATACATGAGATGCAATCTATACCATCCACATAACATCAATGCATGAAGTTTTCGTATGATGGAGTAGAGGTAATGATCCCAGCTGACATATCTACATCTTGCAATGCCTTAAAAGAAAGTGCTAACAAACTTGTGCCACATAATAGAGAATCTTCCACTAAGCAAACAAAAATTGCATCTACATCCAAAATGGAAGATATTTCCAAAGAGATCAAAATCAAAGACACAAGTATGGGAGAATATACTATGGAACCAGTCCTATCTCTCACATCTCTTCTGATCTTGCCTAAATCCTATGGACAGTCTTTGAAACAGACAAAACAAGTATCTACAGAACCTCAAGCAATTTATAATGGAAGTTTTGTCATAGAGAAAGTATCCAAACAAGATTTTCAAGAAAATGAAGATGTATTGGCATGGTTGTACAAAGATGAGTCTCAACCTTAGACAGTTTAGAAATGTGACTCTAAAACACCTAAAATCCCTATCAAATCTTATGGACTAGGTCACAAACTCATGTCCAAAATGGGATACACTAGAAACGGACCTCTAGGAACAAGTGGCAAAGGCTTTATCAAACTAGTTGAACACTGTGGAAGGATAACCAAAGATACTATAGGTCTAGGATATCAGAAGAAGCCTTTTCATCTTAGCAAGAACTCTCCACATGTCTTAGAACAAATTGAACCATCAATAGAAATTTAGCTGAAGGAAGAAACACAATGGTCAAACAGTGATGATTCAGACACCACTGATGAGCTTATTCCTTATGAGCACTTGCCTAAAGAAATACTAGACTTCCTTAAAGATGATGAGAAACCTAAGGAAAATATCAATGTAGTAGACACATAAGAACCTACTATGGAACAAAAGACAGTTGTACCATAAGAACTAGCTGATCTTGAAGGAAACCAAATAGAAAAAGAGGAAGGTAAGCCTATTACAATAGCTGAACATTTGGGACATGAGAGTGATTATGAGAGAGACTCCCATGAGTATGAATTCAAATCAGAATTTGAAGGAAATCCAACTTGGGGTATTTGTCCTAACTTTGCACATGTTCTCAGATTTCCCAGGGGTTTAGATGAAGAAATAGAAGATGAATCCAATGATTATGAATGGGGAGTTATTCCAGAAGAAGATGACCTTACTACTGAAAAACACATTGATGTCATTCACCAATATTCATCCAAATCTGATGTAAGTCTAGAGCAAAATGAGGAACTTAACGAATCTGATCCACCTATGCCTGAAGTGGAATCCAATGATGATGTTGAGAGGACTAATGAACTGAATATTCTAAGTAGTCATATCACCTTTGAAATTGAGAATCAAGTTAGGACTAGTGTTGACAACACCATATGCATGAACACCATTTCCCAATCTTCTCCAACCTTGACTATCCAACATCTAGAACTGATCGACCAAACCTCTACCAATCCGAGTCAAGATATCCATACTTTTTGAGATGACTATGCCCTTTCTTTCTACCTCAATGTAGTGGAACCTATGATGACTTCCATCGGTGAACCTAGAATTAGCATAATAGAGTCAGATATCAAGTATCTTAGTCAAAAGAACAAAAATAAAAATAAAAAGAGTTTTGAGGGTGAAAACCACTTTGTGGCAGTCTCAGAACCTAAAATAGTAAAGAAAAAAGATGTATTTGAAGGTGAAAACCTCTCTGAGGCACCTAAGGATGAGATATTTGATGTCCTTCTGAGTCATTTATAGGATAGATCTCCAATTCTAATTGAGCCCACTCAATCTATCAACTTGGGTACAACATAAGAACCACATCTGATTCATGTAGCACAATCCTTATCAGAGGAAGAGAAACAAGCATTCACCAAAGTCTTGATAGAGAAGAAAATTAACTTCCCCTGGAAGTATTCAAATATGCCTGGACTTGATCCTGATCTCATAATGCACCATTTATTTATAGCTCCAGGAGTAAAACTTGTTAAATAGAAATTGTGAAAGATGCATCCACATGTTGCACTCCTAGTCAAAGCTGAATTAGAGAAGTTACTAAAAGCCAGATTTATCTGAGTTATTGATTATGCTGAATGGATCTCTAATATTTTTCTAGTATCAAAACCAGACAAATCAATAAGAGTGTGCACAAATTTTAGAGATGTAAACAAAGCATGCCCTAAGGATGATTTCCCACTACAAAACATTGATATGATAGTGGACATGACTATGAGCTTTGAGATGTATTCTTTAATGGATGGTTTTTTTGGATACAATCAAATAAAGATTGCTCCTGAAGATCAAGAGAAAGCAATTTTCACATGTGCATGGGGTAACTTTTGTTGGAATGTCATGCCATTTGGCCTTAAGAATGCTGGTGCTACATATCAATGAGCTATGATATCTATATTTCATGATATGATGCATCGAGCTATGGAGGACTATGTTGATGACACTTTAGCTAAGTCTATGATAAGATCAAAACATTTGAATGACTTGAGCAAAATACTGGATAGAATGGAGAAATTTAGTCTTAGACTGAATCCTAAGAAATGTGCTTTTGGTGTCACTTCTGGAAAGCTCCTAGGCTACATTGTTTCAAAGAAAGGCATTGAAGTAGATCCTGCTAAAGTTAAAGCTATTATGGAGATGCAACCTCCTAAAAATATCAGCCAAATAAGAACCTTACAAGGAAGGGTGCAATCAATCAGACATTTCATATCTCAGTTAGCAGACATATCACAACCTTTTACAAAGACATTACATAAAGGTGTGACTTTTGCATGGAATGAGGAGTGTCAAAAGAATTTCAATCATATCAAGAAATATCTATCAAATCCTCCTATTTTTATGCCTCCTATTCTAGGGAAACCATTAATTCTATATGTCTCCGCAACATATATCACTGGGGGCATTACTAGCACAACTTGATGAAAATAAGAAGGAAAGAGCTATATATTATATTAGGAGAACATTGGTAGCGTATGAGAAGAACTATTCAATGATTGAGAAAGCTTATCTAGCTATGATCTTTGCATCATAGAAACTGAGACATTACATGTTAGCTTATACAACACAATTGATAGCTAAGATTGATCCACTAAAGTACCTACAAAGAAAAGCTTCCCTCACAGGTAGACTAGCTAAATGGGTGATGCTATTAAGTGAATTTGACATAGAATATGTTGAAAGAAAAGCTATCAAAGGCCAAGTGATTGCAGATCAACTGGCTGAAGCACCATTGTTCGATGATACACCATTATAGATGGAATTTCTTGATTCATCCATCATGCACATATCTCCTAGGACTTGGTGTCTTTTCTTTGATGGATCTTACACACAAAATGGATCTGGAGAAGGCATCTTATTCATATCACCACAAGGTTACTCAATCCCTAAAGCATTCAGAATCAAGTTTCCTTGCACAAAAAACATAGTTGAATATGAATCTCTACTTAATGGTATGAAGATAGCAATTGAGTGGCAAGTGATAGAATTACACATTCATGGAGACTCATAGCTTGTAATACACTAAGTCAATGATGTCTACCAAACAAAAGATGAGAAAATAGTTCCATACAAGCGTATGGTTGATGACCTTAAGAAGTATTTCATCTCAGTCACTTTTGAGCAGATTCCTAGAATGGAGAACAAGGCTGCTAATGCTATGGTAACACTATCATCTTTACTACAGCAACTCGAACATGAGCTACGCTATGAGTTCTTGGTGGAAGCATTGTCATTCCATCCATATGATTCCTCTGAAACCTGCATGATCTGCACTATTTTTGGTCATGATTCTTCCAGATACAAGAACCTATACTCCTACCTTAAAGACCAAATCATCCTAGATACCTTCAAATACCATGAGAAATGATACCTTATCTGAAATGCATCCCAGTATGTCATCATTGGTAATGACCTATACAAATGAGGTCTAGATGGTGCACTTCTTAGGTTTTTAGAATGCGAAGAGTCTCAACGTGCATTAGAGGAAGTCCACGATGATATCTATGGATCACATTCTAACAGTTTAACACTAGCTCAAAAACTTATTAGGGTTGGGTACTATTGGCCTGAAATGGAAAAAGATGCAATCAAGTATGCTAAGAATTGTCAAAAGTGCCAAGTACATGGTAACTTAATTCATGCACTAGGGAGAGATTTGATTCCCTTTACTACACAATGACCATTTCAATAATGGGCATTTGATCTCATAGGTGATATATATCCACATTCTTCTAATGGACATACCCATATCATTACAGCTATAGATTATTTCATGAAATGGGTAGAAGAAGTCCCTTTGACTCAAGCAACCAGAAAGAAAATTTCCATGTTCATCCTAAAATACATCATATGTCAGTATGGAATTCCACATTCAATAGTCATAGATAATGGAGGCCAATTCAAGAACAAGGACCTAGATTCCTTATGCTCAAAATTCAAAATTACACAACATTGGTTGTCCATATACTATCCTCAAGGAAATGGACAAGCAAAGGCATCCAACAAGAATCTCTTAAAAATCTTGCATCACACAATTAATAAAATAGGAAGAGACTGGAATCTCATGATCAATCCAACTCTTTGGGCTTACAGAACAAGTATCAGAACACCTACTGGGACTACTCCTTTCACTTTAGTTTATGGGTTTGAAGCGGTACTACCTATTGAGGTTGAAATCCCATCACTAAGAATGATAATGCATGGTCTAGTAACTGATGATGACTACGGAGTGTGTCATGCCCATAAAATTTCACTCTAAAAACACACCAATTTTTTTTTTAAAGGTAATTTAAGTCTAATTTTATGTTGCAGATTAACAGTTAACTAAGACAAAAGTTCGAAAAGAGTTGAAACAATATTTCTCTACAAACATTGGGTGATAAAAGTTACTAGCTGAATTAGTTCTAACAAGGGATGCTATCTAGATAGTGAAGTTGCAATCAAAGTTTTCCTAACGTTTAAGTTCATTCATGTTAGTAACTAGCTTATAATTTTAGCTATACTAACATCGGATAGTTGAGCCTAATGCCAACACAATACTACATTGAGTTGTTAAGATTTGTTCATTAAGACATTGTGACTATATATCATAGAATCTAATTAGCTAATTAATAACTAAACCAATTTCATTGTTCATAAAATTAAATTACAATTTAACTTATAATCTTTTATAAATTAACCCATAATACACATCCCTCAGAAGCATATTGTTAACCCTTAATAAAATTAAATGACAACACAATTATTAAGTATCATCATAAAAGAATAAATTAATTATTAAATGTTAATAATTATATTAATTACTTATATCTAATAATATAATTAATAAATCATAAAATAATTAATTTAAACATTAAATAATAATTATATTAATTATTATCATCTAATTAATATGATTATTAATAACAATAAAATTAACTAATTATTTAATTAATAATTATGTTAATTAATATTATATAATAATTAACACAATTATTAAATAATAAAAATAATATATATTAATTAACATTATTAACATCAATTAACATAAATAATAATTAATTTATTAAAAAATTATTTAAATTAATTATTAATATTGATATTAATTAATAATAATAAAATATAATATAAAATAATTTAAAAAAAAAACAAAAGTAAAAAAAATGTTTTTTTTTATTGCAATTTGAGAGGTCCTCGTGGGGCCTGTGTTGCCTGCACGGAACCCCGCGAGCTTGGGCCTACTGCCCACAGGGATCCTGCCATAGCAGGTCCTACCGTGCGGTAGGCAGC
Organism: Chamaecyparis obtusa; assembly: GCA_027943335.1. Lineage (NCBI taxonomy): Eukaryota > Viridiplantae > Streptophyta > Pinopsida > Cupressales > Cupressaceae > Chamaecyparis > Chamaecyparis obtusa. Next base: position 808,761 of record BSBK01000226.1, on the reverse strand, counting down.
CTGTCGTGGCAGACTGTTTGCCATGCGATAGTCCCTGCCTGCGGCAGGGTCCCCTGCCGTAGCAGGGGTGGGGTGTGGGGACCATGGCACCCCCCCACTTAACAAAAAAAAAAATTTATAATTTTTTTTTTTAAGTTAAATTTTTTTTAAAAACATAATTTTTTACAAAGCACTTTTGTGCTTGCGGCCATTTCAAATGGCACTCCTTTTAAAAAAAAAAAAAAGTTAAGTATGCACATCTATATTTTTATTTGTACTTTAAATATATTATTTTCTTTTGAGCCTTTTTGTCTTTTGGGGTGGGGACCCAAGAGGTCCTACCCTCTAGCTAGGCTTGTGGACCAAATAGACATAGGTAATCTTTTTTTTTGTCTTAATCCACATGGGTTGGAATATATTATATTTTAATGACTGTGTAGGGGAAAATGTATGAGAAATTTTTCCCATACATTTTCCAGAAACCTGTAGGTCTCTTTTTCACTTTTCACTTATTTTTTTTACTTGTTTGTTTTTTTCTACTAGTTGAATATTTATTCCTCTTGCTACATAGTTATATGTTTTGTTGGCCACAAATTTACTAAAGGAGATAGTTTTAGGCCTAGTTATTGAATGAATTCTAAACACTACTTTATGTAGATATGATCAATGACAACTTAACAAACAGAAACTTAACCAAGTTATCTTTTTTTTTTAAAAATACTTTTGTATCTCAACAAGATTTACTATCATACTAACATGGACTTTCATTGAATGAGAGAGGGTGAGAGAGAGATTTAATACAGTTCTTTTCTTCCTTGCTCTATCATTTCTATTCAATGAAGTATTGCCAATGAACTACAATGAAACTAGAATAAATTTTCCTTCTTATAATCTATCAATATGGAAATATAAAGATATCTCAATGAGTAAATAAGCAATGCTCTTACATAAACTATTCCAACTAAATTTTTACATTCCTTTCATGAAACAATACATGGTATATTCCTTATTGCATAAAACATGAATACACCAAAACTTTCCTTTGTCCAACCTTCAATATTCTCATAAGAACATAAATCTATCATAATAAAGACATACGTTTTCTCAAAAACTTGATGCCACAACCTATGATACAAATACAAGTTTTGGAGTGATTACTCCATTACAAATATACAATGAACTTATGGGATTCACAAGATTCCCTTACAATAACTATAAAGATGAAACAAGAGTGATCCAACTCAATATGAAAATACTATCAACTCCTCAAAATTTGAACTCCAACCCTGAAGTCTTCAATGGCTCCAAAATTCTACAATACAAAAATACATAGGCCAAGGAGTGCTCACTTCCCAACCTAAGCTTCTAAGAAGCCACCCCCGAGCTTGGGGAACCATCACAAAGACAAGGAGGCAAACAAGAAAACTCACAATAAGAACAACATAGAACATAAACCACAAAGAAATCTCCCTTCCAAGGTTATCACAAAGAGTCACAAAATGACCCAATATAGGGTGAAGGTGGAACCAAATTCAAGAGGAGAAAGCACATCTCATGATGAGACCTAAGCCATCACTTGGCTTCCTCATCATATATCTTTCACCACAAACACAATCTCAACAACTCCTTATGACCCCCAATATACAAAACAAATAAAGGACATGGCTACATGGAGCCCATACATCCATATTTCATCCCTCTCCTATCCAAGGAGAGATGCTACACTTTTGAATGTCCCAACAAATCCCTTAACCCCCAAGGCTACTCTTCCCTCCCAAGGGTGAGTATGGCCTTGAGAACTCCCTCAACAAAACACTACAACACATACAAGAAAACTTCAAAAAAATAAAAAATGAAACTACACATTTACAATGCTAAGAAATCATGCTCAACAACAAGCTCATGATTCTCATAACATCCATAAAAACTACACTTTCACAACACAAAGGAAATAACACTACAACAAAACTTAAGATTCACAAATCCTCCATTATCACACTAAGAACAAGATCTCAACCACATACACTACAAGAAACAATAACTACATTTTGCATAGAATCAAATAACATACAAGAGAGCTCTTTCTCTCAACATGAAAACAAGAATAAGAAGAATGAAGAATACCACCAACCTTGATCCAAGCTATGGAAGAAAGTTGATGAAGAGCTTTTCCACTTTCCAAAGTCCTCTACAAATTAGCAAATCTCTAAATCTAGAGAGTGGGTGTCAAACTCTTCCAAAAGAAGAGTCCTCTCTAAAAAGGCCTCCACACAAACTCCTATGGATAAGATTGCATTCCTATTGGGTGGTATTCCCTAAGTCCCTTACATGGTTTCCAAATTTGGTCTCTTACAAAGGTAAGGTAAAAAGGTGGGATAAGGACTACCTTTTTAGTGGGTGGTGATCTTTCCAAAATTTGGTCCCAAAAGTTAATTTTCGTCTATCTTGGTAAAAAAACTTTTGGATGGGTCATTTGGTCAACCAAAGGTTATCTTATGGTGAAAAATGACCCTTACCCTATGGTATATCAAGTATGGTAACTAAAAATGGCCTAAACACTCTCCTAGGCACCTTTTTAACCCTCCAAAAGTGCATGATAAGTTCAAATTCGAAATTCAAAGATAAAACACTACCTCAAGCTCCCTAACCAAGAGATTTCTCATGGGGATCCTTAAGGGTACTATCCTAGGTTGGTGTTCAACCAATTCCCAAGTGGACATGTCATGGCCACAAGTACACACACGTGTCAAGTGACACAAACAAAAAAAGACACATCACAAGCCATGTGACATATCCACTTGGGCATTCTTAAATAAATAAAATTTACAATTAACATATAATCAATTACATTCATGCACCATAATTTTACAAATTAAATACATTACAATGAGGTTTTTGGCTTCTCACTAGAAGCAACCTTGGCTCAAACAGATTTTCACATTAGTCTCTGCGATGGTTCCCCGAATTTACCATGGCCTATTTTCCTACACACTCAAGTCCAATATCAGTAGTCCAAGGAAATAAAACATGTAAATTCATAACATTAATAATCAAGATAATTCATCTATCATTTCATAATTCACATGACAATAATTGTTCATCCATAACCTACATACATCTCATCATGAAATATACAATTCAACACTAAATTAAACTTGAAACATAATCATTGCATACATATATAATTTAATTTGAAAACTAAATATCCTCATGACATCATAATTCATTCATTAAACAGAATTAAGAACACACATGTAAGTTCCAAACTGATGTCTCAGTAATCATCATCAAATCATAATATAATGTGCATCAAACTACTAAAGTGATCAAACCATAACATAAAGTATCAGTAAAATTCATAGAGCATAAAAATATAATCATAAAATATGTCTATCTCAAATGTAGAACTGAATGGCTATGATAGGCTCAGGGTGAGGCCTCATAAAGTGTCTAGGTTGCAAGAACTTGAACTACTAGATGAGCACAAACAAGAAACATATGATCATCTCAGAGTATATCAAAAAATAATGTCTAGAGGTTACAACAAGAAAGTCAGACACAGAGAATTTTAGGTTGGCCATCTAGTCTTGAGAGAGAATCCTAAAAATCAATCACATCGAGAACGCAAGGGGAAGTTTGAACCCAACTGGCTGGGTCCCTTTGTAATCACTGCTACTTTTTTCTCTGGAGCCTATCAAATCTTAACAAATGAAGGAGAATAGCTCCAAGAACCAATCAATGTTCTGCATCTGAAGAAATTCTATGCCTAAAGAATTTAGTATTAAAAAATGTCCTTAAAAATCATAAAAATCATAAAAAGTCCTGAAAAAATGAACATCTTAGTGAAAACCTAGAAATAGATGCCTTGATGATTCACAAAAAAATTGAAAATTTGAAAAATATCACAAAAAATAATCAAAAAGAGCAAAAATACAAAAAAATAAAAAAATTGAAAAGATAAAAATACAAAAAAAGAAGAAAAAGAAAAAGTGCCTTGGTGAAAAATTGGTAAACAGGCGCCTTGGTAGAAAAAATAGAATCTCTACCAAGATGGTGAAAACCTAGCAAATGGGTGCCACTTGTTCAAAATGCTCCATCTATCAGCCCAATCTTGGTCTTTCCCAGCTTTCGTTTGTACATATCTCTTGGTTTGTTCTCGCATTCCTATTTTCAATAAGTCAGTTTGTACACCAATCAACAAAAGCGTCGATATCCTATCAATGTTCAAACTTGGGGGCAATCAATGTCATATCCTATGGTCTCCAGTATACCTCAGACGAGTCATATCTAGTCAGAGTCCTCTGAAGCTTCATCCGAGTTAGTCAATCAGTCTCTTACCAAAAAGGATTTTACAATCAAACACAAATGAACAACAACAACAAACAAACTGAAAACAATCTATGCTCACATACTTTTATCTTCTGGTATGCTTACTGATTCACATTGAGATTTTTGTATATTTTGTTCCCTCAAGCTATTCGATGATGTCTTTTATTGGATTTAGAGAGTGATGACTGAGGGCAAAATATTTTCTTTGTCTTCTGCTTGTATGTGAAAATCTAACAACTTTGGAAATTTTGGATTGAAATGGTGGCCATCTGTAAGAGCCTCCATCTTGTATTGGATGGCCATGAGTACCTTGACCATTGATACCTAGAAGCTTCAAGGAAGTTTGATCTAACTATTATCTTTTTGAGTGAATTCTTGCTCTTACTGTGAAACATGATCTTACCTAAGGATGTGAACGATAAAGGGTCACTACGGGTAATTCACATTGGATTTAGAATGATCTCTTGAATATTTGATGTGTTTTTTATGCAAGGCGTATTCAGGTCATCACAACATTTATGTTTTGATGCTTATACAAATTGCTATATCAAAATGGACATGATATTCAGGTCATCCTGACGTTTATGCCCGGGTGCTTATATCTAATCCGACATTTCAAAAACAAAATCAATATTCATATGTCTATGGTTCCTAACTAGTGGATGTTGTATTGATTTATCTGGTTACCTAAAAATTCAATGATAAAAAAGACCGACACATGATCAGTGACTAAGTCCTAGGCCCTAGGTCTGCATTTCATTTTGCACTTTGCATGGTTGCATTTATCTCATGATTGTCATGTCAGCTTGATACTTAATGATTCTCCAAAACTATGCTAAACATGACACAAGGACTGAGCATTGTATGAAGGTCCCTCCAATGAAACAACAAGTAGAATCCATTTTTGGGATCAAAATTAAAATATGAGATCATTTACTTTGTCAAAATTGTGATTTAAAATTTTCACACCTAGGACTACCGACTGCTTGCATAATCAACCTTCTAAACATCAAAGAAATCCAGAAATCAAATTAACTGATTATCTTACATCAAACTATCAAAATTTCAACTTGGTCAACTATGGTCAACTCATGGTCAAACCTAGTCAAACTTGGTCTCCAGGACCTCTAAACGATGCAGAACGCATTCTTGAATGTGTATAACCAATTCTCAAATCAATTAACATGCTTCTAAACTATATAACGCTAGCTTTTCTGGCTAGATTTTGATTTTCATCCCAAATGGGGCATGGTATTGCACATCAATCAAATCTATAAATCAAATATCTTTCTTTCAGTGATCAAAACCACATCTAATTGTTGATTCATCACAAGTCCTCATCGCTTGGGGTAAATCGATCATCGCTTGGGGCATATCAGATTCATCAAGATCCATATCAATCTAGTATTCTCTTTATCTTGCAAATTGTATCAACTTTTTGTAACCATCGGTTCATTAGTGTTATTTCCTTCGTTCTTCGTAACTGAAGGGTTCAAATGTGATACCATTTCAATTCCTTTGGACAATCAAGTATGGAATCAAGTCAATCACTTCTTCGTAATCATAGGTTCAGAATCAGGTGTTTTGACACTTTTTCGTAATCACTAGTTCATTGTTGATATAGCTAGTATCATCTCAATTCTTGGTCAACCAGGACCTGAATCAACTTTTTCAATCTTTCAATTGATTTATGTCTCGAGATTGGTTTATCTCTCAAATCAATTTCTCCACCACATAACTGAGTCCCCATCTTTATCATACACAGATTATTCTTTGAACCATTGCGCTTCACACAGTAATTCAAAAAGGGGAAAAATGTAATACCCCAAAAATGGGCTATAGCTTCATTGACCTTCTACATCGACACATCGAATGAAATCAATACAAAAGTCCTAACCAAAGGCATATTTGCACATCTGCACATCAGTTTATCAAAAACCTAATTGATTATCTTAATTCTACATCAAGGAATATTTCCTAAATATTCCTAATTTATCTAATTATCTTTAATTAAATATTATTTGGTGATAAATTATTTTTATCCTAAATTTGATTAATTGAATATGATAAATATTTAATTAATTAATTTAATTCTTCCACTTAATTATTTAATTAGATTTAATTGCATTTATTCCTAATTAATATTTTTTTTATTTTGACAATAAATCAAAATTCCTACAAACAATCAATTGAATATTTATTTAATTGATTTAAAATCAAAGTTGTCAAATTTAATGATTTACTTGGAATAACGTTTGATTTAATAATTGATTAACCCATAAATCAAGTGTTTTAATTCAAAATTAGTTAAGTGGAAAATAAATCACTTTATTTATTAAATTAATTCATATTAAATCATGCACAATCAGAAAATCAGTTAACTTTAAATCAATTTTCAATTTCAATTTGTTAACTTTCTAAACTCAACATCTGATGATGAGTTGAAAAAGAGAACTAAACTCTATTTTGAGATAAAAACTGCTTTTGCATGATTTTATGAGTTTATTTATTCTTAATTTCTTGTTTAACTCAAAAATCAACCCGAGTTTATCAAGAGTGATTTATGGTTTTTCTTATGCATCCTCAAACCCTGGATTTCTATAAAAACAAGGCTCAGCTCTTCATAATCAATCCCTCAAATTTTCACACTTCCTCTGGCGAATTAACATTTGAAGAATCAAGCTCTTGCACACAAGGCGATTGTGAGATTTTTTTTATTGTTTTTGAGGGTTCATAGCATTCATTCATAGCATAGCATTGTTAGAATAATATGCATATCAATTTCATTCATCTATATTAGATTCATACAATTTTTCATCATAATTGCATCAAAAATTTTTTTAAAAAGATTAATTTGCATACATATCTCATTTCTTTCATTGCATTCAAATCTTTTGTTTAGTTGTTGCATTGTCACTAATCTCGGTCATAATTTGAGAATACCATACTCGCATCTACTAGAAGGAAGTATATCGCCTGGTTAGCTAGTTTCATTTACATTGTAGATTTCAATTTTTCTAACCTCTAATGTTTTATTGAAGTGTTGTGTCCACAGCTAGGTACAATTTTCACACACACAACAGTGAACTTGCATATACTACAAGGGCATCCACAATAATATTCCTTCATCGTGGGATTGATCAGATGTTGAATGCTTCAAATTTCTCCATGAGATACCATACGTGATTCTAATATCCAATCAACCTTTTATACTTGCATGAATACTAACTAAAAAATTTATTGATAACTAGCTAAGAGTCACCCTCCACAACCAAAGCCTTAATCTTATTTTAATGCACCTTAAGAAGAACTCTAATCAATGCCTTGTATTCTACAACATTATTAGTGCACAAAAAATATAACCTATATATTGCATAAAATGACTTACCCCATGGATTAACTAATTCAATTTCAACTCTTGCTCCTTTCTTGCACTTAGAACCATCAAATCGTAACTTCCATACTATGTGTTATTTCTTTGGTTTCAACTTGGGTTGCATCTTTGATTTTTTTCTAGGTACTACGAGCTTTGTAGTAGGATCATATGAGCTTTCATGTGAATCTCCTTCTATAGGAGAGGAGGTTGTTTTTCATTTTTTTCTTTTCAACTTGACCACTTGAACGGGATACCTCCCCTTCAATTTCAGCTGCCTAGATTTCTTCAAGACTAGTGTTCTTACATATGGCAGTAAACATCCATCATCTAATGTACTTTCATTGTCTACTTTAGGCCTAGGGCTTACATCTTCTAAACTTAAATTATTGGTTGGTCCACCTTAGGATATTGAACAAATACTCTGGATAATGCATCCTAATAGTAGGGACATGTAAACTCAGAGTGATATTGATGGTGCAAATGACAATATCCAAGTAGCAGTAATATATTCAGATTTTCATCACCACCTAAGTATCTCAACTTTTTGGTCATTGTCTTTGTAAAATTCTAAAAAACTTCCTCATTAACATTGAACTCTTGTAACCCTTGTACTAGACTATCATTTAAATCTTCCTTTTCTTGCACATGCAACATGAAAATATTATTCATCTTATACACACCCAAATTGGATTGTGTGAAGGTATCCATATCTATGTGAAATTAGTGGAGAGTCATCCTCTCAGGCACTTTGTCCATTCTCTTCTAAAAAACATACCATAAGTCTCAAGGCTGTCAACTACATGTATATCAATATACGAGCTTGAACTCTAGGGTCAGCTATCGGTTGAATGTGAACATTCTTGAGGACACCAATGACCTTCACCTCTATATTATCTAGTTGTATGGCTACTCTATTAGTAGATTGGGGAACCTTACCCAAATTTTGGCATATCGAAAATGACATGACATTGCAGGAGGCCCTTGAATCTATTAAGAAATTATGTAGGTTCTTCCCAAAGACACACAAACTCAACATGAATGATGGAATTTCTACCTTGTCTTTGAACATAGTTGGTAGTGATTCAACATCATTCACATTTGATGGGAGAGCCCAATAAGTTCTAGTAGGAGTGTTATTCTTCAAATGATCAAGATACTTCAAGAGTACCCCTCTTTGTGAGGGATAAATCTGTAGCATGTCATACATAAAAATGTTCACTTTGGTACTTTTTAGTTCTTCTAAAACACTATAATTTTTTGAGGACCAAGCTAGATTTATAAGAATATAGGTGCACTCACCAGTGATGAAGAAACAATTTTGGGCCCTTTAGGGGGTACAGGGCTATTGTTGTTAGGAAAGAAGAGTGCGGAACACTTTCCACAATATCAATTTTGTAGGGGAAATAAGCAATAGTAAATCTAAATATAGAGATGTGCAATAAAACAAGAACATAGAAAAATACCCTTTGCACACAAGACAAACACAGACAACCAAATTTAACGTGGGAAACCCTTATAGGAAAAAACCCACCACCGAAAAACCCCTAAGCAACTTTGTATTACAGTAAACAATTTACATACAAAATCTTTGGTTTTTTGTATAGGCTCACAGGGTCATATTGTGTTACAATCAACCTGATATTCAACCACACATTCATCACGAATCTTGCAGCCATTTATGTACACTAGAATGCAATTCATTACAAAATTTGGTAAAGAAATCGTTACAAGAAAAATGGTCTGCCAAACCAATTCCTCCTTCACCAGTGCAATTGGCCATACACAGTTATGGTGACTTCTCCCTTTGACACTTTTGCCTCTACCAAGTCTTTTTGTATGGTGACTTCTCCCTTCGACACTTTTACCTCTGTTGGGTCTTGCCGTACGGTGACTTCTCCACCATGCCAACTCTTCACCTCCACCGTGCCAATGCAAATCTTCACCGTAGGAAAATCACATATGGTAGGCCTCACTGTACAATGCTCTACCACCGTTGTAGGTAGTCTCACCATATGGTGATCTACCTTCACCGAATGGTAACCTCACCTCCACCGAACGGTAACCTCACCTCCACCGAACGGTAACCTCACTTCCACCATACGGTAGTCTCACCATACAGTGAGACTTCTGCACTTTTTTATTCCAACAATCTCCCACTTAATGAAGAATGAAGTCACTCAAAAACTATGAATCGTGAACATAGAGATTACATAAAATCATGGACTCTAAAGCCCATCAATGTTGATATACCACTCGAACACAAAACCATAAAGAATGAAAAATATACCGTGAGCACCATTGAGATACTTACAGAATAGTCTCATCTCATTCATGGATGTTCCCACCTTCTACCATGCCACTACCACTGGACACACATAGAATCTATCCACTGAGAAAATAATACAATCTATCTCACAGAGAACCATAACTCTATCTCCCAAAGCAAAAAACCCTCGATCCAAAAGATCAAATGTATCAACATTTGTCACAGTCATAGCTGAATACCACCCATAGTAAGTGCTAGCACATCCAACTATACATACCCCTAAGGTATACCAACATGGATTCCAAAATATCACCATATTCAACCTATTACCTACAGTCTCAAGCCTCAAGTGCAATACCTATCACATACACGCCGAGAAGCTCCCACTACACAAGTAATATTAATATGATATGAATCCATTCAAAAAAATCACATAGAAGTGCAACAAAAATCTTGTAGCATCAAGAACATCAACAATACATCAACCATGTACCATGTCCTTCTATGTACACCTCTAAATGCCTGTCATACTTCCTGCTGAAACTATCAACTGTTTCAACAAACACATCTCTAATCACAAGAGAAAATAACATCACCACCATCTCTCAATATCCATGAGCATCTGTAATTAATCAATTCATGCCAACTCCAATTGTAGAACAACAATTTCATGAAGTGTCAAGGAAATGACCAATGTACTCAATACACGGACAAAAAACCAAGATCAATGTCAAAATTCCAACCATGGCCTCAGGAACATAAACATGACAACATGATCTAAAACATCTCAACCAAAGAGATAACATGCTCCATATGAACATACCATAAACTAAACCTTTATTAAAGACTTTGTTGAGCCCTCAAGATGTCAACATCTTCAGTCGCATGAAGATAAACATCTCCAAACAGTACTTCATCAAATGTGAAAAGATCCTTCTTTAACATCATAATCTCATGCCTTCAATATTTGTAATACTAATGAAGATCATTCACTACGTCACTACCAACAACTCCCACTAAACCATGGCGTCGAGTTACACATGGCATCATGAAAAAATTCTTCCACACATCACTTCCAACAACCCCCACTGTACGGTGGTGTCGAGTCACACATGGCATTGTGACAAACATCTTCCACATGAAGACCAAATTAATCAAACCAGTCATCATTAGGTGACCGATTAGCCAAGGCAAAACTGATAGCATCTTCATCATCACTATGAGAAGACTCTAAATCAAAAGAACTCTGAATTTTCTTCTTATTTTTCTTCTCTTTGCAATCCTTTCAGAAATGACCAGCCTGCCCACAGTTCCAACACTTCACTTTGGACTTCTTTTTAGAAGATTCAGACTTCATGTCCTTGCTTTTGTCCTTCAATTGTCTCAAACGATGAGAGCCTCTTTTTCCACCTCAGAAGATTTCCTCTACATTTCCTCTGACAGAAGTGCACCAACTACTTCATCCATTTTAAACTAGTTGGTAGTACTTTCGATAGCCATCACAAGGTGATCACATGAATCAGGGAACGAGCACAACAAGAGCATGCAATGCTCTTCTTCACCAATGGAAACATCAACAGATGTTAACTATGCAAACACCATATTGAACACATTTAGATGATCTACCATAGTCATTCCTCCATCCATCTTTAGAGTGTACAACTTCTTTCTCAGGAAGAGCTTGTTTACCAAGGATTTTCCTAGATAAATATCTCCCAACTTCTTCCACAAAGAGCATGCAGATTTCTCTTCATGGAAATACAATAGAACATAATCTACAAGGCTCAACCTTATCAGTCCTCTAGCCTTTCTATCTGCTAGATCCCAATCTTCCCACTTCATGCCTGAAGTCTTGTTACCAGACACAGTGATCCACAAATTCCGATCAACTAGCATATCTTCAACTTTGAGTTTCCACAACTCAAAGTTTGTGTCATTGAAATTTTCAATGTCTATTCTCCCTAATATACCTGCCATCTCAATTTCTAAATGAACACTTTGAAAAAATCCACCAGAATCAAATTGATACAAAGGATCAACCCTTCGCTACAAGGATAACAAAAAACTTGTTCTGGCTCTGATACCACTTGTTAGGAAAGAAGAGTGTGGAACACTTTCTACAGTATCAATTTTGCAGGGGAAATAAGCAATAGTAAATCTAAATATAGAGATGTACAAGAAAACAAGAACATAGAAAAATACCCTTTGCACACAAGACAAATAGAGACAACCAAATTTAATGTGGGAAACCCTTACGGGAAAAAACCCACCACCGAAAAACCTCCAAGCAACTTTGTATTACAGTAAAAAATTTACATACAAATTCTATGGTTTTTTGTATAGGCTCACAGGCTCAGATTGTGTTACAATCAACCTAATATTCAACCATACATTCTTCATGAATCTTGCAACCATTTATGCACACTGCAATGCAATTTGTTGCAGAATTTGGTAAAGAAACCGTTACAGGAAAAACGGTTTGCCAAACCAATTCCTCCTTCACTAGTGCAACTGGCCGTACACAGTTACGATGAATTCTCCCTTTGACACTTTTGCCTCCGCCAAGTCTTGTCATATGGTGACTTCTCCCTTTGACACTTTTACCTCCATTGGGTCTTGCCATATGGTGACTTCTCCATCGTGCCAACTCTTCACCTCCACTATGCCAATGCAACTCTTCACCATTGAAAAATCACATATGATATGCCTCACTGTATAATGCTCTACCACCACCATAGGTAGTCTCACCATATGGTGATCTACCTTCACCGAGTGGTAACCTTACCTCCACCGAATGGTAAAATCACTTCCACCATACAATAGTCTCACCGTACGGTGATCTACCTTCACCGAACGGTAGTCTCACTGTACGGTGAGACTTGCGCACTTCGTTATTCCAACAATTTTTTGCCCATAGATCTGATGGAGTGGGTTGCATTCCTAGGAGAATCCCATTTTTAAATGGTTCTTTTCTACTTCTTAATTGATGTGTTGCAATTTTTATTCTAAAATACATGGACTTTTGAGTATTCTATCTCATTCTCCTTTTGATACAAAAACACAAACTCGTCATTTTGAGTGGAGTTGTTTAAACTTTCCCTTGTCTCAGGTACATAGGAGTCAAATAAAATTGCGTTGAATTGAGTAGGTGTGCTCTCAAGAGCTTGAGGTGGTTGATTGTATGGATCAACTCTACATACACTGTCACTTTGGAATGTACCTACAGATCCTACAAAATTAATGTTAGCAAATTCATATGTATTTACATTATCAAAGGGTATGATACCATTGTTAGGATGAGTGTTCCAAGGCTTGTTTGGTCTTTTCTGCCCAAGTCATTTCTCTTGAGAATTATTATTATTGTTATTGTAATTTCAATTGGAGTTATGAGAGTCTAATTTGGGGAGAAATTTATCGTTGGTATGTATTCTGGACTTGGGGGATTCAATTTCATCCTATTAAGTTCTCTAGTCACTTGTGATATATTTTTTTAATAGTTTATAATTTAGATGCAAGATAATTATTAGGATCACTAGGAGGTACAATTTATTTCTCAAAGAAGGTTATCTTATGAGATTCATACCTCAGATATGTTATTGTTGGAGGTGGTGGGGCAATAGGAGTAGCTAGTATTGGGTTCAACAATGGAGTATGATTTTCCAAAGTGTGATTTATTGGTAGGGAAATATTTATTACAATAAAGTTATTGAATGATGGAAAATCATAAAAAATTCCTCTAGCTTGTCGATCCATCTCCTATGTGAAAACTATTGCCTCATTGCAAACCTTTTACATTTTTTTAATCTCTTGAGGTGAAAGCCTTCTAAGGAAATTTTTTGTTAAGGGATCTAAGGCTATGAGATAGACTTGGATAGCTACATCTGCAGACAAAGAGAAGGGGATACATTTTGTGAAAATAATGGTTTAACATCACTAAAGGCCAGTTAGGTTTTTTCCTACTAGTAATAAATTGTTGGTGTAAGCTTGCAGGATCCACATAGAGTTTTAACTAATTTAAGAATTTGGTCTCAATCTCTTGCAAGGTTGTGATGGATTCCTGAGGTAAATTGAGCTACCGGTTATACACATATTCCACAAGTGTGTAGGCAGACAAGTGACATGCTATATCTTGGTGAAGAATATCCTTTTGATTGTAAATTTATTTGAAGACATGGATATGTTCTTCAACAGTTCTTGACTCGCCATATACAAATTTTGGACCAAAATGTTTAGGATTCTTGGACAACTCATGTAACAACCCAGTCAAATTTAAAGGAAAATTTTGTGCATTAGTGAAAAAGGCCATTTGAATTGGTGGGGATAAATTCTAATTTGAAGACAATATTGTAGAAACAACCAAGGAAATAAATTGAAGTTGTTGAGCTTGTGGTTCTTGGGGTCTAGATGGGAGATCAAGGGTGTCTACCTTTTATTTTTCCTTATCTTTTTGGGTCTTAAAATGATGGGTGAATTCTACGAGCTCACCTTTTTATGGAGATGATCTAGGGACCCTTTCATACCTCTCTAGTGAGAAAGATATGATGTTTTCCAATCTTTTGGTTGGTGACCCTCCTTCTAGCGCCACTTCTATTGACCCTTGTTTTACACAATGTAACAATAGGCATATGAGATCCAAATCCCTCTCTTGAAAGAATGACAAAGTCACTCCCAAGGTTCTCTATGGTTAGGTCACAACCACACTGAAATTTAGTTGAATATTATGTGATTATACAAGGAGGCCTTTTCTGATTTGAAATGTTGAAGCTGGAAATAAATGACTTGATAAATTTTTTTGTTGATTTTTAGATTTTAAGAAAATGTAAACATGCATGCAATGGAATTTTAACTATTTTAACTTCTATGATGATAACTAAATTCTAACCACAATTTCCAAAAAATTGCAAAAGATTAAGGTAAAAAGAATTCAGAGAAAAATATTGGAATGAAATCTAAGGGACATAAACCATGAGGAATTCAAATTACATTTCAAATTAAGGATTTGATCAATGAAACCCATAATAATATAAATTAAATAACTCATAATTCACGATGTGTAGATGCAATTTTCAAGGAAACTAGACATGTGCACATGTGAGACAAATACTTCCTCAAGCATGAATAATTTAGATCGTCACTATTGATTCACCACAACACGTAGAAAAGATCTTAGCTAATACCAACTAATTTAATCGCAAGAAATTTCATAGTAAAATACACATTCGACTCTTGAAATTGAAAATAAATTCTCAAATTTGCAAAGATAGTAGAAAATTTACACCATGATTGCAATGCCCAATGTAATGTTATTCTATTAAAAAAACTTTAACCCTTATTACAATGTCTTGATGAGTTTATATAGTTTTTACAACTCAAAAATATGAAACCCATAGCTAGGATTTATGGGCATCTATTTTGGGTGTAATAAAATAAAACTCTACTTTAACTCATTAAATTACTTCTAACTAATGTTATTGCATGCCAAATTTTATTTTCAGCTATTGCATATCAAAAAAGATACATTTTTGAAGCAAAAATGTGCCCTAAAATCTCAGGCGAACTAAAGTTTGACTGATGTTTTGCTTTGAATGCCTCTAATTGACTTTCTTAGCCACTTGAATGCATGGAAATGCATGAAAAACTATTGTAGATGTGGTTGACCATTCAATGCATCATAATTATAAAAAATGACCTCCACACTAAAGATCAAACCCTGAAAATGCAAAATTTTTAGCAAAAATGAGATTTGGCATTTTTTTAATCTTCTTCTTCTTCTTCTTTTCTTGGCTACGACTAGAATGATTGAAAGAATGAAATTGAAATAGAAATAATTTTAATACTAAAATAATTTTTATTCTACTATAATTCATTGGAAACACTTGGTGGAAGTTATCCATGACAGTGCTCACTTCGTCAAAATATGGAAAATTCATGAACTCGAGGCAAGTTTGTTGACTTTTTTAGAATCTTTTCAACTATATTCCTACTTTTGAATGTTCTCAATGTCCTCCATGATCTCTCTCATGTTTTTCTTAGCCACATAAATCCACTCAATATCCTCTTTGACATTTATTCTAGTAAGTGTTACTTGGGACTACTGGATAATGTTGTTGATGGAGTAAGTTTTTTCCTTGCCTTCATCTTGGTACAATTCACAGTCGAGAGAATCCATGAACTCTTATAATTTTTGCACCTATGGAATCACCAATTCCTTCTTTGTCTCAATTAACTTGTTCCTTTTATTATATTCCTTGATCACGAGCTTGATCACTCTAATCTAGCTATCTAGTTTATTAATCTTCCCTTCTTCAAATACCACTACCTCCATACTATTTGGGTCAATAGGACCCACAAGCTAAGCAATGTAATCTTTCACAACTTTATTCTACTCCTAGAGATTCTTTATCTCTGTCTAATCCTAGTAAATGTGTTTGAATAATGATGTGACACCCAATGCTAGCAAGGATTTTCCACCTTGCTGACTTGGCACCTTGAGGTCTACCTCTTCCACCTAAAAATCTTTCAAAGTCACATCCTCTACAACCTTATCTAGGGGAGGCAACAACTTGTTCTTTCTATTGCCCTCTTTTATATTCAGTCACATATGAAATCCAATTGGCTTTTGTAGAACTAGACTCCCCTTTGTGAAATTCCCAACCGATTTATGAAAAATTTGGAGCATGAAACTCTGTGTATGTCCTCTTGTAGGGTTGAATTGCCTTAGCAAGATAGGTTGGTTTGGTGAATGTAGAAAGAGGTTGGTAAGACTCCAACTAGAATTCATGTGTTCCTATACTAACCTAAAAAGTAAGAACCCTTGTCAGGTGCTCA
This sequence comes from Chamaecyparis obtusa, assembly GCA_027943335.1. Lineage (NCBI taxonomy): Eukaryota > Viridiplantae > Streptophyta > Pinopsida > Cupressales > Cupressaceae > Chamaecyparis > Chamaecyparis obtusa. Next base: position 791,983 of record BSBK01000226.1, on the reverse strand, counting down.
GTTTTAGCCCTATTTCAGCATTTATGGGTTCCCACATTGATTTCACATCTTTCTAGTCCTTTTGCATCCTTCAAATCAACATTATTTGTTTAAATATTGAGGATGGCTCTAATTTATATGCATGATTTTCCAATTGTCCACCCATTCACATGATTCATTTCCCACCTAGGACCTTTACACACATTTTTAGATCTCGGGATTCACCCTAATATCTTAGTGGAATTACAAATTCCAATACCTCTTTTAACACATAACCCTAGAACCATTTTTGAAAATTAGCCTTTTCAGGACTATGTCGAAGTCATCCTTGTCCTAGGGAGTAGGTCAAAGTCAGCCTTCTACTTGGGGATTTAATTTTGTGTGTGGCTCTCGGCCCAATGTGAAGGTGTTTTCTCCTAATTCTTTTCCTAGGTTGGCCCCACAAATATGAGCCCCAAAATGTGTATAAAAGGAGGCCTCTTCCTTTCATTTTTACACCCACAATTCATAATCAAAACATCTTCATGCAAGTATTATTAAGAAAACTATTGTGCATTTAAGACAAGTAAGCATTGAAGCCCATCAAGCATTTCAAGTCTTCTAATCCTCTTTCTTCCTCCATCCAACATTGTGGAAAACTACAACATTCATCATTCAAGGGTTTGGTTCCATGATTTCCTATTAGGTTTTTATGGAGTCCAAGGTATTGCATGAACACTTGTAATCATCTTCAAAGAGGCATTGCATCATTGAGGTATAAGGTAATTTATGTTTCAGATCTCAATTAAATTTCCTTATGCAATTTCAATTATATTTCAAGGTTAATTCATATACAAGGGTTTGACCAAGGCAAGTTCCTCCCTACAATAATTTACCATTATTTCTTCTCTGAAGGTACATGTGGTGAATTTTTAGATTTGGAATTTTAAGGTTTTGGAACTAGGGATGGTCCTCTTCAAAATTCAACAATTATTATCCTTCTAGGACTAGGATGAATTTATGGGATTAGGTCAAATTTGATCTATTCTTAGATTAGGTTAAATTTGGTCTCACATCGACACTTTCTGGAGAGTTTTCAAATATCACAGTCAGGATCTGTAGGTCTCATTATTCCACATCTAGAACTATTCCTAATTCTGACATGTTTTCGATAGTCAATTCTAGATCTGAAGTTTACTTGTCCTCTCCTAGCTTTCAAGGTGAGTACATCATTCTTATTTTCCTTTAGAATTTAGTTTTGTTAAAATATATAGCTTCATTCTTGTTTAAGTATGTAATTGAATATATATATATATATATATATATATATATATATATATATATATATATATATATATATATATATATAATTATCAGAAGGTTGGCATACTAAATCGTTCGAATGAAAAACTTACTACAATATCAATAAAACATTGCATACCACAATGTATACATTGCAATGCACAAAGTATCATGCACTACAATGTATAAATTATAGGCACGATATGTATTGTGCACTACATTGTATTGCAGACGTGATACACATCGTGTAGTACAATGCATTGTAGTCACAGTGTACATAGTGCACTGCATTGTAGACATGATAATATCGTGTGCTGCAATGTAATTGCAATCACACAATAATTATCGTATGGCTGCAATTACATTGCAACATACGATAATCCTCAACACATTGTTATGAAATAATAAACATCGGTTGGGTTATTGTAATCTACAGTTAGTGATTGAATCATTATTATCGTAGGGTCATGACCCTACATGGCAACTGCCATGTATGATCATGACCTTACATACTCATATATATGATAAGTGAAAAATGTGGAATCAATCAATCACCAAGGCGATTGTATTCTACAACAACATATACATTAAAGTAATATATATTAATCTTCTGATCTAATATTCCTTAACATGGTATCAGAGCAAGGTTATTAAAGAAGATATATTATATTATTTATTATTTATATTTCTTGATATTTTATATAAACATAATAAAAAATTATTTTTTGTGTTTATTATAATATCAAATATAAAATGGCTCACAATATGAGAGTGGAAGATAGACTTGAGGGAGCATCAAACTTTCTATCTTGGAAAAATAGGATTACCTCTCTACTTCTAGATCTTGAATTAGAGGATTACATAGAGAAAGAACCCACAATACCTGAAGATGAAGCAGAGAAATCCACTTGGAAAAGTTGAAACAACAAAGCCATAAAATTGATTATTGACTTTGTCAAAGATTCTATACTTCCAAGTATTTCGAGATTAACCACTACATTTGAAATATTCAAAATGATTCAAGACACATTTGAAATCAATAATGCTAGTAGATTATTGACCCTAAAACAACAACTTATGAATATGAAAATGAACAAGGGTGAAAAAATCACCTCCTATTTTATGAGAATATCAGAATTAAGAGATCAACTCTTTACCATTGGAAATAATATGGATGATCTAGAACTATCCTTAATTTATCTAATAGGATTACCTATCTCCTGGGAATCCTTCATTCAGTGCATAAGTGCAAGACCTCCATTACCAAAATTTGAACAACTGAAAAATGATTGCACTCAAGAAGAATTAAGATTAATCTCAAGAGGGATAGTACCTAGCAAATAAAAAGAAGTTCTAGCACTCAACACATCAAACAAAAAGAGAAAATTTTCAAAAAGGAAAAGAAGTACCAAAACCTTCAATAAAAAGGATCTCTCAAAGGTAAAATGCTACAAATGTGAAAAATATGAACATATTCACAAATATTGTCTAGAAAAGAAGAAAATACAAGCAACACTAGCTGAAGTCAAAGAAGTAGAAAATCATCTATTCTTCTTAGCCTTGTCTAGTGAACTAAACTCAAATAAGAGTACATGGATAATTGATAGTGGAGCTTCAAGAAACATCATTGGATTCAGGGATCAATTTGAAACATTCAGAGGAGACTCCTCAGAAGAAGTTACAATTGGTGACAACTCTATTTATCCTGTGAAAGGAATTGGGACCTGTTCAATCAAGATAAGAGAAGGAGTGAACCTACAGTTAAAAGAAGTACTATACGTACCTAGAATAAAAAGAAACTTAATTTCCATTTCATGACTAGTAGATCAAGGATATAGAGTCACATTTAATGAAGATAAAGTTCTTCTCTCGACTAAAAACTCAAATATAAAAAATGTTATCACAATAGGGTCTAGGGAAGGAAGTCTATATAAATTATATGGTGAACAAAAAATTTCCCTAAGCCATGAAGTTCAAAACAATAATGCAATATGGTATAAAAGGCTAGGCCATATTAGATATAGTGCTCTTCCAACCCTAAGGAAAATCACACTAGGGATACCTCACCTTAAATCTGAACACTCAGGTATATGAAAAGGGTGTGCCTTAGGAAAGAATACAAAAGGATCTTTTCCAACAAGTGAACACAAATAAAAAAATGTATTAGAACTTATACACACATATCTATGTGGTCCTATGTCCACACACTCCTTGTTAGGTGCCTTGTACTATGTAATTTTTGTTGATGACTACTCTAGCAAAACATGGATATACTTTCTAAAACTAAAAGAATCAAATGAAGTCTTATCTAAGTTCAAAGAATACAAAGTACTTGTTGAAAATCAAACTGGAAAGAAAATTAAAACCCTAAGGTCTGACAATGGAGGTGAATATATCTCTAACAGTTTCAAAGAATTTTGCTAATCTGTTGGGATTAAGAGGGAGTATAATGTGCCATATAATCTTGAACAGAATGGGGTAGCAAAAAGAAAGAACAAAACCATCATCGAAGAAGCAAAAGCCATGATGCATGATCAAAATATTCACATCTCTTTCTGGGATGAAGTGATAAACACAACAATATACATACAAAATAGGTGTCCTCATGCTACTCTAGAAAATACTACACCAGAAGAAGTGTTTACAGGGAACAAACCAGACCTAAGTCATCTAAGGGTGTTTGGTTTTCCTGTTTACATACATGTTCCAAAAGAGAAGAGAACTAAATTAAAACCTTCTGGGAAGAAAGGTATATTCATAGGATATAGTGAAGATACTAAGGGATATCAAATTTACATTCCTAGCCACAGATCAGTAGAGATCAACATAGATGTAAAGTTTGAAGAAAATTTCAAATCCACAACTACTGAGGATAATTCTATAACAGAGCTAGATAAAGACCCTACAACTGAGAATGAGAGGGAGAATCAAACAATAAAGTCTGAACCTACATTTTCAAATGTTGAGGCTACATTCCAAAATATGGAACCTACAAATCCAAATGATGAAAATAATGTAACATCAAATAGCACCAAAAGACCTTTATGGGCAAGGAAGATGTTTGAAGAAAAAAATATAGAGCCAAATCAAATATCCAGGGAGAACAAGAGAACAAGAACACAAAAATGTTATGCTGCCCTTCTAACTGAACTTGCAGAATCCATACTTGACAATGTGGAAAAGGCTTTATCAAAACAAGCTTGGAAAGAAGCCATGATTGAAGAGTATCAGTCCATTATGAAAAATGATGTTTGGGACATTGTACCTAGACCCAAAAATAAATCAGTAGTCTCCTCAAAATGGTTACTCAAGATAAAATATGCTTTAGACGACAGTATTGAAAACATAAATCCTAATTTGTTGCCAAAGGATTCTCACAAAAGGCTAGGATTGACTATGAAGAAACCTTTTCCCTTGTAGCCCGTTACACCTTTGTAAGAAGCATTCTTGTAATTGCAACATCTAAAGGATGGAAAGTACACCAGATGGATGTCAAGACAACTTTTCTAAATGGGAAAATTGAGGAAGAAGTATACATAGAGAAACCAAAAGGATTTATCACACATGACAAAAATCAATATGTATGTAAGTTAAAGAAATCTCTTTATGGCCTTAAACAAGCCCCCAGGGCATGATATGAAAGAATAGACAACTATCTCACCAAAGTAGGGTGTACTTCAAGAACATAGCAGACCCTAACATCTACTTCAAGGTAGTAAATGGTGATATGATAATTCTAGTTCTATATGTTTATGACTTGCTTATAATAGGAGAAGATCACCTTATTAAAAAATACAAACAAGACCTAGTAGCTGAGTTTGATATGAAGGATATGGGCCTACTACACTACTTTCTAAGTCTAGAAATTTGGCAAAAGGAAGATCACATTTTCTTAAGTCAGGAAAAGTACACTACTGAAATCCTTACTAGATTTGGTATGATGGATTGTAAACCATTGGCTACCCCAATGGAAACAAATATACACAAGCTAAAAAGTGAAGCTGAAGATTTTGAACCTACAGATCCATCACTGTACAGACATATTATTGGATCCCTCATGTATCTAGTAAACACACGTCCTGATATTTGCTATGCAACAAATGTACTAAGTCACTTCATGTGCGAACCCAAGGAAATACACATGATGGCCGCTAAGAATATTCTAAGATATTTATGAGGGACCATTGGACTTGGCTTGAAATATGAAAAAGTTGAAATCAAACTTCAAGGTTATTCTGATTCAGATTGGGCAAGCAGTTCCACAGATCGCAAAAGCACCAGATGTTGTTTCAATCTAGGATCTACAATGATATCTTGGTTCAGTAGAAAACAATCAGTTGTTGCTCAAAGTTCCATTGAAGCTGAATACATGGATGCCTCTATGGGAGCTAGAGAAGCAGTTTGGTTAAGAAAACTATTGTTTGATCTATTTAGAAAACCACTGGTACCTACTTTTATCTATTGTGATAATCAAAGTTGCATAAAGCTCTCTGTAAATCCAATTTTCCATAATAGATCAAAACATATAGAGATTCCTTACCATTACATTAGAGATATGGTCGACAAGAATATCATCAAACTAGTATATATCAACACTAAGGAACAAAATGCTGACATATTTACCAAACCTCTTGCAAAATTGAAGATAGATTACTTCAGGAGTAAAATTGGTATGACTATACTATAAACTTATTGGGATGAGATCCTTACTCTTGTACTTTGTATTCATGAATAAATAAATAAATAAAGTTATTTTTGAAATATTTCATTGTGTTCAAGAAGATGACGATCTTCTCTTGGGGTTACTATTACAACGTGATGATCTTGACAATAGTTGACCAAATTTCAAGATTGACACCTTAACGGGTTGTCCTAGATTGTGTCAGATATCTTGATGATGTAATAACCTATATATCATGATTGAAACCTTAATTGGTAGTCTAGGATTGTGTCAGATATCATGATATTGGAATGTCTAAGTATACAATGATTAAGACTTCTTTATGTTGTCCTAAATTGTGTCAGTAATCATGACATACTATGATCTTCTTCATCACATCTTAAACTCTCTCTTACTAAGAGAGAGTGTTGAAATATATAGCTTTGTTCATGTTTAAGTATGCAATTGAATATATATATATATATATATATATATATATATATATATATATATATATATAATTAAAAGGTTGGCATACTAAATCGTTCGAATGAAAAACTTACTGCAGTATCAATAACACATTGCATACCACAATGTATACATTGCAGTGCACAAAGTATCATGTACTGTAATGTATACATTGCAGGCACGATATGTATCGTGCACTGCATTGTATTGTAGACATGATACACATCGTGTACTACAATGCATTGTAGTCATAGTGTACATAGTGTGCTGCATTACAGGCATGATAATATCATGTGCTGCAATGTAATTGTAGTCACACGATAATTATTGTATGGATGCAATTACATTGCAACATACGATAATCCTCAATGCATTGTTATGAAATAATAAATATCGGTTGGGTTATTGTAATCTACAGTTAGTGGTTGAATAATTATTATCATAGGGTCATGACCCTACATGGAAACTACCATGTACAGTCATGACCTTACATACTCATATATATAATAAGTGAAAAATGTGGAATCAATCAATCATCAAGGCAGTTGTATTCTAAAACAACATATAAATTAAAGTAATATATATTAATCTTCTGATCTAATATTCCTTAACAAGTTTGACACATTATATATGACATTATATCTTGTTGTTTATCATTTACTTTATCACTGCATAAGTGTTTTTTATACTTTACATTTCATATACATACATTTTTGTCTGTAGAGGGAATACCCAAATTCCCCTTTTTCTAGATCATGCATTAGCACCCGACCTTCATCTATTTTGGGTTGTGATAATCATATTTTCTTTACGGGTGGGTTTTATATTCCAATGTATATAGAAAGTGGGATTCTACCACTGATCACCATTTTCTATATCACAGTTCCTTCTTTCCTACTCTCTTCTTATTTTTTCCCCTCTAGTTGTTCATATGATGGGGTGTCCTCTCTATGTTTTGAAGAGGGCGGAGAGATAGGTTCTTCCACTTTTTGTTCCATAGGTTGATCTTTTACTTGCTCTTGTACCTACTCTAAGCATTTTCCCTTGGGATCCTTATTGTGTACCTCACCTATAGTTTCCTCATCAACCTTTTCTTGTTCACCTCCCCCTTGCTCCATCTCCATGTCTAGGGGCACTTTAGGCTCTATGTCTGAAGGTACTTCTCCTTCTATCTTGGGAGGAATACCTATTTCTACCTCTAAAGGAACTTCATACTTTGAAGGTACCCTTTCTTATGAAGGAACACTTTTATGTTCTTCTCTTCCTCTACTGACATTCCCAAAAGTTTCTTCTAAGGAGACATCCTCTGTGCCCAGGTTCAAATGAGGCTCCTAAGAATATTCCTTAAATCCAAGAATGATTTTAAAATCTAATATGTAGAACTCATTCGAACCTAAGGGATCATCATTTTCTTTTGTCATCTCATCAACTGAGTCTGATTCCATGTTGACTACCTATAGGGCATCTTGGCTTGCACCTCATTGTGGAGGTTTAGAGATATCTTCCAAAGAAGGATCTCCCAAGTTAAGATTCCTAGAAGTTGCAGTTGTCGATCTTGTTCTTCTAACCAAAGGCATTTCTTCCTCTTCAGGTTCCTCCCCTTCCTCTAATTTTTTTAAAGCCAAGGTAGCTGAAGGTTTCCTTTCAATCTTTTGTACACACTCTTTGATGGTTCTAATGCTTTAGGTTTTGTCTCTTTTATCTTGAAGGGTTTTCCCTTTTTTGGCTAGAAGATGATGTAATGTCTGGTAAAGTATCAGTACTAAGCGATGAGGTACTTGGAGCTTGTACTGATGGTAGTGATGTAGGAGTTGAATGTACAAGTGGAAGTGGAGTAGTAGGAGAGGTAGGTACAAAAAAAACTCTCTTTTTATCCTTGTCCTTTCACATATTCAAAATTTTTAGAGGGTATTGTGTGGAAACCTCCCTAGCATGACTTGTGACCTATTTTGACGAAGGGGGAGGTGCCTTCTTGAAAATAGGATCATTAACTTTCTTTCCTTTCCCCTTTTCTACCCTAACCAAAGGATCCACCTTAGGTTTCATGGGCATTGGTTCCATGTGATATGTCATGTCTATCCAATCCAATGTGCACCAAACCACATGCCTAGCCCTGTGCTCAATATATTCTAATTTGGGGAAAACAATTTATGCATTCAGAATTGACTAGGCACACACCTTATCTTTATTTTAAAATGGTAGTAAAATATTCTTTGAATCTTTATCCCATACTTTATCTAGAATACAAACATCAAGATCATATTGCATGAGGTCCAAGTCCATCCTGTAGTAATCCCTTATTCTGACCTCATAATAATCTACACACTTCACCCAATGGTATTCTATATGGGGCTTGTACTTAAAATGAGAACCCATTACTTTGATAAAAGTACCTATTGGGTTAAATTTTCCCCTCTTTATCTCTAGCTTGTCAAGAGGGCACTCATCCCATTCCAAGAAAACTGACTTTGCATCCTTGATATTTTGGACAAGGAATGTGAAGCATGACTTATGTTTTCTCATTATGACTTTGCGAGCATCAAATAGTTGCCAAAAAATATCCATTGGGATCAATCAATCTCAGGGGTGCCAAGGAATTTTCTTGGGTTGAAGGGTACACCCTTGAGGTAACTGAAGGTTCATAATTGGATGAAGTAGCTTCCAACCTTCTTTATTTTAGCTGCAACTTCCTTGAAAAATTGGTTAGAAAAATCCCCTTCAATATAATGCATGATTACAAAAAAAAAAGAATCATTTAAAATCCTGAAGTTTGGGCTTCCTAGTGGTAGTTTTTCCTTCCACACCAACTAAGGGTAGACCCTGTATGGATAAGATTTAAGATTAAAAGGAGACACTTTCTTGTACAAGTCTGGGTAGTCTGCATGGGCTGCTAATATGTATATAATGTATAGAGTCATGTATAATTTTGGATCAAATTTGACTTTCAACAACTGTTGATCCAAATTATCACTTATAATTTGTTCCCAACTAATCCTTATTTGTCTCTTTCTAATGGTCTCAATGTAGAGGACCATCCATGTTTCCAATTGCTTAGCCTTGGGAAGATCGAACACCCTGCTGAGAAGAGTGACATAATTATTCATATCCTCCATTAAGTATGTTCTATGTAAATCCATCTTCTCCTGATTCCCTTCCTTTTGTGTCCTTTCCAAGTAGTTCAGATAGATTTTATGCAAAATATCAGGTTCATCGTTGTAATAGCTCTCCCCCCATTCAATGGAAATGGTGAGATACTGATCCATTGTAATGTTTCTAATTTTAATAAAGTATTTTAATTATCCCAAAATTTAAATAATATTATAAATGGACCTTTAATTAATTAATAAAGGGGCCCATTTTTATTAATTGTTGTCTGTAGGCGTTTGTCATGTCAACATTCTTTGCAAACCCTTAGGAGTTTCTTTGAAGGGGTATTTATGAGTGACATGTAGGAAGTTGGTAGTATGCAAATTGGAATATTTTATTTGTATTATGAAGTCTAGTTGGATTTCTATTTCTTCCATTCTAGAGTTGAAAGATCCTTCCTATTTGGTTTGTTGCAGTTTTAGTGGTTCACAACCATCCTAGTCTATCGTTGGAAATATCATTCTGATATATCATTGTGTGCTCCAAATTTGTGAAGTCTTCTGTAGAAGACAAATTTTTAATAAATAATGATATATGATAATTGTCTGAGATTGTGGATCTCTATGAAGTAATCTAAATTCAGTAATCCAAAGTGTTATCATTATTAACACAATTTCATCTTCCATGTGCACATCTAGTGTTGAAAACTGATTTGTGTATGATTCTTTGGTTTTTGGTGATTCAATCTATCAATTGGTCATAGCTTGCATTTATCTCTGAAAGTGTTAAAGGTTGGACTATACATTGAAGGAAGTGATTGAAGGGGGTCCATACAATGAAGTAGATAAGTTTGTATGCCTATCACTTTTATGCTTGTGCTTTGACCATACGATTGGGAAGACTCATCTTGGCGGGTTGTACAATATTGGGCAAACATCACACCATAGGGCATTGACTTTTATATGGTAGAGAGGCACACAATATGAAAGAGTGAGAGACCATATGGTGTCAAGGGTGTAACATTTGCATAGGTGCGGGGTTTGGGATAGTGTCGTAAGAACAACATCTTGCATTCGACAAAAGGCAAAGTTATGGAACAACACAAATAATCCATACACAGGAATATCATGAGTGAGGAAGACCTCCATAAAAGGCATGACTAGGTGATACTATGAGTTGGGGTCTGTACAACCTTCAGGACATTATAGTGGTATTAGATCTAATGATCTTGCCATCCTATTGGGATGATTGAGATATTTTGGGATCTGAATCACACTATGACGACTAGTAGCGATGGAGAGTGGTGGTTGAAGGCACTACACAAGATAGGAAAGGAACTTAGAGATGTTATTAACCTTCCTCTAGACATATTGGAAGTTTGTTTTTGTAAGGTGGACCAATCACCTTCAAGATTCATACAGAAGATCCTTTCTTTGATTAAGGTTGCCTTAAGTCAACCCAGTTTTTTGAGACACCATAACAAGTAAATCAAGTTGGTCGCTACAACATGTCTAAGTGAGATTTTGAGAATCTCAGCTACTCAAGCACTGTATGATGATGACACCTTGATAGAGATATTGCACTTGATTATTGATAGCTTTTAGAGCTTGGATGACATCGCTAGTGATCCACTTGATAGGAGATTTACCATACTGGAGATTTGGACAAATATCAAAGTAAGAAATCTCCTCTTAGATCTAAGATTGCAAGATTTGATCTGTGATATGTTTCATCATTTCTTGGTCATGATAACGGATCACCATGACAATAATTTTTTCTCTACCATGGAGAATATTATGATTTCATGTATTAAGGAGATGGATATAATACCCCAACCTATAATATCTATACTATTGGTTGTTTTTAATGTAGAATGTATTCCTTCAATTGTGGCATGTAGATTGGTCAATAGTTTATTTAAGCATAAGAATTATGAAGAAAAATTAAAGTCTCATTTGCACAAGTGTGAGGAAGTTGGTGATGGAAATAAGAGTGATGCACTACATGAAGAAGATGAAGATCCACATGAGGATATGCAAGAAAATATTGTTACCCCTACAAGAAGAGAAAGCCTAAGCCTACATGAAAAAATAAAGGTTGAAGAAGATGCTTGTATGGATCTTTTCTGGAAGACAACATTGATCAATCAGTTGCATGGATAAATAGACACTATTAGTGATCCATAGGGCATGACTGCATGAAGATCTTGGATAAGAGCTCTGATGTGTTTTATGATTGGCTTCTATGGGATCCTGATAACTTTGGGAATGGAAATATTTATAACAGAGTAGATCAGGTGAAGCTTGATGGAGAGTTACTCTTCACTAGTATGGTGGTAGTACCAACTAATACAAGTATAGTGGTAGTGCTAACTAGCATGGTGGTAGTGTTAACTGACATGGTGGTAGTCCTGACTGGTATGGATATGGTGGTAGTGCTAACTCATATAGTGGAAGTGCTGAATTACATGGTGATAATACCCATTGATATAGGTGGTTGAAGTACCAAGTGGCATGGTGATACTATCAATCGGTATGATTACAGTGGTAGTGTTGAATGACATGGTGGTAGTGTTGACTAGTATGATGGAAGTGTTGATTGACATGGTGGTAGTGTCAACTGAGATGGTTATGGTGGTAGTGTCGATTAGTGTCAAATGGTACAGTGGAAGTGTTGACTACCATGGTGGAAATATTGACTGATATGGTTATCATGGCTGTGCTAATTGGTATGGTGGCAGTGTCAAATAGCATGATGGTGGTAGTATCAAATGAAATGGTGTTAATGTCGACTAGCACTATGAGCACGCTGATTAGTATGGTGGCATTGTTGATTGGTACAGTGGTAGTGCTGGAGTGTGATGTATTATGTGAAAGCATTAGAGATGTGCTGATGCAAGACCATCACCCAATTTTTTTGATAGTCAGAGGCTCTTGCAAGTCATGCATGTGTTGGCCAAGTTTAAGCTGTACCTTTTTGAATAAAAACTTGTTGTGCAGACTGACCACAACTTTTTGATATATTTGTTAGGAATAGTCCCAAGAGATAACTGAGAGAGGGGGGTGAATTAGTTATCTACAAGTTTCAATTCTTTAGCCAATTAAGTATACTTAAACATAAAGCATAAACACAATGAAAGAACACATGAACACAACACCAATATTTTGGTTACGGGGAAACCCAAATAGATAAAAACCTCAATGGGACTTGATACCCACTAATATTCTGTACTAGTGTATAATGATCCTTGTTAGAAGATACTTTACCCTATTAGGAGTAGCTTTACAATATATTAAGTACAGTAGACCTAGTCAAGGGTCTGACCCTGTTAGGAGTCTTTTACAATTGTCCCTATTAGGGGAGAGGACACACTATTCGAAAGCTCACTGCTCAAATGGGTGAAGGCTACAACCTTCTGAATAATAGATACACACTATATCTGGATCTTGGTGAACTGCACTTTGACCTGCTGTCTAGATCAATTCCAATGAATAGCACAAGTACTTTACTTGGTCATATAGAACTTCTTCTGATGGTTCAAAACTTCACACACTCTGCTTTGCTCTACTGAATCAACCATAAACCACACTCAAGCAATCACAAATGACTGCCTATAAATATCTTTCCTCTAAATGATATAATCAATTTAGCCTATTAGAACCACATTGAAATCATATTAGATAAACCATAACAAACTCCAAAAAACATTTTGTCATCTCTACTATGCACGCAACTCATTATGGGACCTGTCTAATAAAATAAATGTAGACGCACGCTACACACTGTCGGCTCTACCAAAACAACTGGAACTTTCTCTGTAAGCTGAATTAACTCATGCAATCTTAACCAAACATCAATAACACTTCTCCAATCTTAAATCCAAGGGGGCATACCCTCAAGATAGGTGCAACTCAAGAACCAATAAAATATTTGTCGGCTCTTCTGAACAAACACAAGAAACTACTACTGGCGAATAGCAACTGCATAACTTCACTTGTGTTTATCACCAGACTATGCATCCATGAACTTAACATCACTAACATGTCTTCAACATACATCCTAGGGTGCATGCCCATAAGACAATTGTATAGATAACCATACATAGAACACTGCTTGTAACTCTGTCAAGAACACTGCTGACACAAGCTGCTATATAACTATTTGTACTAATAGTTAACCTTTGCACCCATGATATCATGTCCATGCTACATATACTAAAAGCTTTACTACATAAGACTTTCACACATGCTAATTTCCATATGTTGTCATCAATGACAAACATACAATCAGTACTAGCCTGCTGGCAAATCTCCAACAATCTCCCCCTTTGGCATTGATGGAAACATGTGGAATGAAAAACTACCACCAACCCAAATGAACATTTCTTTTATAACATTCTCCATTTCCTCTTCAAAACTCCCCCCAAAATGAATCTTCCAACTGCTTCAATATTTTCTAATATCCTCCATTTCCTCAACTGTACTGTTGTCATAACTGAATGCTGCTCCCCCTTAGTATATTACTCCTCTTTTTGCTTTGTTTTTCATGATTCTATATATACTCCCCCTTTGACATCAATAGAAAAGGGCACCACTCATTTTAAGCACTGGTACTACTCCTGAGGTAGAGTAGTCAACCTTCCACTAGTCCTTGAGGACTGATGTCATTCTTGTTTTCTTCTAAGCTGAATCAAGGAAGGGAATTACTCCCAACTCCCCCCTGAGATACTCAAAAGTATACTTAGGCAAAGTCTGTGTGAATATGTCTACCAACTACTCCTTAGTATTCACATAGTCCAACTTAACTTCTTTCTCTGCCACTTTCTCTCTTAGGAAGTGATACTTGATCTCAATGTGATTTGTCTTTGCATGCATCACAGGGTTCTTTGACATATTGATAGTGCTAGTGTTATCAAAGTGAATAACAATAGGATAATCGATCTGAATTCCAAAATCTTTTATCATCTTCTTGATCCAAACAATTGTAAAACAATTCAAAGATGCTACAACATACTCTGCTTCTGCTATTGACTAAGAAATACAATTTTGTTTCTTGCTTGTCCAAGTGACAAGTGTATCACCAAGAAACACTTCTCCACCTAAAGTACTCTTTTTGTCATCAACACATCCTGCCCAATCTGCATGAGTGTACACATGAAGCTCAAAATTTTTTGAGTTAGGATACCATAAACCATAATCTATAGTGCCTTGCAAGTATTTGAATATTCTCTTTACTTCCATGAGGTGACTTTATTTAGTCTCTGCTGCATATCTTCCAACTATACCAACTGCATTGGAAATATCAGGTCTAGTTTGAGTAATATATATGAGTTTACCAATCATAGACTTATACAATGTTGTATCTACTACTGGTGAGTCATCTTCTTTTGTAAGTTTGCATCCAGAGATCATAGGGGTTCCTACTAGCTTGCAATCATCCATCTTGAATTTCTTTAGTATCTCTTTCACATAATTTGATTGATTAATGAAAATCCCTTTCTCTGTCTGCTGCACATTTAGTCCCAAAAAGTACTTGACAGGACCAATCATACTCATCTCAAATTCATTTTTCATCTCCTTAGCAAATTCAGCACTGAGTTTTTCATTACCTCCAAAGATAATGCCATCAACAAATATAGCTACAAGTAGTAAACCTTCAGATGTCTCTCTATGAATAGATTACAATCTGCTGCTCCTTTCTTGAATCCAATCTTTGTTAAGTATCCATCTAGTCTCTCATGCCATGCTCTAGGGGCTTGCTTAAGTCCATAGAGGGCTTTCTTCAATCTACATACCATATCAGGTCTATCTAATAAGGTGAATCCTTTAGGCTGCTCAATGTATGCTTCTTCTTTCAAATCTCCATTCAAGAATGCTGACTTGACATCCATCTGATAAACTTTGAAGTTTTTAACTATAGCATAGGATAGAAACAACTTAATAGCTTCTAATATGCTCACAGGTTCAAATGTGTCTGAATAATAATTGCCTTATCTTTTTGCATAACCCTTACATACTAATCTTGCTTTGTTTCCTACTACTGTACCATCTTCATTAATCTTGTTTCTGAATATCCACTTTGTTCCAATTACATTCTTATCACTAGGTCTTGGGACCAGTTCCCAAGTGTCATTCTTAATAATCTGATCAAGTTCTTCTTTCATAGCATCATGCCAATCTAAATCATTACAAGCATCTTCAACACTTAAAGGTTCAATCTAAGATAGTAAACATACCGCTTCACTGCTAGCTGAGTTCTTTGCTTGTGATATTGTTAAGACTTTGCCGCTCTGATCTCCAATGATGTCTTTCTTGGAATGGTTTCTAGATGTAAACTTTAGAGCTTTAGTTGTTACTGACTCATCAGCCTTAGGATTTTCTTCCTCACTTGTCTCAAGGTCATTGAATAACACATCAATACTGTCAAACATTTCTTCAATAACTGTCTCACTAGTGGAGGGTCTAGGTTCTTCAATCATGGGTGAGTAATCATGATATCTTTCTTGAATCATAATTTTTTCATCAATCTTTACTTGAGAACTTTCAATGATATTTTTCAATCTTAAATTGAAACATCTATAAGATTTAATTTTAGTAGAGTAACCAAGAAAAATACCTTCATCACTTCTTGCATCAAACTCACCTACTGCTTCATCCCTCTTGATGTAGCAATTGCTTCCAAAGATTCTAAAGTATTTTACTGTGGGAACATTACCAAACCATAGCTCATAAGGTGTTTTGTCAGTGCCAGGCCTTAACTGAATTCTATTGATTGTTTAGACTAATCTATTGACTGCATCTCTCCAATAGGTGTGGGAAACCTTTCCTTCTATCATAATGGTGCACCCTGTATCAAGAATTATCCTATTCCTTCTCTCTACAATTCCATTCTGCTGAGGTGTTCTAGGTGCACTTAACTGTCTCTTTATGCCATGTTCTTTGCAGTACTCATAAAATCTGTCAGAGGTGAATTCTCCTCCTCTATCCAATCTTAGACATTTTATCTTTAGTCCAGATTCATTCTCAACCTTAGCTTTGAATATTTTTAACTTCTCAAAAGCTTCTAAATTATCTTTTAAGAATGCAACCCACATCATCCTAGTATAATCATCAACAAACAAAATGAAATACCTTTTACCATAGTATGATATTGTTTGAGTTGGACCACATAGGTCTGTATGAATCAGATCCAACTTGTTCTCTATTGAATTCTGCTTGCTCCTGAATGAATTTCTCACATGCTTCCCCATCACATTTTCCCTGCATATAGTATCAACTGGATTTTCTATGCTAGGTATATCTCTTACTGCCTTAACATTACTTATCTTTACTATGTTATCAAAATTGATATGACATAGTCTTTTATGCCATAACCAACTATCATCAACTTTAGCAAAAAAAAACTTGCTTCTGAATTGAGTTGAAAAACATTACCTCTTGTCTTTGTGCCTGATGCAATCATAACACCATCTTTGTTGTTAATGATGCATTTGTCATCTTTGAACTCCAACTGATAGCCTTTACCAAGCAACTGTGACCATACCTCCATTATATTTGTCCAAATGAACAAACCTACCTTTATCACATGTCATGTGATTTGAACAACCATTGTCTATAATCTAGTATGTCCTTATGTCAGCTTGTGAAATCAATGCTAGCTCTTGATTCTCTTTCTTATCTTGATTCATTTTGTCTACAATAGAAATGAATCCTATTTCTTCTTCACCAGATTCTTCATTTGAAACTCCATCTCTAGCATAGTAGCATTCCTTAGAATACTTAGGCTTGTAATCCTTTTTGAATTTTTTAGCTCTAGTGGGACACTTAGATGCAAAATGACCGATCTTATTACATGAAAAGCATTTAAATGGTAATTAAACTTCATATTTTCCTTTTCCTTTCTTTTCTCTTTTTTCAATCATAGCAATAAAATCATCTAATGTTCTCTCTTCATCATCATCATCAAAATTACCAAAAGTGTTTGCAAATTTCTTACCATGGACTGTTGCTTTGAAAGTTGTTTCACTCTTTGGTTTTGTCTTCAATCTTGAAATCTCAGAAACTGAGATTTTTCTTATCAAGGTCTCTCTCTTGAAATTTGATGTAAGCTGCATGGTCTCATCAAATATGTTGATCTTTCTTTCATATTCTGTAGTAAGAGTAGTCATCAACTTGTCCATAATGTCCTCCACAGAAATCTCTCCACCATTGTTCCTGATTCTAGCAACTGCTTCATTAATCCTTTGATTGTAAGCTCTGATATTTTCTTCAGGCAGCATCTCTAATGCATTGTATCTTTTCTTCCATGTCTTTCTGCATGCATCCTTTTCTTGTTTGTCTCCTTCAAATATGTCTTCAAGGTGCTTCCAAATTTTATGGGCTGTATCTATCTTTTTTACTTCTAAAAATTCACCATCAGATAGGGCACTGATAAGGGCTTCTTTAGCAATAGCATTCTGATGAAACAATTCTTTTTTGCATCAGTAGCATCATCTTTTGCAAGGTCTTCTAATGTAGGAATCTTGGCTACTTTGATGGTTACATTAAAAACTTCAAAAGCAATGCATTGCAAATGAGTCACCATCTTGTTCTTCCAATCAAGATAATTCTCTCCATCGAACTTAGGACTTTCTTTCCTAAAGTATGCCATCTGATCAACCTCAAGCTATTAACATTTCTCTCCAAGGCACTTGGCTTTGATACCAATTGTTAAGAATAGTCCCAAGAGATAACTGAGAGGGGGGGGTGGGTGAATCAATTATCTACAAGTTTCAATTCTTTAGCCAATTAAGTATACTTAAACATAAAGCATAAACACAATGAAAGAACACATGAACACAACACCAATATTTTGGTTACAGGGAAACCCAAATAGGTAAAAACCCCAGTGGGACTTGATACCCACTAATATTTTGTACTAGTGTATAATGATCCTTGTTAGAAGATCCTTTACCCTGTTAGGAGTAGCTTTACAATATATTAAGTATAGTAGACTTGGTCAAGGGTCAGACCCTATTAGGAGTCTTTTACAATTTTCCTTGTTAGGGGAGAGGATACACTGTTCGAGAGCTCACTGCTCAAATGGGCGAAGGCTACAACCTTCTGAATAACAAATACACACTATATCTAGATCTTGGTGAACTGTGCTTTGACCTGCTATCTAGATCAGTTTCAATGAATAGCACAAGTACTTTACTTGGTCACATAGACCTTCTTCTGATGGTTCAACACTTCACACACTCTGCTCTACTCTACTTAATCAACCATAAACCACACTCAAGAAATCACAAATGACTGCCTATAGATATCTTTCCTCTAAATGATATAATCAAGTCGACCTATTAGAACCACCTTGAAATCATATTATAGAAATCATAACAAACTCCAACAAACATTTTTTTGGCTCTACTATGCACACAACTCATTCTGGGACCTGTCTAATAAAATAAATGTAGACGCACGCTACACACTGTTGGCTCTACCAAAACAACTGGAACTTTCTTTGTAAGCTGAATTAACTCATGCACTCTTAACAAAACATCAATAACACTTCTCCAAGCTTAACTCCAAGGGAATATACCCTCAAGATAGGTGCACTCAAGAACCAATAAAATCTCTGTCGGCTCTTCTGAACAAACACAAGAAACTGCTACTAGCGAATAGCGACTGCATAAATTCACTTGCGTTCATCACCAGACTATGCATCCATGAACTTAACATCACTAACATGTCTTCAACATATATCATAGGGTGCATGCCCATAAGACAATTGTATGGACAACCATACACAGAACACTGCCTGTAACTCTGTCAGGAATACTACTGACACAAGCTGCTATATAACTATCTGTACTAATAGTTAACCTTTGCGCCCATGATATCATGTTGATATCATGTCCATGCTACATATACTGAAAGCTTTACTGCATAAGAATTTCATGCATGCTACTTTCCATATGTTGTCATCAATGAAAAACATATAGTCAGTACTGGCATGTTGGCAAATCTCCAACAATATTTACTTGAGTAGATGGACTTGAATGAGTGATAATAGAAATGGATCTTGGTAGATTGGAAGGAAAAGTGATGGAGGAGACTCTCAACCACTTGATAGAAGAAAGGATAAAGGGAGATTCATAGTGGTACAACATAGGACCTATGATACATCATAGAGTGGACCTATAGTATAACAAAGAGCTACATCACAAAGGGCTTAGGGTAAAACATAGAGCCTATAGTATATCATGAGAGGGCCTATACTACTATACAAGGCATAAAGAGAGGGCCTACATATCCCCTTTAAACTAAGAGGGCCTATGATAATACACAAGGCATACAAAGAGGGCCTATGGATCCCCTTCGGGTTCATATTTCCTTTGGATCAAAATTTCCTTTGAGTTAAGGTCTCCTTCAAGTTGAGATCTCATTTAGGCTGAGATCCCCTTCTAGCCAAGATTTCCTTTGAGTCTAGATCCCCTTCAGGATGAGATTTCCTTTAGGCTGAGAGCCCCTTCGGGATGAAATTCCCTTCAGGTTGAGGTTTCCTTCAAGCCAAGATTGTCATTGGGTTGAGATCCCCTTCATGATATTATAGTGGTGCAAAACAAGCCCAAAAATGCCAAGATCTCTTTTAGGAAGAGATCCCCTTCAAGTCGAGATCCCCTTTGGGAAGAGATCACCTTCAGGCCAAAATCTCCTTCAAGAAATTATAGTGGTTCAACATAGGGACAACAATGCTGACCTTCCTTCTGAGGATCAAGAAACAAGAATTAGATAGGCCCACTTTAGTCGAGTCACTAAAGAAGATCAAGAAAAATTGTGTTGATGGTGGATGGAAGATTGGTGTGCATGATCGCATGAAGGTTTTGGATTGGGCCATCAACGTGTTTTATGATTGGCTTCCATGGGATCCTGGTACCTTCAGACATAGCAATGTTTATATTAGAGTGGCACAACAAAGGCTTGGTGGTGGTCTTCTCATCTTGAGTGAATCCAATTATTAACATGTGATCCTGAGGAAGCATGCATCTTTTAGTGGATATAGCTATCAACATCCACACTTTGTTTTGGGATACTAGAGTTTGCAGATTGATTGAGGACAAGCAATCTTTGGGTGGCAAGGATTTGTAATGTCCCCAATATTAATAACATATTTTAATGGTCCTAGAATTTAAATAATATTATAAATGGACCTCTAATTAATTAATAAAGGGGCCCATTTTTATTAATTATTTTATGTAGATGTTTGTCATTTTTCCATTCTTTGTAAACTCGGGAGTTTCTCTGAAGGGGTATTTATGACCGACATGTAGGAAGTTGTAAGTATGCAACTTGGATATTTTATTTGTGTTGTGAATTCTAGTTGGAGTTCTATTGTTTTCTATTTTAGAGGTGAAAGATCCTCCCTATTTGGTTTGTTGTAGTTTTAGTGGTTCACAACCACCCTTGTCTGTCATTGGAAATATCATTCTGATATTTCATTGTGTGCTCCAAATTTGTGAAGTCTTCTATAGAAGACATATTTGTAATAAACAACAATATCTAATAATTTTCTAAGATTGTAGATCTATGCAAAGTAATATGAAGTTGGTAATTTGAAGTGTTATCATTATTAATATAATTTCCTCTTGGATGTGCGCTTCTAGTTTTGAAAATTGATTTGTGTATGATTCTCTAATTTTTGATGATTCAATCTATCAATTGGTCACATCTTGCATTTATCTTTGAAAGTGTTAAAGTTTGGACCGTACCTTGAAGGGGCTCCATATGATGAAGTAGAAAAGTTCATTTGGCTATCACCATTATTCTTGGTCTTTGACCATACATTTGGGAAGACTCATCTTGGAAAGTCATATGATGTTGGACGAACATTACACTGTAGGGAATTTACTGTCATATGGTAGAGAGGCACACAATATAGAAGAGTGAGAGACCATATGGTGCCAAGGGTACATCCGAATAGGTGTGTGGTTTGGGATAGTGGTGTACGGACATCCTACATCTAAAAGGAAAAGTTATGGAATAACATAAATAATATGTACATGGGAATATGATGAGTGATGAAGGCCTCCATATAAGGAACGATTGGGTGTAGTGTGAGTTGGGGTTTGTACGAACTTTGGGACATTACATCTATTGTTGGAATGTGGAAAAAATCTTCTATCACATATGATCTTTATGTCTAGAACAAATTTTCCCTATTTTTTCTTTACTCTCCTCTCCTTGGGATCACAGTGCTCTATAATTTCCATAATAAGATCTAGAGACAAGATGGATATAGGGTGCCTTGTTACATGTACCAACCTAGAAAGAACCATGGACAAAGCATCTAGAGTTCTTATAGTGGGGTTTCCAATACTTTTCAAAAAATCATTAAAGTCTATGTGCCTAATATTTGTATCTATAATCTTATTGTGGAGATTACCCAGCTTGAAAGGTAGGTCATAAATGCAGAATTTATACTTCATTAGAAGAAAAATTGACATACCTAGCACTTCTACAATCACCAAAAACCTTTAGTAGCATGTTTTATTGAAAAATTAAAAACCAATTATCTATGGAAGCAAACTAACAAATTAACATAAATAAAAACTAAAACTATAGCTAAAAGATTAGACAAACTAAAAGAAAAATGTAAAAGTCAAAAGAAACTGACCAAAAGATAAGAAAGCCATATGTGAATCACCCTTCCTATTTTCTGGGTTTTGGGCCTTGATTACCCTTTTGGGGTTTTAGAGCTCAAAAACCCTAACTCCCCAATTTGGACAATAGATTGAAGAAGAAGGAAAAAGAAACAAGGTTTTAGGGTTGTGGAACCCTGAACCCCCTTTCAAGGTTTCATGGTTATGCAACCCCAATGCACTAATTGATATCTTTAGATGGTGTAAGGCATGGTATTGATGTATTTTAGGGTTTTGAGCTTTGATCCCCCTTTCGAGGTTTTGGGCTCCACAAACCCTGACAACCTGAATAATATAAGTCAAGTTTTTCAATAAGTCAGATCATGGATCCTAACACTTTGTTAGATAGTGGTTTTGAATCTATCTACATGTTTTGAAGTTTCATCCAGGTAAACATAGTTACAGGAACCATGTTACCATGAATTTCCAGCAATTTTGGTAACCCCAAATATTTTCCAAAGTCATTCTTTGAAGGCATTTGTGGAATTAGGGCACAATATATTTTTCCTCTTTTAATCAAACTAAACCTAAGAAAGACAAAGTGAACCAAATAGGAAACAAAAGCTAACCCTACAAAAGACAAACCAAAAGAAAAAGAAAATCCCACTTAAAACTATGAAGCAAATTGACCCAACTACACAGGGAAAGGACACCTCGAAGCCTAGAAACTCACAAAAATTAGTGGTACAAGTAGCTGGTAGAGTCACCAATGCTCTTAGGAAGCTAGGGCTCAAAAATAACCAAAAGCTGATGAATCCATGGTAAGAGAACTAAATCGACAATGGGTCTTTTATAAGCTTAGGTGGTCTTTGGGCTGACATTGCCCCAACTCCCACTGGGTGGTCGGGTATCAGGGTTTTAGGGTTGCGAGGGTAGTAGGACCCCCACCCAACCTTGAAAGGTCACATGTCCAATATTTGATCAGGACTTAGCCTGTAAGGGTCTTCAACATTCAACATTTTGGGGATC
This sequence comes from Chamaecyparis obtusa, assembly GCA_027943335.1. Classification (NCBI taxonomy): domain Eukaryota; kingdom Viridiplantae; phylum Streptophyta; class Pinopsida; order Cupressales; family Cupressaceae; genus Chamaecyparis; species Chamaecyparis obtusa. The sequence goes on along the minus strand of BSBK01000226.1, from coordinate 768,860 downwards.
TAGGTCTCGGAGAAGAATGCTCTTCCCTAAACCCTAAAAGCCCAAATTTGGATTTTTATGCTTGGAGAAAACATCAAACCAAAAGAAAATAAAACAAAGACAAAAAAAAAGAAAGAAGAAAAATTCCCCGACCCTAAGAAATCAATTGTCAAACTATTACAAGCACAAAAAGCCCACAATCTAACCCACCCAACACCTAATTGACTAGGATCGAGGAAACAAAACAAAAGCAAAAACAGATAAAAGGGGGGTCCCTTTAAACCAAGTGGATAAAATTGGGTGTGAGTTGTGGAGGCACAACAAAAGTTATTAGAGTTGTAAAACAAATGTTGTTTCATAGAATTTCAAAAATAAGTACCATATTATTGTATAAAACTTATTTATATATCCTTCATTTTATATATTTATTATCAAATTATTTTTTAATTCATTCATATAAAATTTGTATTATTTTAATTTTTTTTTATTATATTGTTTTGAAGTTTTATTAAATATATGATATAAAAGTAAATATGAAAGAAACACCTTACACCTATTTTTTAGATGCTAATCGTGGGTTTAAGAGATGACTAGTACATTTGAGGCCATATTCTGATGGCTATCTATTGGATTTACAATGCCTATTTGTTGATACTTTGACAGATGTGTTCGTCGACATTTTTGCATTGTAAATTACTTCAGAAGTGATAACCGTTGGTATTCCGATATCATTTTACGTCAAAACTTGCCACATTAATAGCAACTTTACTATGGGATTTCATACGGTATATCTATTAGAACTTTGACAAACCATGTGGAAGTCCCGTCGAAAATCTCTGTCGAAAACCCTATTGGAATGGTGACACATATGCAATGATTGTCCAATAGAAAAACCCATCATAGATATAGCATTCACGTCATGAATATCTATCGAAAAGGGACTCTCACCAACATTAGAACTGTCGATATGGTGATGGATACATAGTGACTATCCAACAAGACAACTCGTCATATGTATAACAATACCGTCACACATATCTGTCAAAAAGGATCTCTCTCCTTTGTTATACCTATTGGGAGGGCGACAGATATGTAGTGAATGTTCGACAGGAAAACCCATCAGATGTATAGCACTATTGTCAAAATAATTTTCATTCTTGTCAAAAAAGTGACAAATATGCACATTAAAGATAACAAAGCTCAAGAGACCATTATAGTTGGTCTCCATCTTTGGTCTATATTATTTCAAAATGGTTTACCTTTCATTAGCTAATCAAATGCGGGGATTTGAAAGAATTTAATAGAATATTTTCATGATAACGTATATTAATTAAGTTGACATTGCACAAATTTATCTACTTCACGCACTTGTAGACTACGAGGACAATGATAAAGAAGCATCTCCTCCCATGGCCTACATTATTCAAGCCATAGGAGGGGATGCTTCTTTATGGTTGTCCTCGTAGTTTACAAGTTGGCAAAGTAGATAAATTTGTTCAGTGTCAAACTAAAATAATGTACGTTATACATGAAAATATCATCTATTAAATTCTTTCTGATCACTACATTTGATGAGCTAATGAAAGGTAAAACATTTTTTCATTAATATGGACCAAAGACAGAGACCAACTATAATGGTCTCTTGAGCTCTGCTATCTTTAGTCCTAGCTATTGGGTAAGGCCTGGAAGACTTTATACATGTCGATCATTGAGAATAATCACCGCCTTGCCTTTATGTACACTGCACAATATCCAATATAAGAGAAGGCAGAAAATATGAATGGATAAAAGAAATGAAAGATACAATAATATTATCTTGTTGTTTACCTTCTCATAATTGATCCCAGTCTCGCAAAAGTAATTTTATACAATCAATAGCACATTTCGTGCATGGATGAGAAACAATATCCAAGGTTTCTAGATTCTGAGAAGAGCACTAGTAAATTTTTTCTTTTTTTTCAACGAGGTTTAGTCGATTATTAGATGTGTATTGGTCAGCTAATCGACCATAATGGTCGTTGGATTTTTTTTTTGTCGAAAATACCATACTTCAAATCTCTGTTGCAATTTCAACATCCCCAATGGTTGAACTATAGACGGAAATGACATCAAAATCATTGCTTCAACCTGGAAGAATTGCCTTATCCCTACGACCAATGTACGTTGAAATTGCGACATAAAATTGTCACAATAAACTTTGAATGTATAGCTTTCTCGTCGATATTTCTATTCTTTATTGGTCAAAATATTGACATACAATTTAATTTTTAATATATATATATATATTATCAAATTAAGCATTGCAATATTATGTCGTTGTTGTTTACTGTTTACAAACAGTCACACATTTTCTGTCTTATTTCACACAAACAAGCTAGTTTTAGACCGAAACACTCCACCATAGATCACAGAGCGACTCTTAGATACTTAGTTGACAAAATATGGGACACTCCGGGTGACGAGGTTTTTTGTTGCTTTATTGACTTCAAAAAAGCCTTTAATTTAATTTTTTTGTGGACTGAGACCTTAAATTATTGAGCTTCTCTTTGTTTCGAGAAGAGTATAACATTCTCTACTTAACAGGGCCAACTGCGTGAAGGTGAAAGCTCATCTGGCCCCTCCTAGGAGCCTCCTATGACCCTTTACAATATTTTAAGACCTCTAAGATGTATTCTTAGGGATCGTAAATGGTCGTAAAGGGTCATAAGGGGTCTTGGGACACAACAACTGAGAAACATAATTGTAGGTATCATGGTCACAATTTTTTGGAGACAATGTAATTTTATACCCAGACGATGCAGAGCAACTCCTGCACCTCCGATTCCAAGTTGACTACATTTGTTGCTCATGAATATAAGGTCCTCCAACAAATGTATTCAACTTGGAATCAGAGGTGTAGAAGTTGCTCTGCATCGATTGGGTACACAACTCAATTACATTGTCTCCAAAAAATTGTGACCATGATGCCTACAATTATGTTTCTCAGCTATTGTGAAATCTACATTTATGTTTCTTAGTTTTCATGTTTATGTGCATGTTTTTTATGTGTTTTGGATAGTAAGTCTAATTTAATTTGTTTGTGGACTAAGACCTTAAATTATTGAGCTTCTCTTTGTTTCGAGAAGAGTATAACATTCTCTACGCAAAAGAGATTGCATTCAACCATGTTGTTTACACGACACATGTAGTTTAGCTCCAGCATAAATCAACATTACATACAAATCTACAGATGTTGCATGGTATGAAGCCTCGCTCAAGCTTGAAAATGATAGTCAATCCATAGTCAAGGTCAAGGAACAAATGGAATAACCAAGAAAATACTATACGTTAAATCATGTGATTGATAGCAAATTGGGGCTCACCTGAGCCATAAACATGAAGAATTATTCTAAAAAAAGATGTAAACCATATATATGCGCACTTGAGGCAAAGAGAAGTTATGTCATATATATCAATATTAAAATATTAGTTGCAATATGAAAATACTAAACTAACTAATTCCTGAGTTCATCTCTGCATATGACCGCAACAAAGATATGTGATTACAATATAGAGAAGGCATTGTAAAAATATAATTTTAGAATTTTCCCTAGCCTGACATGTTTTGCACTCAAATCCTTAATCGTGGATAAGTGGAGGTGAGTGAATAGATGCAGATGAGTTGTCATCGACCCAACTGAAGTATCCACAACCATTATTTCACTGTGATACCCAGTCTACATTAGTTCTTATATTATAATGTATAGTATTTACATTAGAAACATTAAATATATGCACATTAGCAACCTTTTTTCTATTTGGGCAACACCAAAATTATCATCCAGGGTTGTTCGGTGTCTTTGAAGTCTTCAACACACATTGCCCACCACCACATTGACAGTTTGGCACATTGAGAAGAGTCATCGAATCTATATCAATAATGCACCGCACCATCATTACTACATTTATTATTTTTATATGATTATTTTTATATGAAATACAACAAGGAGTACCATCATAAATATTAACCATTTACAATAATGAAAAATAAACCTAAATTAAATAGCTCATTTTTTTATCAACATGTGTAGTCTCTGTGTATATGAAAAATGAAAGAAATATGAAGCTGAAATAAAATAGTGAACAAAATAGTATTCCACATAGAGTGAATGAAATATACCATCAAAAGAAGGTGACAAAATCCTGTCACAAAGCACAGACCTAGGAAATCAAAAAGGGACAAAAGACAAGAAATAAGAAAAATCATTACGACTATAGAAAAATCATTTATACTATAATAAAAAAAAGAAACACTCTTTGTCAACAATTTTCAAAATCATTAGGACTATAGAAAAATAATTAAGACTATACAAAATCAAATTTTAGAAATAGATGGTTCTGATGCTTTTCCATTACAACAATTGAGCATTCATCATTTGGTATTGTGTATTCCATTTAAGTATGTCAACAATGTTCAAAATCCTATCATCGAGCATAGACAAGAAATAAGAAAAATCATGAGGACTATAGAAAAATCAAGTTCTAGAAATGGACGGTTCTGATATTGCTTTTCCATTACAACAATTGAGAATTCATCATTTGGTACTTCTTGGTGTATTCTATTTAAGTTTTTCATTTGCCGTGGTTATGTGCATGTTCTTTATGTGTTTGACTTCTCTCCCTCGTAAGGGATACGTCGATAGGTAATTGATTTGAAAGCATAATGATTTGATAGTCTTTTTTAAGGATAGGCGTAATCATCCTGCCAACCTTAATTAGAAACATTTGTGATATATGTCATGTACTTATAATCAGTATGCCCAAGAAATAGAGACTTAGTAGTAAAAGCATGTCCTTTGGTTTACTAGTTTACTTATAATCAGTATGTCCTTTGGTTTACTAGTTTAATCTGGTTTAAGAATGGTTTGTTTCATGTTTGAATGTACCATTGAATGAAGCTTGGCTATATTAAGTACAATCTTAAGACTCATGACTCTTCAAATTCTCTTGTTTCCTTCAGATCTCCAAACATGTGTACTGTAAGATTTCCTCCAACAAATGTACTTGTGATGATTTTCACAATAGTACATGTGTTGGTAGGAAAGCTCAAAGTACTGCTTAGGCAAATTTGAATGTTCATCACCTGTGCTGCTATGCATATAAGAGTTGATACATATATTGTTCACAAAGGAAAAGAGAAATTTTAGTTAATACCACTAACTTGCAGGGATAAAGACAAGATAATAATGTGTTTTGGTGATACTATTCCTCTTCATAAGCAAGGAAACATTGAAGGTGATACAGGTTGGTACAATGTTGAAGAATCTCTATTCCACTTAAATAACGAAGATGGCACAATGTTGAAGAATCTCTATTGTGAGTTTAGAAAACAACAACACTACTGCAATACACGTAGCATAGGAATTCTATTAGTTTTGGCCAGAGGTGTAAGCTGAAATATTATTTAATTTGAATAGAAGCTTTGAATAAGTTCCAATAGCTATAATATGAATGGATGAGGTGTGTATCCTTGATCAAAACCTCTTCCTTGCTTGATAGTGTATGTCTACTATAAACAAATCCCTTAGAAAAATGTAAAGATAAGAAGAAACTAAAACAAAAATCTGTGAGTGAGCCAATAGAACAAAAGACACAAGCGTAAAAGTTCCTACCTTATATAATGTGTTTGGGGTATATTGATTTATTATCATTTCCTTTTATTTATTTCATTTTTTTATGAAGTTTTAAGGTAGAGAACACAAGTTGTTCTTGACTATCCTGTACAGGGGTTTTGCAATCAACAATCTTGTTTTGAAGTTGCATTTGAAGAAATTTGCACATGATAGACCATATAGAGCCTCATGAATGAGTGATGAGAAAAGTCATGTGATTAGGGAACAAGATTATGTAGATTTTTCTATTGGTGAGTACAAGGAGAAATTTTTGTGTGATATAGTACCAATGACATGTTGTCACATCCTCTTAGGAAGTACTCTAATAAGGCCAAAATTTGCTAATATCTTTCGAGCTAAGAAGTATCCATTCTGCCATTGGATATCCCTTCTGTCTAAGTGGGCCACTTGACCTTATCTCTTAAATCCTATTTATGGTACTGGTCTCATTTGTTATATCATACATACCTCAAAGAGTTTAAATTTTGGTGGGGGGTGTAATCAAGAAGCATACCATCACCCTTACCAATTATGCTTGAAATAGAATTAAATCTATCTGATATGATCTTTGACATTTAAGATTTAACTTTATAAATAGTAATTTGAATTACAAAGTTAGAAATTAAAACAAAAACATTTAAGAGTCTCAAAGACAGGAACACATTGAGGAATTAATATTTCGTTCAAGCTATACTTGGGATTGCCATCAACATTTATCATCATTGAAGGGGATTAATTCATATTCAGCAAATAACTATGGTAAGCAATGAAATACAAACATTTCATTTCCAATTTAATGGTCAATATAAGATATAGAGATGTTTTCAAGAGGAGAGGCAATGATATATATTTTGTTTCTAATGATGTGTTCACTACCACAAGACAATGTTTCAATCATGGATAATAGAACTCCTGTGCAATATACACCAACAGTGTTGTGGTAGTGAACACATCATTAGAAACATCTCTATATCTTATGTTGACCATTAAATCATTGCTCAAAAGCAATGGTATACACTGCAAATGGAAAAGACAATGTTGATGAAGTTGGAATGGCACTTTTAGAGTGTCATAGAGTTCCTCATGACAGTGAGCACAAAAGATGATCAGTCATGTGAAGGAATAGTAAGAATGAAAGAAAAAAATTCATCCAAGAGTCTTGAGAAGTGACTATCAAAAGGATGTCAATAAATGGTGATCAAATTTGTAAGCAAAGATTAGTCCCAATGACAAACAACACTTTTGAGTTCTTAGTTATAGACAAGGTTGACTGTCAAATAGGCTTGATGAGGTGACGATAAGTGTTCACTACCACAAGACAATTTTGCAACCATGGATAATAGAACTCTAAATTGATCCTAACATGCATGAATTTAATGGTTAAGGTGGATTGACATGGTATGGAATGAATTGGATTGTGACTCTAATTCAACCTTAAGACAAGACAATCACTACCTTGAGACTTAATGACCTATGTACATGTAATTTCCATTACTATGATTTGGTTCCAAGGGACCCTGATCAACTTAAAGATATATGAAAAATATATGTATCCTTGTTTCAATACCTAACAATCATTTTTTAACTAATTTTGTATGCTTGCTGCAGTGACAGAGGTAACTTGGATCAGTCAATTCATTTTGAAAAGAAATCTCATAGATAGATCCCAATCATTTTTTTTGTTACACGAAGTCTTCCACTCCACCATGAGAATACATCAATTGTAAGAATGAAGAACTACTACTCAACAAAGGATTGTCCTAACTTGGACTGACTGATATTGTGACTGGGAATGACAGTAGACTAAGATAGTGTTATTTGGGACTGCCAAAACAAAAATAAGCATGTCTAATCCAAAGGAAAAATACCCTTATTACTTATAAAAATTAAAGACTTCAAATTCTCTATTAACTCCCACCAAAAACATGTGAGGAAATTAAAACAGATAAATGAGTATGTCTGATTAGTGGAGGGTGTAATCAAGAAACATATTTAAATAGAAACATATTTATTGACTCAAAAAATAGTATATGTGTGTGTACAATATATTGCTGACTTAAATATGGAAAAACAAAAAATAAAAAAATTTAAAGCAGAGCAATATCTACCTAATAAATTTCATTCCTTTTAGATTATATTCACATTATTTTAACTTCAAACTTTTACATAATTCTACCTCAAATGCATGGATTTCATTAGCGTTGGAACTCATACACTTTATAATAAGAATTGAAGACAAGTCACATAAAGCAAACAATCATTTAAACATGGACAATGACTAAGTGTTGTGACATCTCAAATAAAGATTGAAGATAAATAAATAAATAACTATGAATAAATTATCATAAAAATAAAAATTAAATGCAAACAATATTATGTTTGAAAAGTATTTAATTGTTTCAAATTGGCCACATGATGTGAACTGAGAATACTTATTTGATATTGATAAATATTTGAAGTGTTATTTTAATATTACTTATATTTTAACTCAAATATAACTTTAAATTTGTAGATTGTTTCACAAAATAGTGGTAATGATGCAACTTGCATAAGTTCAATGATATTGTTAAAATTGTGGATGTTTATAGGAACATATAATATCATATCTATACTAATAAAAAAATTATATATTCTTAGAATGGGAAAGACCATGATCATAACAACTAATATCTTTTGTTTGTGTGAAAATGACTATTTATTAAATGGTTCTCTTTTGTATCCTATTCACAAGTAGATTCTTATGTTCAATTAGGATACTTTAGAAAAAATTTCTATGATAATTTTTTCTTTATGTCTCATTTAATATGATGATGGCACTTATTGATGCAAGGACTAGGGTAAGTGTGAGAGATTAGGGAAATTTGTCCTTCAAAACCTTCTCAAAGGTCTCTAGGACAACAACCTACTAGAACCTAGACCCCAAACCTTCAAATTCCACTTAATAACATGTCCTAACTACCATTCCCAACCCCGAATACATATAGGAGGGTGTGAGAGGAAGAAATCATCAATTCTTTCTATTTGTTGAACTTTATAAGCCTGTGACAACTGACAAGAATGGAAGTGATGATGATTTTGATGGTGGTATGCACGTTGTTATTTCTTGTTGTAAGAGAAGTATTAGTTCATGGTTGGATTGTAGCCCATGGTACATTTTCTAGTGGGGATGATGTCTCTTGAACCATGGGTCAGATCCCATTCAATTGTTACTGATTCATCATTTCATGGTAGAACCTTAGTCTTATTTTATTGTATGTGCATTGTGAGATTGCTATAATGTGATTTGGTTGGAATTGTTGCTGCTGGAGGTGCTTGTGGGTATGGTAATATCTACACTTTGGGATATGGCACAAATACTATAGGTCTAAGCAGTGCTCTCTTTAACAATAGGGCATTATGTGGAGCTTGCTATCAATTTCATGCTATCACAACCTTCCAATGAGGTGCCCAATCATTGAGCCCCAAATCAAGCCACAATTCTACCAATCACTAGTCAACAACAGGTACATAGGCTAAATATAGTAGTTCAATCCTACATCATGTGAATCACCAAGAAAACAGAGAATTTTATGATTGTTAACTGGTCAAATCAGACCCTACTGCAACCAACAATAATTTGATGAATCCACAGTTGTTAATCACTTGTGTCTAACCTGCTCACACCCAAATGAATGGACTAGGACTGGGGGTGATAGTACTTCTAAGGAAATGCAGTACAGATGAAGCCCACAAGAAAATCATAATACTCCTACAAATGTTATGTGTCTTGCAATACATAGTTGTTCTTGATATTTGCTTGCCAGGCTTGAAACCTGTGACCAGAGGACTTCTAGATTTGTTTAAGTTATGTTTAAGTTAAGGTAAGATAGTGAGGAAGGCTCAACTGTATTAAGTTTGACAAGGTTCATGATTCAAGTTGGGTGTGTAAAATTATGACAGTCACTGTTTCTACTATCACAAACCGAGCATAAATGGAAATGCAAGGGCATACATAAGAGTCTTCCCCATCGAGTTTTGAACTCCCTCAAATCTCCAATCAATGGTTTTGTTAACTGTACATAGTCAACTCAGTACATAGTCAACTCAATGGTGCACACTTAGATATGTACACCTAGGGCATCACGCAACTTCCATCTCCCAGCTTTTTAATGATCCAAACCCGCATGATCACAAAGACCATTGACACCACAATCTTTCCACCAAGGGCTAGCAGATACCCATGGTAGAGGTGCGGGTTATGCCCAATAGTTTAGATAACCCTGGTATGGGCAGGATAAAATTTCCAATCACCCACGTTGCAGAGTAGTTAGAACATAAACTAAATTCAAAAGGAGGAATAAGACTTGAGCCAACCTAAATCTGTCAGTTTCTCAATCCCAGACCTTTGCACCAATGCATGCCAATCCACTGTTACTTCAAAAGTTGCAGGAAATGGTTTCAATTTTATTGATTTAAAAATGTCAGATTACAAAACAAAAATGTCTATTCTAAAATCACCTATGTTTGAAAGTTGGGGCATAGGGCTATCAAACCAAAATGGTCTCATCTACTTTCAAGGCCGTACAAGGCTGTACAAATGATTGGTAATCCAAAATTGCAAGAAAATGATTTTATTTTATTGATTAGAGCCAAAAATTACATCTAAATCCAACGATGGAATCTTTTAGTGGAGAGTAATTCACATACCTCTCATTCAAGCCTGTAATATTTCTTAAACCTGTTCCTTGTAGCTATTCCTCCTTCACGCGCATTGCAAGCTTATCTAATAATGAAATTAGGTTTGAAATCTTTTTTTTTAAGTTATGCCCATGTTGGTCAAAATTTCAAATTCGTCAAACTTTCAACCAACACGGGCATGGATTAAAAAAAAACAAAAGTTTTCATTCTATAATCTAACCAACCTAAACCTTTTTATTTGATGGTCAAAAATTTTGGTAGAAAAACTAGATCAAATGTACTAGTGGAGGTATGAGTGGAGGCCAAAGAAGGGATATTTGTGAAGGTTTTATAGATGTAGGTTACTAAATCACCATTTCTACATTGGTACTCAATCTAGAAACCCTCATCCTCACTTTTGTCCCACCTCAGCTCAGTAAAGAAGATATTCTCTAGAATTTTAGAAATCTAGAAAATCTCCACAAAAATCCCTTCTGGCCTCCACTGAATATACGTCTTCTCATAATCTAAAAACTCTCCATCATTTGTTCTCATCAATGTACGAATAAAATTGTGAGAAAATGTTTAATCCCTAATTCAATCTTTGACAAATAAAACTGTGACAGAACACTTAAAGAATATGGAAAGATCACAATGTTTAGAGACACACTTGACTCCAAGTGACATGTACAACAAAATTTTTTGTCTAATTTGGACAGTAAGTCTAATTTAACTAAAATGACAACCATAGCTAACACAAGAGGCTAACCTATTTTAAATATTCTTTACTTTCTTAAACCATAGTTTATGATACTTAGTTGCTCCTCCATAGGAATATCTGCAATCAATGGTTCTTACATGCGCCCACAAGAATAGATTAGTAGCACAACAATTATAAAATAAACATGTCCAATATTATAAATAGCATTTTCTTTCACTGAAAATCACTGAAAATCATTTCTCAAACTCACCCATTTGCAGGAAAAGGGAAGTGGTTGAGTTATTTTCTCTTGCTATATTCAAAGACCTCTTGCCCCACAACAAAGAACATTGTAATAAGACCTTTTAATCCTAGTGACAAGAACATAGAAGCATTATAACTCATTTGTAAATAAAATAAGATTTCTATAAAATGAAAGGTTCAACCTAATTAATACTAGCATTTGCACTCAAAGGAAGTGCAAGAGATGCGTCGATAGGAATTTAATTGGAAAGCATAATTGAAGTGTTACATAATAAAAGTGAGTTTTTTAAAGTGTAAATGAGAAGACAATATAATCAAAGCACATCAATTGAGAAGACATTTATATAATGTAATGAAATGGAGAATAATGAGTGTATGAACACCAAACAAGTAAAAGGTAATGATTTACCTTCAACAGAAGTAGGGAAAATTTATACAAAATAATTATTGCTGAAGTGAGACAAACTAAAATGTTATACCATCTCGTGCATCCAAAATCCAATGTTGAAGTGAGACAAACTAAAATGTTATAATTATAGGCCAACCTTGATAGTGATCTGGCTGAAACACTTAAGAGAGACTTTGACCCAAGAGCTTCATCATCAAGATCTACAACCAGCTCTTGTAGATATCTTCATAGCAACAAGAGTCATTGGATACGTCAAATTTCTTGGAAGTTTGTACTTAGTTTGTAGGTTGACTTTGTACAAAGTAGATTTTAATTGAAAATTTAAAAACTATTTGGATCTAGTCATTATTCATGCACTATGCAATATGCATTGTGGAACACAATGAAATCAACAATGTGTACAGAAATGACAAAAACTATATTCCACAATTCTTGGGCTAAACTCTAAATTTATTTTCTTTTTATATCTCTATGCTATTGAGACCACTTCCATTTTATTAAACATAATTTTTCCCAATTAAAAATCTCAAATTTTTGCAAAAAATATGATCATTTGGTTTCCTGAATTTTCCAATGATCTTTGCTGTTATGATCATGCTCACAATAAACATACTTAATTCATCATCACTATTTTTGTTGATTAAATTACATCAATGATATTTATCTCTCTCACTGCACTTGTTAAGAACAGTCAATTAATTTGGTGACTAAACCTTTTGGTGCTATTCATAGTTTGGGGCAAAATTAGAGTTCAATGTAATCAGGTTTCCACAATCTATTTGAATATAAATGTAAGATTCTGGTTTATAAATTAGAGTTGTTTCTGGTTTATTTATTAAGGGGGAATAAGATATAATATAGTGTTAGAATAAACTTTGTACAAAGACATGTAATGATTATGTTAATGATCTAAAAAGCTGAAAATATAGGAATTGAAAAAGAAGATAGTTCCAAGAAACATTTTCACAAATATGAAATGTGAGGAAAGGTAATAACATTAACAATGCCAAGATTCACAACATTAAATTTCACCTGTGGATGAGTTTCTGCAATGGGTTTCCCATCATCAAAAATGTGTTGAGTTGCATTTGAGTTGTAACTAAGAGTATCATGTAGAACATACCCTAAACTTTGAAAGCGTTCTCTAGCCTGGCAATTCAAAATTCAATCTAGGCAAGCATCAGTAAGTGAAATAAATTATAGACATCAACATCAACCTTTTCCAATCAAATGATAATTTTTCACTACTTTTCCCCTCTAGAAGGCATGACAAGCCTACAAATAACTTGAAGAAGTGGTATAAGCAGCACCATACTCATTTTAAGCATGGTGAAGCACCAACGAGAGAAGGGAAATTCCAAAGTAAGCCAAACAGTTAATAACTAACTATTACCAGTTACATGGAGGTTGTAAACCGATTGGAGAGGCTTATTAGAGCATGGATGTGTATGTTTGAGATACTGAGGAGTAAGGGAAGATAGAAGAATCAATAAATGCCAAAGAAAAAATGTAACATACTCGGGTTTTTAATGAAATGTAAATTATTCTCCAACAGACCTTGTCACTTCCCATGAGGGTATAGTCAGAATCCTTATTGATTTATTTCTTCTTTCATGAATGGTATGAATAGAGATGGATTGGTGTAGCATGGTTATGTATTTACCATGAGTTTTGGATAGTTTTTATGAAAGTTGAAAGTGTTTTGAATCCTCTAGACGTGACTGTTCCTGTACAATCAGGGTATGTAATGATTAAAATGATTTGATGCAAGGTTGAATATATTTAATCCTCTAACCTTGGTGTAAAGAAGTGGTATGGTTAGTCTTGATTCTATGTTTTCAAGGGTCTTTGAGATGAATGGAGGGGTTTGAACCTTGTTTATGGATGATTGTCCCTAACCAGTCAGTACAGGCAACAATGAAATGTTGTGAAAGAGTGATGGTCAAGAGTGTTCCTTGAAGGGAATGTAATGGAAAAGGCTTATTATCATATATTATGAGGTTTCAATTGTGTTGAATGTAGGGCAGACAAGAGATGTGCAAGTTAGTTCACTAATTGCTTGGATAGCCCGATTTGGGGGCCACTTGTAGAGGGGGAAGTCAAGGTATGGATGATTGGTCCATTGGAGGACCTTATTTCTTTGCATATATTATCATTATATGATCATATTATGGTTTTTGATCCATTGAAGGGATCTAGAAAGGTGTGGAAGTGATTGTTTGGGAAAGCCCTAGGGTATTAGGTCTCAAAGGGAGGGTTTGATAAATGAAACCTTAAAACTTGTTGGTGGTCCTTTAAAATGTACGAATACTTAGTTTTGGAGGGTTCCTAGACTCTTTGTATGGTGGAGAAGTTCTGGTCAATTGAGGATATTGTAGTTACTTTGGAAAAGGAGGCCTAATGGAGGGTTAGCCACAATGCATCAGTCTGGGTTTGGGTAGTTGGTCCAAAGGAGTAACATTTAGTTTTCAACTATGTTGTACAACCCTAAAAAGGGTATCTAGATATGTGATTTTTTTTTCTGATTCCTTTGGGAAAGTTTGGTAGAAATCTTAGGAAAGTAGTCTGACAGGGCTACTAGGAAACTAGGCCTAGTGAGCACTCGGTTGTGGGATGTTGGATTGATGGGGTGGTTCAGATGAAATTTTCAGAACTAAATTTTCAAGTACTATATGCATTTGTGCCTCCCCCCACTACCATCCCCAAACTTAGGACCTTGGTCCCCCTTAGAAAAATCTATAAACTATGCCTTTTTTTAAAGAAATTGGGGTTGATCAGGTCAAAGAAAAAACTAGAATTCTAGCTTGACCTGGCATGCCCTAAACACCAAGTGCCATTTAATCACAATTAATCATGTGTTATCGATGTTTTATGCTTATGTGGTTAGTATAGCATAAATTATCTCCTATGCCACTAGATATAGATAGAAAGAATTGATAATCTAGATCCAAACTACAAATCAATGATATCTTCATGGCACCTACCTAGTGGTAGCTTATAAATTATATCCTTTAAAATATAGATGAAAACCAATAGATCAACTATTGCACTTCATTATTCCAAGCTTCTCCATAATTACTACATACCGTACAATGCAAAGTCTATATGGAATTGCAGTGACTAATGAAACATATCACACCCTTGCCAAATAGTGAATAAAAAATCTAAATAGTTACAACTTCTTTCAAGTAGGGTATGTATATAATATTTTGTCCATCCTATTTCAATATATATAGAGTTAAAGAATAATAAAAATAAAATTATAAAATTATGTAGTGCTCTTCCACAATGTACAATCATTTCTAGATTTTTTAGATGTTAGAGTAAATGAGTTATTATCATATATGTATGCTTAAGTTTACTTAGGTATTATTATACTTTATTATTAGTACATTTAATTTTTATTTAATTGATTGTAGGTTATCTATCATATCTTCCTCCTTATCTTTATAAGCAAGGTTATGTACATTATTATCTGCATCTTAATACATTTTTCATCTTTTGGTAAAATATTTATCTCCATGAAGGTTATTTGCATGTTGTGATTCTAACAATATTGAAGTTTTAATCCAACATGTTATTAGAACCTTTTACATGTTTCTCCCTCCTTATCTTATATTTTTCACCAATCTGCATGGTGTGAGATCCCTTTTGTTCCCCTTTGAACTAGGATATTTGATAATTATGTTTTTGTTTGGGTCATTTCATTTGAAACACAAAATGGGGATTGCATTTTGAGAAGTGATTTGTATTTTGTAGGTCGATGTAAGGCTCAAAGGTGATGTTATTATCTTGTTTTTGTATTGTGGCATTAGCAATTGCTTACTACATGATCATGTACAAGAATAATGAATTTGTTTCTTGGAGGGCTCAATTATCTCATGGATCTGTGCTTTTTCATTTTTGTAAGTGCTTCATAATTTGTGATCAAGTTTTGTAAGGTGGATTGCACATCCACTAATCATTTTGTAGGGGGTCAACTCTCTTATTTGATCTATACAATTCATTATTGTAAATGGGCTAAAGTATTTTCTCTAGTATTGATGATCTTGTGTTTGCATCGGTGAGCCACTAGCTTGTTTTGATTTTTTGTACCAGTTTCCATCGAGGGACAACACCTTCATTTTTTTTGTAAAATCCTAGTTTGTCACTTTATTTTTGTGCTCAAAATTATAGTTAGACACTTTTCATTACACTCCATATTATAGTTGACACTTTTTTTCCCTAATTGACTAATTTATTCAAGAGATCTTAAGCAACTTTTTTACTCCATATGATTTCATTTGGTGTTTAATGGTGCTTTTTGTAACACTCCACTAAGGAAATCGAGAGGACGATAACTAAACTACTAAAATGACATTGCAATTTTATTTTTTGAAATATATTTACATCTTAATCTAACAATTATGATTTTATTAGCATACTATGAATAAGGAATTAACATAGATTAACATTTTAGAATTTCATTTATTAAGATCATAAAGAGAATAACCTTTACTTTTAACCAATGTCCTTTACAGCTCCCTAACATTGCTACTTAAGAAACACCATTACATCACTATATAACTAACTAAAAACATAAAGAATTACATTTCATTAAGCATGAAGATTACATCATCATTATAACTAGGCTCATTTTGAAAACCGAATACCAAATATTCCTAATTCCTTTTTCCAACATAGCAACTATTAGGAATAGTCCCAAGAGATAACTGAGAGAGGGGGGGGGGGTGAATCAGTTATCTACAAGATTCAATTCTTTATCCAATTAAGTATAGAAGAATATTAAGCATATACATAATGAAATAACACTTGAACACAACACAAAAATTTTGGTTACAGGGAAACCCAAATAGGTAAAAACCCTGGTGGGAATTAACACCCACTATAAATTGCACTAGAGTATTATGATCCCTATTAGAAGATCTTACAACCTTGTTAGGAGTTGATCTTTACAATGCATTAACTACAATAACCTGGTTAAGGGTCAGACCTTGTTAGGAGTCCTTTACAATTAACCCTGTTAGGGGTGAGGACACACTGTCCGGGAGCACACTGCTCAAAGGAGTGAAGGCTACAACCTTATGTTTAATAGATACACACTATATCTAGATCTTGGTGAACTATGAGTAGACCTACTATCTTGATCAGTTCCAATGAATAGCATACACTCTCTGCTTTGTCACATAGACCTTCTACTGATTGCTCAACACTTCACACCTTCTGCTCTGCTCTTATCTTTCAACTCTCTGCCATACTTAGCAATAAAAAATGATTGCCTATAAATATCTTCCTCTAAATGATATAATCATGTCGGCCTATTAGAACCATCTTTAAATCATATTAGAGAAATAGTACAACTCTCCAATAACATCTTAGTTGGCTATACTAAGCAGACAACACAAATTAGGACCGTGAAACTCCATATGAGTAGATGTGTTGCTTCACACTATCAGCTCCACCAAATTAATTGCTACTTTCTTCTCATGCTGAATTATGTCATGCACTCTTAACAAAACATTCTTAACTCTTCATCAAACACTAATCCAAGCATGCATATCCAAAAGATAGGTGCAACTACTACAATAGTATAAACAATGTCGGCTCTGTTAGATAAACTCAGGAACCTATAACTGGCAACTACAGACATCATAACTCAGCCTATACTACACAACTAACTCTACGTCCATGAACATAGATTCTCTATCATATCTACAACACAAATTTAAATGTGCAAAGCTCCACCATAACCGTACTACAAATCACATACATAACTCTTCCTAGGACTTGTCCGGAACACTTACTAAAACAATCAATTGTATAACTATCTTCACTCAGAATCAACCTCAACACTTATGATATCATGCTGATAACATATCTAGGAAACATATGCTAAAGTATCTCTCCATTAGGCTTCCATGCATGTTTCTTACCATATGTTATCATCAATGACAAACATACAGTCAACACTGGCTTGCTGGCAAATCTCCAACAATCTCCCCCTTTGGCATTGATGGCAAAATATGGAATGAAAAACACCACCAATCCAAAAGTACAATGATTTTATAACATTCTCCATTTCCTCAACAAAAACTCCCCCAAGGATGAATCTTTCAACTGTTGCATCTCTTACCGAATGCTCCCCCTTCATGCTCCTCCTACTTCCTTCTGCTTGTTTTCTTGTTTTCTTTATACTCTCTCTTTCTGGTTGTTTTCTTGTTTTTCATGACTATATATTACTCCCCCTTTGACATCAATGGAAAAGAGCACCAAAACAAATAAGCATCAGTACTACTCCTATAGTAGAGTAGTCAACCATTCATCAGTCACTAAGGATTGATGCACTCCTACAAACTCTAATCTGATTCAAGGAAGGGAATTACTCCCAGCTTCTCCCTGAGATACTCAAAAGTATCCTTTAGAAAAGGCTTTGTGAAAATGTTTACTAACTGTTCTTTAGTACTCACATAATCCACTTTTACTTCTTTCTCTGCAACTTTCTCTCTTAGGAAATGATACTTTATCTCAATGTGTTTTGTCTTTGCATGCATCATAGAGTTATTTGACATATTAATAGTGCTAGTGTTATCACAATGAATAACAATAGGATAATCAATATAAATTCCAAAATCCTTTATCATCTGCTTGATCCAAACAATTATAGAACAATTTAGTGCTACTGCCACATACTCAGCTTCTGCTGTTGACTGAGAAATACAATTTTGCTTCTTACTTGTCCAAGTAACAAGTATATCTCCAAGAAATACTACTCCTCCTGATGTGCTCTTTCTATCATCAACGCATCCTACCCAATCTGCATCTGTATACACATGAAGCTCTAAATTTTCCAAGTTAGGATACCATAAACCATAGTCTATAGTTCCCTTTAAATATCTGAATATCCTCTTTACTTCCATAAGGTGACTTTGTTTAGGTTCTGCTGCAAATCTTCCAACTATACCAACTGCATTGGAAATGTCTGGTCTACATTGAGTAAGATATATGAGTTTACCAATCATATAATTTTTCAAAGTTATGTTTACTGTTGTTGAATCATCTTCTTTTGAAAGATTGCATCTTGTTATCATAGGGGTACTTACTGGCTTGCAATCATCCATTTTGAACTTCTTCAATATCTCTTTCACCTACTTAGACTGATTAATTAATATACCTTTGTCTGTCTATTGTACATTTAGTCCCAAAAAGTACTTGATAGGTCCAATCATTCTCATCTCAAATTTTCTTTTCATTTCTTTAGCAAATTCTTCACTGAGTTTTTCATTACCTCCAAAGATAATGTCATCAACAAAAATGGCAACAATTAATAGTCCTTCAGGTGTCTCTCTTATGAATAAGTTACAATTTGTTGCTCCTTTCTTGAATCCAATCTTGGTTAAGTATCCATCTAATCTTTCATACCATGCTCTAGGGGCTTGCTTAAGTCCATAGAGGGCTTTCTTCAATCTGCATACCATATCAGGCTTGTCTGATAAGCTAAATCCTTCAGGCTGCTCTGTATACTTCTTCTTTCAACTCTCCATTTAGAAATGTTGATTTGACATCCATCTGATATACTTTGAATTTTTTGAATGTAGCATAGGCTAGAAATAACTTTATGGCTTCAAATCTTCTCACAGGGGAAAATGTATTAGAATAATCAATTCTTTCTCTTTGCACATACCCTTTACACAATAGTCTTTCTTTGTTTCTCACCACTATACCATCCTCATTCATCTTGTTTCTAAATATCCACTTGGTTCCAATTACATTCTTATCACTAGGTCTAGGGACCAGTTCCCATGTATCATTCTTGATTATATGATCTAGCTCTTCTTTCATTGCTTCATGTCAATCTAAATCACTACATGCATCTTCAACACTTAAGGGTTCAAATTGTGAAAGTAAACATACCAGTTCATCAACTGCTGAACTCTTTGCTTTTGATCTTGTCATGACTTGATTTTCTAATCTCCAATAATTTATTCCTTTGAATGATATCTAGATGTGAATTTTGGATCATTAGGTGTGAATCTCTCATCTACCTTTTGTGTTTCTTCTTCACTTGTTTCAGGGTCATTGAATAGAACATCAATGTTGTCAAACATGTCTTCAACAACTGTTTCCCTACTAGTAGATCTAGGTTCTTCTTTAATCATAGGTGCATAATCATGATATCTTTCTTTAATCATAAAATTTTCATCAATCTTTACATGAGCACTCTCAATGATTTTCTTTAGTCTTAAATTAAAACATCTATAAGTTTTTCTTTAGTAGAGTAACCAAGAAAAATACCTTCATCACTTCTTGCATCAAACTTTCCAAAGGATGCATCTCTCTTGATGTAGCACTTGCTTCCAAAGATTCTGATGTATTTCATTGTAGGTACATTACCAAACCATAGCTCATAAGGTGTCTTATCTATGCTAATTCTATTGATAGTGTAGACTATTGTATTGACCACATCTCTCCAATAGGTGTGCGCCACATTTCCTTCAATCATGATAGTGCACATTGTATCAAGAATGATACTATTCCTCTTTTCTGCAATTCCATTCTACTGAGGGGTTCTAGGTGCACTTAGTTGTCTCTTTATCCCATGTTATTCATAATACTCATAAAATATGTTAGAGGTGAAATCTCCTCCTCTATCTGATCTCAGACATTTTATCTTCAATCTAGACTCATTTTCAACCTTAGCTTTGAATATCTTGAACTTCTCAAATGCTTATGACTTGTCTTTTAATAATGAAACCCACATCATTCTAGAATAATCATCAACAAATAAAATAAAGTACCTTTCACCATAGTATGATCTTGTTTGAGTTGGTCCACATAAGTCTGTATGTATTGGATCCAACTTGTTCTCTACTGAATTGTTCTTGCTTCTGAATGAGTTCCTCACATGTTTTCCCATCACACATTCCCTGCATTTTGTATCAACTAGTTTTGAATGCTAGGAAGGTCGCTTATTGCCTTTACATTTCTTATCTTTGCTATGTTGTCAAAATTGATGTGACATAGTCTTTTGTGCCATAGCCAACTATCATCTACTTTAGCAACAAAACAAATTGCTTCAGGATTAAGCTGAAAAATATTACCTTTTGTCTTTGAGCCTGATGCAATCATCTCTCTTCTTTGTTATTAATGATGCACTTATTTTTCTTGAATTCCAATTGATATCCTTTGTTAAGCAACTATCCAACACTTAGTAGGTTATGCTACAAACCATCAACATATAACACATCATCAGTGTTATTCTTTCCATCCAAGGTGATAGCTCCTCTACCTATGATAGGTTTAGGAGTGTTGTCTCCAAATCTAACCATGCTGCCTTTGTACTTATCCGAATGCACAAATCTATCTTTGTCTCATGTCATGTCATGTGAGAAACCGCTTTCAATGATCCAATCAATCCTGATGTCTGCTTGTGAGATCAAGGCTAGCTCTTGTGATTTCCTCTCATCTTCCTTGTCCATTTCATCAAACATTCTTTCCATTTCTTCAATTGCTACAAATCCTATTTCATCTTCTACTAAATCATCATCTAATACTCCATCTTCAACATAGTAACATTCTTTATACTTAGGCTTGTAGTTTTTGTCTTGACTCTTATAGGACACTTATATGCAATTTGACCAATCTTGTTACATGAAAAACATTTGAATGGTAACTAACCTTCATATTTCCTTTTTCCTTTCTTTTCTTTCTTAACAATCAAAGCAATGAAATCATCTAGTTCTTTCTCTTCATCATCATCATCAAAATTACTAGATTTGTTCAAGGATTTCTTACCATGGACTGAAGCTTTGAATATTGTTTCACTTTTAGGCTCTGTTTTCAATCTTGATATCTCAAAGGCTGAAAGCTTGCTGATTAAGGTATATCTTTTAAATTCTTTTGTGGACTATATAGTTTCATCTAGGATGCATATTTGTTGTCATATTCTGGTGTCAAGGTATTCATCACTTTATCCATTATGTCTTCTTCTGAAATTTCTCCACCATTGTTTTTTATTCCTACAACTGCTTCATTGATCCTTTGATTGTAGACTCTGACATTCTAATCAGGTAGCATCTCTAATGTATTGTATCTTTTCTTCCATCTCTTTCTATGCACATTCTTGGCTTGAATATCTCCTTCAAACATGCCTTCTAGATATTTCCATATCTTGTATCTTTTCTTCCATGTCTTTCTACGCGCATTCTTGGCTTGAATATCTCTTTCAAACATGTCTTCTAGATACTTCCATATCTTATAGGCTTTGTCCATTTTCTTGATCTCTGAAAACTCATTGTCAGATAAGGTGCTGATAAGGGCTTCTTTAGCAATAGCATTTGAACTAAACATCTCCTTTTGCTTCAAGGTTGCATCATATTTTGCAAGATCTGATAAAGAAGGAATATGAACTTCTTTAGTAGCTACTTCAAAAATTTCAAAAGAAATGCACTGCAAATGTGTCATCATTTTATTCTTACAGTCTAGATAGTTCTCTCCATCAAACTTAAGACTTTCTTTTCTAAAGAACACCATCTGATCAACCTCAAGTTGTTAAAATTTCTCTCTGAGGCACCAAACTCTGATACTAATTGTTAGGAATAGTCCCAAGAGATAACTGAGAGGGGGGGGGTTGAATCAGTTATCTACAAGATTCAATTATTTATCCAATTAAGTATAGAAGAACATTAAGCATATACACAATGAAATAACACTTGAACACAACACCAAAATTTTGGTTACGGGGAAACCCAAATAGGTAAAAACCCTGATGGGAATTAGCACCCACTATAAACTGCACTAGAGTATTATGATCCCTGTTAGAAGATCTTACAACCCTGTTAGGAGTTAATATTTACAATGCATTAAGTACAATGACTTGGTTAAGGTTCGGACCCTATTAGGAGTCTTTTACAATTAACCCTATTAGGGGTGAGGACACAATGTCTGGGAGCACACTACTCAAAGGGGTGAAGGCTGTAACCTTTTTTTTAACAGATACACACTATATCTAGATCTTGGTGAACTGTGAGTAGACCTGTTGTCTTGATCAGTTCCAATGAATAGCATACACTCTCTGCTTTGTCACATAGACCTTCTACTGATGGCTCAACACTTTGCACCTTCTGCTCTGCTCTTATCTTTCAACTCTCTACCATACTTAGCAATCACAAATGACTGCCTATAAATATCTTCTTGTAAATGATATAATCAATTCAGCCCTATTAGAGCCATCTTGAAATCATATTAGAGAAATAATACAACTCTCCAATAACATCTCATTCAGCTATACTAAACACACAACATAAACTAGGACCGCGCAACTCCATATGAGAAGACATGTTTCTTCACATTGTTGGCTCCACCAAATTAACTGCTACTTTCTTCTCATGTTGAATTACGTCATGTGCTCTTAACCAAACATTTTGATGAAGGGTGATCCCCTTGATATATACCACAAACACATAACAAAAATAGAGAACAACAACAATTTGCAAGAACAAAAAATGGGCTTCTTATTATCTTCACAAATGTGGAATTACAAATTTTTAGAATTACAATATGCAAAACCTCATGGGCATTTTCCCTTACAATATTATGTAGGATGAAGCCTTGAATTATTACCCAGATCTACCTAGAACTGCCCTGAATTGCTTAAGACAACACTACGGGCCTTCCTTATATATGCAATTTCTACCGCCCGAGAAGGTTCCAAAAATTAAGTCTTTTAGGCTGACTTCCCTAAGAATTATTTTATTTTCACAATTATTACAATAGGGTTGGCTCAAGATAATTACAAAATATGTTTTTAGGTAGCCCAACTTCTGGAGGCCATAACTTTTTAACTGTAGCTCCATTTTTTTATTATAACCACTTTTCAGAAATGCCATGATGAGATCTACAGTGCCTGACTCACCCAAGTTCCAATCAGCCGGTGGTCAATTGCGATCGAGAGCCTCTAAGGCCTTCAAAATTGAGCTCAAAGATTTCATACCCAAAAACCTCAATAACTTCACTGATACAGATGATATGGTAATGAAACTAAACTGGAAGGCTGAAATGACTGAGATGAACCTCCACCTGTGAAGTCAAAACATTCCGAGATCATATGACCAACTTACTAAAAATAGTAAGTTTCCATAAATAGAAGCTTTGCACAAGATATCCCTTATTGAAAAGAAACCATAATTATTTTTGGGTGATGCAAGATTGCTCTTACACCCAGGATGCTCCTGCATCAGACACCGGGGGTAATTTGAGAAGTGATCCTATCATGACTCAGGTATGAAGAGGAAAACAAGATGGTTAACCTCCTCCCTTGTCAGCCATGATAAATCTTCAATGGGTCATCCTTTCCATTTGACTAGATATTCTTCATATGTCATGTTCCTTGTGCTTCTACCAAAACAACTATCCAGTATATCCTCAATCTCCTTGGTATTTGAACTTGTTCCTGGAATACTCCACTATGCCGCTATGATCTCATCTTCAACACCTCATTCATGATACTCTGTCAAATCTAACATGTTAAACACTGGTGAAATATTCAGCTCAGTAGGCAATTCTACCTCATATGCATTTCCAGAATCATGCTCCTTCAATATCTTACATGGCCCAAACTTCTTCATTTTCAGCTTGTTGTATGTACCAACTAGAAATTGTTCCTTCTGCAAATGATCCATGACTTCATCTCCAACCTGAAATTCCTTATGCCTCCTTTTCTCATCTACCTTAGCCTTATACTATGCATTCATCTTGGTAATATGCTTCCTCACCTCCTCATGGATGTTCTTCAAATGTTCTACAAAAGCTTCAGCTTTACCACTACTTATTTCTCCTTTATCTATCTTCCTCAACTCAGATGCATTTATGGGACTACTTTCATATACAATATGGAATGGTGATTTACCAATGCTCCTGTTGATAGAATTATTGTATGCAAATTTTACCTATGGTAAAATCAAATCCCATCTTGTTAGCTTATCTCCAACCAAACATCTCAACAAATTTTCCAAACTCCTATTCACCACCTCTGTCTGCCCATTAGTCTGTGGATGATGTGATGAACTAAACTTCAAATCTATCTTTAACTTCTTCCACAATGTACACCAAAAATATCCAACTTAGTGTCTCGATCTGAAACTATGCTCTTTGGCAAACCATGTAGTCTAACTACTTCTCTGAAAAATAATTCTACTACATGAACAACATCATTAGTCTTCTTGCAGGGAATGAAATGTGCCATCTTTGAAAATCTATCAGCTACCACAAAAATTGAATCATGTCCCCACCGAGTCCTTGGTAAACCGAGAACAAAGTCCATATTGATATCCTCCCAAGGCTTCTCTGGTATAAGTAATGGCTGATACAACCCCATATTCTTCTTCACTCCTTTTCCATCTGACATACTCTGCAACTCTATATAAACTTCTTGACATCTTGCTGCAACTGTGGCCAATAATAGTTCTCACTAACAATAGCAATAGTTTTATCTTGCCCAAAATGTCTAGTCAATCCTCCACTATGCTTCTCCTTGATGAGATTCTCTTTCATAGAATTTTGTGGAATGCACAACTGACTTCCTTTGAATAACATACAATCCTAGATGATGAAATCCAACCACTTTGTTCTATCTAGAGTAATAGGTTTTGTACAAACTTTCCAAGCTTTGCCAAAATCAGGATCCTCTGGATACAAACTCTTGAGTTCCTTGAACCCAACCACCTCAATCTGCATCTCTATCAGCAAAATTTTCCTTCTGCTAAGCGCATCTACAACCCTGTTAGACTTTCCACTCTTGTGTTTCAAAACAAATGTGTAACTCTGCAAAAACTCAACCCACTTCAAATGTCTTTGATTCAACTTTCCTTGACTATTCAAATATTGCAAATCTTGATGATTAGTATATAAAACAAACTCCTTAAGAAGAAAATAGTGTATCCACTTCTTTCATGCTTGAACTATAGCATAAAATTCATCATCATAAACATAATATTTTCTCTTGGCATCATTTAACTTCTCACTAAAATAAGCAACAGGCTTACCTTCTTGGCTCAAAATAGCTCCTATTGCAGTACCACTAGCATCACAGTCTACTTGAAACACCTGATTAAAATATGGAAGTGCTAAAATAGGTTGTTCTGTAACTTTTTGTTTCAACAATTGGAAACTCTTTTCTACCCCTGTAGTCAACGTAAATTCTTTCCTATCCCCTCTCGTTGTTTCAGTCAAGGGTCCACAAATACTGTTAAAACTCCTGATAAAATTTTTGTGAAAGGTAGCCAAACCATGAAAATATCTTACCTCAGTAGCACTCCTTGGAGTAGGCCATTCAAGGATAGCCTGCACTTTCTTTGGGTCCATTTTCAGATCTTCTACTAAAACTAAAAATCCTAGATATACTAACTCCTTCACAAAACTGCACTTCTTTAGATTAATCAACAATTTCTCTTCCCTTAACTTCTCAAACACCATATGAATATGCATCATATGCTCCTCCAATGTCTTACTAAAGATCAAAATATCATCTAGGTAAACAATGACAAACTTACCCTAAAATTATTTTGGAACCTCATTCATCAATTGCATGAAAGTACTCGGTGCATTGGTTAGCCCAAAAGGCATGACTAACCACTCATATAGTCATTCCTTTGTCTTGAAGGCAGTCTTCCATTCATCTCCTTCTTTGATCTGAATCTAGTGATAACCACTCTTCAGATCTATCTTTGAGAAATACATAGCTCCACTCAAACAGTCCATAATATCATCCATCTGCGGCAATGGAAATCTGTACTTGATTGTGATCTTGTTGATAGCTCTCGAATCTATACACATCCTCCATTCTTCATTCTTCTTTGGTGCTAATACTGCTAGTACAGCATGGGGACTAAGACTCTCATGGATCAATCCTTTCTACAACAACTCTTGCACTTGTCTATTCAACTCTTCACTTTCTGCAGGTGTCATTCTGTGTGCCACCTTATTCAGAAAACTAGCTCTTTGGATCAAGTCCATCTGATGACTAATATTCCTGACTGGTGGTAATCAATTAGGCACATTATCGAATACAATATCCTAAAACTCATTCAATAGATCTATAACTTCTACAAGTACATATTCTACTTCTTCTTTTCCAAATTTTGGAATTAAAGAAAAAGACATATGCTCATGCCTCATACCCTCTAGAAATTTTCTTTCATTAGCAAAACTTATTCTTGAAGTACCACATACATTTTCTTATGTGTCCTTCAATGGCTTTAGCTTATGCTGCACTCCGTCCTTTGTCAGGGAATATGTATTTGCACAACCATCATGTACAACACGCTTGTCAAACTACCACAGTCTACCCAACAACATATGACATGCATCCATAGGTATGATATCACATAGTACCTCATCATGGTACTGTCGATCTTGAACTTCACTAGGCATCATTCATTGACCATGACCTTGTGGTGATCTTGCACCCAGGAAATCTGGTGTGGATGTGGGTGTTTCTGTCTCTTGAGCTTCAATTTTGCCACCATCTCTTCTGACACCAGATTGTTAGTGCTTCCACTATCGATAATCACATCATAATATTTACCCTCACATTTGTACCTAGTGTGAAATAGGCTCCTCCTTTACTCAAGTTCATTCTCACCACTCAGAAGGACTCTTCAGTTAATCAACATTTTTCCTCTTTCAACATCTTCAGAATGTGATGATCTAGCATCTTCATCTACATGTGCAACTCTAGCCTGGCCTTCAGTTCTCCTTCCTTGGTGTTGAGGACATTCAAAGGCCCTATGACCTTCTTCTCCACAGTGAAAACATGTTCCACGGAAGCCACCTCTTCCGGATCCTTGTCCTCTTCCTCTTCCTCTCTAATCTCTATTATTTTGATCTTAGAAATGATTGAAATTATTTTCTCTGTGATTCAGATTGCTACTGGCCTCATCCTTCTTTTTCGGATCTTCATTTTGGCCTCCATAAGACTATCTAAGATCTTCCACCATGACCTCTTCTATTTTTTCTACTCTCAAACTTCTTGTTCAGCTTTTCCTCTACTTTTAGGGCAAACTGGCATGCCTCGTCAATACTGTTCATCTAAACTAAATTCAACTCCTCTTGAATGCTCGGCCTCAACCCATTAAGGTAATCGAAAACTTTCTCCTTATCAGCTTTCACATGGCTTGTTCTGATGAGGATTCGATAGAACTCCTCCGCATACTCCTTAACAGATATTCCTGCTTGCTTCAAACTTTACATTTTCTTCAATAGATCAAGCTCATAATCAACATGAATGAACTGTCACTTCAATTTATCCACCATTTGATCCCATCTTGTGATTTAATCCTTTCCTCTTCTCTTTCACTCCAATTGAATCTCTTGCCACCAGATCTTCGCATGACCCTTTAGTCTGGCCTTTGCAAACTTGACCCTATTAGGATCCTCAATATCTTCATACTCAAAATATTTTTCACATTCATTGATCTAGCTGATCAATTCATCTGGGTTAAGATTCCCTAAAAATGTAGGAACCTTAATCTTAGATCTTTTCCTGATCTTGGAAATGGCTCAGAAAAGTCTTTCTTCTTCCTGATTCACAATTTCGACTTCTTCTTCAGAATTCCCTTCTCCTTCGGCTTCATCCTCACTTTCATCTCTCACATTAAGATTCATCCCTCTACGAATCTCTTCTTGCAATGCTCGCACTTGTCTCTGGAGCACTCTAACCTCAAGTGTCACACCACCAGCTCTTCCGCTACGTTCCCTTCATGGAGGCATTTTCACGTTGCTTGTTAAAACCCTAACCATGGTCCTGGTGCAAACTGCCTCACAGTCAACGATCAGTTTACACAGAAACCCTAAACCACGGTCCTAGTGCAAATTGCCTCACAGTCAGTGATCTGTTTACACACTAAGGAACTCCTGCTCTGATACCACTTGATGAAGGGTGCTCCCCTTAATACCACAAACACATAACAAAAATAGAGAACAACAATTTGCAAGAATAGAAAATGAGCTTCTTATTATCTCCACAAATGTGGAATTACAAATTTTCAAAATTACAATATGCAAAGCCTCATGGACATTTTCCCTTACAATATTTTGTAAGACGAAGCCTCGAATTATTACCCAGATCTACCTAGAACTTTCCCGAACTGCCTAAGACAACACTACGGGCCTTCCTTATATAGGAAATTTTCACCGCCCAAGAAGGTTCCATATCTTTTAGGCCGACTTCCCTAAGAATTATTTTATTTTCACAATTATTACACTAGGGTCAGCTCAAGATAATTACAAAATATGTTTTTAGGTAGCCCAACTTCCGAAGGCCATAACTTTTTAACCGTAGCTCCATTTTTGTATTATAGCCACTTTTTGGAAATGTCATGATGAGATCTACAGTGCCTGACTTGTGCAAGCTCCAATTAGTCGGGGGTCGATCGTAATCCAGAACCTCTAAGGCCTTCAAAATTGAGCTCAAAGATTTCGTACCCAAAAACCTCAATAACTTCACTGATACAGATGATATGGAAATGAAATTGAACTGGAAGGCTAAAATGACTGAGATGAACCTCCACTTGTGAAATCAGAACATTTCGAGATCATATGACTAACTTACTAAAAATAGTAAGTTTCCATAAATAGAAGCTTTGCACAAGATAGCCCTTATTGAAAAGAAACCATAATTATTTTTGGGTGATGCAAGATTGCTCTTACACCTAAGATGCTCTTGTATCAGACACTCAGGGTAATTTGAGAAGTGACCTTGTCACGACTTAGGTATGAAGAGGAAAACCAAGATGGTTAACCTCCTCCCTTGTTAGCCATGATGAATCTTCAATAGGTCATACTTTCCATTTGACTAGATATTCTTCATATGTCATGTTCCTTGCACTTCTACCAACACAACTATCCAATATATCCTCAATCTCCTTGGTATCTGAACTTGTTGGAATATTCTACTATGCCGCTATGATCTCATCTTCAACACCTCCTTCATGATACTCTGTCAAATCTAAAACGTTAAACACTGGTGAAATATTCAGCTCAGTAGGCAATTCTACCTCATATGCATTTCCAAAATCATGCTCCTTCAATATCTTACATGGCCCAAACTTCTTCATTTTCAGCTTGTTGTATGTACCAACTGGAAATTGCTTCTTCCGCAAATGAACCATGACTTCATCTCCAACTTGAAATTCCTTATGCCTCTTTTTCTCATCTGCCTTAGCCTTATACTACGCATTCATCTTGGTAATATGCTTTCTCACCTCCTCATGGATGTTCTTCAAATGTTCTACAAAATTCTCAGCTTCAACACTACTTATTTCTCCTTTATCTATCTTCCTAAACTCAGATGCTTTTATGGGACTACTTCCATATACAATCTGGAATGGTGATTTACTAATGCTCCTATTGACAAAATTATTGTATGTAAATTTAACGACTCTTCAGATCTATGTTTTAGAAATACACAGCTCCACTCAAACAGTCCATAATATCATCCATCTGTAGAAATGGAAATTTATACTTGATTGTGATCTTGTTGATAGCTCTCAAATCTGTACACATCCTCCATTCTCCATTCTTCTTTGGTGCTAATACTGTGGGTACATCATAGGGACTAAGACTCTCACGGATCAATCCTTTCTGCAACAACTCTTCCACTTGTTCATTCAACTCTTCACTTTCTGTAGGTGTCATTCTGTGTGCTACCTTATTTGGAAAACTAGATCCTGGGATCAAGTCCATCTGATGACTGATCTTCCTAATTGGTGGTAATCCATTAGGCACATTATCGGATACAATATCCTAAAACTCATTCAACAAATCTGCAACTTCTATAGGTACATCTTCTACTTCCTCTTTTCCAACTTTTGGAATTAAAGAAAAACACATATGCTCATTCCTCATACTCTCTAGGAATTTTCTTTCATCAACAAAACTTATTCTTGAAGTACCACATACCTTTTCTTCTATGTCCGTCAATGGCTTTATCTTATACCGCACTCTGTCCTTTGTCAGGGAATAGGTATTTGCACAACCATTAGGTATAGCACACCTATCAAACTGCCATGGTCTACCCAACAACATATGACATGCATCCATAGGTATGATATCACATAGTACCTCATCATGGTACCCGCCGATCTTGAACTTCACTAGGCACTGTTCATTGACCATGACCTTGTGGTCATCCTGCACCTAGGAAATCCAGTGTGGATGTGGGTGTTTTTATCTCTTGAGATTCAATTTTTCCACCATCTCTTTTGACACCAGATTTTTAGTGCTTCCACTATCGATAATCACATCACAACATTCACCCTCACATTTGCACCTCATGTGAAACAAGCTCCTTCTTTGCTCAGGTTCATTCTCACCACTCAAAAGGACTCTTCTTTTAATCAATGTTTTTCCTCTTTCAACATCTTCAAAATGTGATGATCTACCATCTTCATCTACATGTGCAACTCTAGCCTGGCCTTCATTTGTCCTTCCTTGGTATTGAGGACATTCAAAGGCCCTATGACCTTCTTCTCCATAGTGAAAACATGTTCCACAAAAGCCACCTCTTCCGAATCCTTGTCCTCTTCCTCTTCCTCTCTGATCTCTATTATTTTGATCCTAGAAATGATTGAAATTGTTTCCTTTGGGATTCTGACTACTATTGGCCTCATCCTTTTTTTTCAGATCTTCATTTCGGCCTCCATAAGACCGTCCACCAAATCTTCCACTGTGACCTCTTCCATTTTGTCTGCTCTCAAACTTCTTGTTCAATTTTTCCTCTACTTTTAGGGAAAACTAGTATGCCTCTTCAATATTGTTCATTTGAACCAAATTCAACTCCTCTTGAATGCTCGACCTCAACCCATTAAGGTAACAGACAACTTTCTCCTTATCAGGTTCCACATGGCCTATTCTGATGAGGATTTGATATATTTCCTCTGTATACTCCTTAACAGATATTCCTGCTTGCTTCAAACTTTGCATTTTCTTCAATAGGTCAAGCTCATAATCAATAGGAATGAACTGTCGCTTCAATTTATCCACCATCTGATCCCATCTTGTGATTTTATCCTTTCCTCTTCTATTTTGCTCCAATTGAATCTCTTGCCACCAGATCTTCACATGACCCTTTAGTCTGACCTTTGCAAACTTGACCCTATCAGGATCCTCAATATCTTCATACTCAAAATATTCTGCACCTTCATTGATCCACTCGATCAATTCCTCTGGGTTAAGATTCCCTAAAAATGTAGGAACCTCAATCTTAGGTCTTTTCTCGATCTTGGAAATGTCTCGAAAAAGTCTTTCTTCTTCCTGATTCACAATTTCGACTTCTCCTTTAGAATTCCCTTCTCCTTCGGCTTCATCCTCACTTTCACCTCTCACATTAAGATTCATCCCTCTATGAATCTCTTTTTGAATTGCTCACACTTGTCTCTAGAGCACTCTAACCTCAAGTGTCACACCACCAACTCTTCTGCCATGTTCCCTTCGTGGAGGCATTTTCACACTGCTTGTTGAAACCCTAACCACGATCCTAGTGCAAACTACCTCATAGTTAGCGATCAGTTTACACAGAAACCCTAAACCACGGTCTTGGTGCAAATGGCCTCATAGTCAATGATCTATTTACACACTCAGGAACTCCCTCTTTGATACCACTTGATGAAGGGTGCTCCCCTTAATACCACAAACACATAACAAAAATAGAGAACAACAATTTGCAAAAATAGAAAATGGGCTTCTTATTATCTCCACAAATGTGGAATTACAAATTTTGAGAATTACATTATGCAAAGCCTCATGGACATTTTCCCTTACAATATTCTATAGGACAAAGCCTCGAATTATTACCCAGATCTACCCAAAACTGCCCCAAACTACCTAAGACAACACTACGGGCCTTCCTTATATAGGCAATTTTCACTGTCCAAGAAGGTTCCATAAATTTAATCTTTTAGGCCGACTTCCCTAAGAATTATTTTATTTTCACAATTATTACAATAGGGTCGGCTCAAGATAATTACAAAATATGTTTTTAGGTAGCCCAACTTCTGGAGGCCATAACTTTTTAACCGTAGCTCTTTTTTTCTATTATAACCACTTTTCAGAAATGCCATGATGAGATCTACAGTGCTTGACTTGCACAAGCTCCAATCAGTCGGGGGTCGATCACGATCTGGAACCTCTAAGGCCTTCAAAATTGAGCTCAAAGATTTCATACCCAAAAACCTTAATAACTTCACTGATACATATGATATGGTAATGAAACTGAACTGGAAGGCTGAAATGACTGAGATGAACCTCCACCTATGAAATCAGAATATTCCAAGATCATATGACCAACTTACTAAAAATAGTAAGTTTCCATAAATAGCATCTCTGCACAAGATAGCCCTTATTGAAAAGACACTAGAATTATTTTTGGGTAATGGAAGATTGCTCTTACTCCCAGGATGCTCCTGCATCACATTCTTAACTCTTCTTCAAACACTAATCCAAGCACACATATCCAAAAGATAGGCGCAACTACTACAACAATATAAACAATATCGGCTCTGTCAGATAAACTCTGGAACCTATAACTGGCAACTACAAACATCATAAATCATCTTGTACTACACAAATGACTCTACGTCCATGAACATAGCTTCTCTATCATGTCTACAACACAAATGTAAATGCACAAGGCTCCACCACAACCGTACTGCAAATCAAATACAAAACTCTTCTTGGGACATGTCAAGAACACTTACTAAAATAGTCAACTGTATAACTCTCTTCGCTTAGAATCAACCTATGTGCTTATGATATCATGCTGATAACATATTTAGGCAAAATATGCTCAAGTCTCTCTCCATCAGGCTTCCAAGCATGTTGCTTACCATTGTAGACACCTAAAAATCCTTTAGAAAATAAAAGTATTTTTATTTTTTGAAATCCTTTGATGACATCATCATTTGTTATTTAATTAATTAATTTATTATTATGCCATTAAATCCCTTTATCTTAATTAAAAATGTTTAATTAAGGAAACCCCTCCCAAAA
This sequence comes from Chamaecyparis obtusa, assembly GCA_027943335.1. Lineage (NCBI taxonomy): Eukaryota > Viridiplantae > Streptophyta > Pinopsida > Cupressales > Cupressaceae > Chamaecyparis > Chamaecyparis obtusa. The sequence goes on along the minus strand of BSBK01000226.1, from coordinate 735,160 downwards.
TGTTTAAATCTAATTTAAACATCTTTCCCCCAAAAATTTATTAATTATTTGATAAATTGACCAAAATCCTTTTAATAAATGAAATATTTATTAAAAACCTCTCAAAACCCTAGAATCTTCTAAACTTTCCTATACTTTCCTAATCTTTCCTAAACTTCCCTAAACCCTTCCTAAACGTATCTAGAAGGTGTTTCCTAACCTTCTTAGCCTAATCCAAGTATCTTTGTCTTTGGGTCAAACCCTCTCCATTAATGAGCCTTACATGCTCATTAAGGCCTCTTACAAACTCATTAATGACTCTTACAAGCCATTAATGAGACCCATGTCTCTTCTTCTACACTTGTTCCCCTTGCACATTTCCCTAGTGTTTCTCACACATGTGTGAGCAACCTTAACCATGGTTTGACTAACCATACCCTAAACCTTACCCCTAACTCGACCCCAAACCCTACCTCTGACTCTAAATCCTCTTCCTCACCCAAGCCCTTCCTCAAAATCTATAAATACCCTCACTTCCTAAGATAAAATATCCAATTCATCTTTCATTTCATAGTAAATTTATAATGCTAGAATAGTTCTAGATCTTTAGCTTTTATCATAAATTGTTAGAATTAACTCTATTTTGTGCTTTCATAACTAATCATAGCTTAGAAATAATGGATTAACTTAGTTTCATTCATTTTTTAGCATTTATTTTCATAGCATAACATCTCATTTGGTATAAAATCTACCTTAGATTACTCATTTATAGCTTAATCTGCATTTTTGCATCATTAGGCTCCTTAAGGCCCTAGGGACAAACCAAGTGATCTACGCCTGATTGTGTGCCAATATGGGGTTCTTATGGACTCTAATCTATCCTAATCCCCCCTAATCATCATTAGGGATATTCTCCAAGTGTTTAGAGAGCACACCCACATCCCTAAAGCAAGAGCAAATCGAACGGTGATAGGGTGCTCCCGTTGAGCTCTATCTAAGGTGTCTTAGCAAATTTTTTTTACTATATGTTAGGTATATGTTGTTTAACTAATGTTTTAATGTCTAATCCTATTCTGAAAAGGTTAGGTTTTCTCTGATCACATTTTGGCACGCCCGGTGGGACTCCACAAGCCTCAAAATTGCATTTTTAAAGAGTTTTTTGGCCAAAAAATTTGTTTTACATGCCTCCTGGATGGATTTTTTTATAGTTTCATACCAATTTTGAAATTTTTGACTAAAAATCATATGGGAAAGCCCCGAAACATGTATGAAGTGATGTATAAACTCATATGGGCCTATTTTGAGTGATTTTTAGGCCATTTTTGGCACTTTTGGGCCCAAAATTATATGGGAAGCATGCAATTGTTGTACGATCTTGACAATTGTCATATGAGACTGTAATTTGAAAGAATTTATGGCCCCAAAACTTGTATGGGAGGTAGGGAGTTCATTTGAGGCCCTAAACTTGAATTTTCTTGGTTTTTTGGGCTTGTTTGGGGATCCTAGTGACCCTAAGGCTTCAAGTTTGTAATTTCTAAAATCCAACACTCACAAGTAATTCATGGAGGAAAAATTATCACTAAATCACTAAGGCCTTAAGGCTCATGAACTCTTGTGAAAGTTTAGGAACCACAAACACTTCATTTTCAGGCTTGAAATGAACTTTTTGAGTGCCCTTAAAGGACTACTCTGCAAGTCTTTCCTAAACATTCCTAATCAATCCTAAACATTCCTAATTTGTCTTAAAACATTAAAAATCACTTCTAATGGCTTTATTTTGGTTAAAAGAAACATCATTCAAACAAATCTAGGGTTTTAGAGTGCATTCATGCAAGTTAGGAAGATTTCAAGTTTTGGGTGCTTAAAAAGAACTTCAAATTTGCATTCCAAATCTAATTGGTTCAAAATAAATCCTAAATTCATTCAAATGTTCCTAAATAAAACTCAATTCAAAGATAAAATGAACTTCATTTGCAATATCTCAAAGTTCTTTTAAAAACTCATGCAAACTAGGAAGAAAATCAACCCAATCTTTACTAATATTTCCTAAAGTGTTCCTAAACGGTCCTAATCATTCCTAAATGTTCCTAAATCATCCTAAGTTATTTGTGCTTGGTTAAAAAAAACTTCATTTTGCATAATCTTGATTTTTTTCCAAGTTTCATGCATCAAACTAATCTAGGAACTTTCCTTTTTGATCAAAAAATTGAACAATAGACAACACAATTCTTGAATGAAACTAAGGAAATAAACCAAAGTCCCAAAAGAGTCATTTTTTATTTTGAGTCCAACACACTCTTGAATGAATTAAACAGTGAATAAAAAATCATCTCTATTCCCTCCTCTTTCAAAGTTCAATTCAAAAGTTCTTAACAAAACGCAAATCTAATCTTGAATGCCCAAACAAAGAACTTGCAATCGCTCGAAATTTTTACTTTTTGAGAGGGAAAGATCAAATCAAAACTTAAATCATATGTGTTTTCAACTCACTTAATCAATTTGGGAAACAAAAATCTTTCTTGATGTGCTTTTAGGGGTTTCAAAATTTGCAAAATCCTCTTAAAGCTAAGTGACGTAAATCACTTGAACTCAAACAAGTTCATTTGTTTTGCTTCTAACCAAGCCTATCCAGAGAGAAAAGAGCTTCCTCTTTGGAGAATGACTTCAAATCGGTACCTTCCCTAGTCGATATAGAAATAAAGCACTGAGAAAACTCTTTCTTACATCCCCTCAAGCTCAGGTGATGCATGTTGATGGTAGCCTGGGGTAGGTGAATAATCCCTACTATTTTGGCATGGTCAACTAGGCTCTTAAGTGAGTCACGCATGTACAAAATGATTGGGAGGACTCCATGGATTAGTTACAAACTTGATAAATCAGAGACCTTCTGATCCACCCCCAAAGGTAATAAAATCTTTGTGCAAGGACCGATCCCAGTGGTTTACCGGATCACCTTAAGACACTCACCATATGTATCCCCTTTTAGGGGGTATCAAGCTGTGGGAAAAGGTTCTGATACTCGTCATCCCTTAGGTAGATATGTTTGAAGTGATTACAAAGTTCAAAGCTCAATGGAAACATTTGTCAGAATATACACCTTTCAAAGCTTTATCAGATATTTAGTTGTCAAAATCATTTCTTGTATCCCACAAAGTTTCCTTGTCCTTTTTTGGGATTGTTTTCAGAGTAATCATCATCAAGTTAAGTCCTTTTCCATCAAGACATCAAAAGATCCTTCAAAATCAGACATCCAAAGCCTTGTTTCAAAAAAAATTACCAAGAATCTCCCAAAGCTATGTCTGATTTGACTCAACATAAGAAAGAAAAGTTTCCTAATCCCTGAGTCTATCAAGAGAATAAACTTGCAGAAAGAAACCTGAGAGATCACCAACACTCCCTTAAAGCGATCCAAGCAAAGGAGAAAAATCAAGAGACTGGAAAACATTGAGTATAACACAAGAGTCAAGAAGTGCATTTCGGTTCAAAGTTAACCATCTCTATGTTAATCTAGAGAGAGAAGACTAGCGGGGCCCATCGCATATCCATCATTCCTTCAGAATCCCACAATCCTATCTCGACATTCCTTCATCCTAGCTCATCCTAGTTTCATCCTTGCATCACCATCCATCTTTAGTTGCATTTAAAGTAATCCTAAGTCATTTTTCATAGCATCATTACATTCGTTATCATCTTCCTAGTTGCATCATAGGTCATCCATTTTAGTTGCATATAGATCATCTTTATAGAGTCGAGCATCATTCAATCATCCTTCATCATCCCTCCATCAACAATCCCAAAATCAGAATCCCAAAATCCTTGATCCACTATCCAAGTCAGAACCCACCATTCTTACACTAAATCTAGTAATCCAAATCCATCCACTTTGTGTACAAATCCTTTGATTTTCTTCAAATCCTTATCCCAAATCATAAATCTCCATCCTTTGAAAGAGAATTGTCTAGGGAAATCCTTACTTGTCCTTGTAAGCCTCATCATCTTGAGCAAGAGATTGGCCTACATTGATAAGAATCATGTTAGACAAGGATCATTAGTCTATCCTAGGTTGACAATCCTACATTAGGGAGCAACATCTCATTTGGCCCAACACTTAGTAATCTTCACCATCATTCCACCAATAATTCACCCATCTTGATCCAAATCAGAGCATTCCACCCATCCTCCACCAATCTTGATCCAAATCAGAGTATCTCACCAAGCCTTCATCATCCTACCATCCTTCTGTTGTTCCAAATCCTTGCATCTCATCATAGAAATACAAAATCCTTAGAAGTTTCTTAGACTTGCATCCACCATCTTTAGAGTCTTTTAGGAACATCTTGCATCCATCTAGCACCTGCATCTTTAGATCTTCATTCCATGCCTATCGAGATCTCTACTAATGTGATGGTAGCTTATGATCCCCATATCCAACAAATTGGTAACATATGGGATGATCCCAACAGTTGTAATGACCCTTACTATAAAGGCCACTAAAACCCTCAAATCTGATCCATGTCAATTCGTCGAACAGTTGGCATGCACTGAATGTTCTTGTTTGCAATGATGTGTTTCAAGATGTTTATCATTTTGGGCACCAAATGCAATTAAGATAACAATACCAATATAGAATGAAATGACAGGACAAAGCCAATATATCATGAACTACTCAAATCTAATTGCAAAGTAGGACTATTTCAACTATTACAATGAACATAGATAAAAGACAACCAATAGAATGTAACTATATCAACCCAGCTAGCAAAGTATGATTCCCAATTGACTGTTTCAAATTATGAATGACTGGGATAGCATTCAGAATACAATGTTATGCCTTATGACAATGTGGTAACACCTTTGCTATGCACTCTATCTATATCATTCCCTTCAATACAGCAATATCTGAGAATGAAGACTGATTTTAATGACTGTGCCAACTACTGAAGAATATGGTATGTATTGGATGCACAGATATAAATAATAGAGACTATATCCTAACTAGGACCAACTGTGATTACTGCATTAACTGAGACTAATCTGAATACAATATAAATTGATGCAACATAGTACAGTTTCAGACTGGTATTGTAATGGACTGTGACATACAATTCATATGCAAATTAAGATATCAACATATGCACCTGGGAACCGCTTCCAAAGACCTGATATACAATGCTGAAGAAGATTGATGAAGACCGATATCAATGAGACTAGAACAGTCCCTAATTTGCTATGGTATGTAGCCTAGTACAGTGTTGTACTGGTCCTGTACATGTACGGCTGCTGTATAAAATTCTCAACCAAGTATCAACTGTCATAAATGATGAAAAATGGGCCACCAAGGATATAGGGTGATCCTCCCAAAAGGCATAAAATTATTCTCCAATAAGGTTAGGAGATATGAGTAGAATTCTGGTTCCCAAACCCTGATATTGGATGTCTGAAAATGTGCAAAAATGTCTTCAATCTATCACCAAAATGATTCACCAATTAAGTGATGAATTCCAAACCCTTATACAACCAGTTACAAACCCTCAATATCAATTTTTCAAGTCTGCTTTTTCAAACTGCTTTTTCGGGTCTACTTTTTCAGACTGCTTTTTCGGATTTGCTTTTTCAGACTGCTTTTTCGGATCCGCTTTTTCATTTTGTTTTTTTTCAGATTGCTTTTTCGGACCTACTTTTTCTTCCTCTTGCAACTAAAACTCAAACCCTCAGGTAAATCTGAGGATTCCAAATAAGCTCAACATGAAATGGCTGAATACCACTTCCAATGTGCAACCCTTCAGAAGATATCTCACTTCCTCAGTTATGCAAATCCAAGGGAGTTTTCGTTCCCAAAGATCTAATGAAAATTTGTAGACCAAATGACTACAAATTGCTCCAATATGGAAAAGTAGAAGAATCCTCAAATCAGCTTGTCCAAATGAATGCCCAAGCCCCCTATTTATTCACTTTTTGAGAAGTTACTAAGAACTTCTAGAAGCATCCATTATAAAATCCCATTATAATGCACTTTTATAATAATATAACTTTATAAAATAAAAAGTGCAACTCAACTTAAAATTATAACATGTAGGGCCCGCATAACTCATAATAATAAAAATAAGCTCTAAATCACTTCTCCAAGAGCAAATACGACCACTGATCTACAAAATGACTCTCTCCACATCACCACCAGTCTACAAGAGCCTGTGATAGACTGATCTGGCATGCTAAACGATGTCAGCCAGAATGGGGACATGACAATCTGACCTTCCTGAAATTGCTTGTCCCCAAGCAATGATTGAGCAATAAACCAATCAATCCACCTGGATCTCAAATGTAGTCATGAACTGTACTGCTGTCAACCAACGCAAGCTCCTGCAATATCCTCTGCAATATAACCAAAAGGAATCCACAAATGAATCATGAACCACTACTCAACTGAACTCCAACTCCATGACTGCCACAGTCAGGAACCCATGAGACACCAATTCTAAAAATATCAGAACCCAAGTAAAAACAACTCAAACTGCCAACACAGTAAATATCATCAATGCATCCCACTGGCCTATGTAGAGCGCATAATCCAACTCTGCAACAGTGGTGAACACTCCCGAATGAAACTGCACCAAGTATGGAAAATCCACACACTGTACAACTCCTATAGTCAACACAACTCTGCAGATCACCGGCCACTGTCCCATAACTATAACTCCCAAACTCCTGCTCAAAGTCATGTACTCTCAAGCTATCGACCACATAACCTATCGCCATGTTATGCCCATCACAACTCTCATCTCGTGGCATCAAACCATCCCATAACTAATGAAAACACTAGAGCCCAAAGTACATCTCTGTATCATCATCTCATCAACATATGGATCAAAAGTAAACTGATGAGCATACCTCATAGTGTAAGGCCGATAGAATGTGTCAATCTCAGTTAGTGGCTCAGACTACAATCTAGATGAAACTAACTACAACTAATCACTAACCAAGCCCGAACCAACTACTACCTCTGAAGACACCTCCAAAGGAGTAGTATCACAAATAGGAACCAAGCCAACTACCGGCTCACCAACATCAAACATGATCCCTGGTACAACATCACTAGTCTCCATGTCATCAGTAGTAGAGACCACCACCAAGTCAAACATACCACAATGCTCAGCGCCCAACTCCACTGAACTTGACTGTAGTGGAAATGAACTCGATGTGCCAATGCTAGTATCGAGGACAAATATATCCTCATCTCCACTGCCTCTATCAATCTCGACCATGGACATCCTTGAATCACCAAACACCACAACTTGTGACTGTACAAAATCTGGTAAAGACTATAGTTGCTCTAACTCCATGGTCACCTCAGCCAAATGAAACTGTGATTCCTCAAAAGCCAATTGTGTACTCTCAAGAATCTTAGAAGTCACCTCGAGCTGCTGAGTAAGCTCACTCACCTCATCTTCCTTGACCAATAATGCATCATATGCTATACTACCCCACTCTATAAGATGCTCTCTGTCAGCTACCAATTGCATATAATTCTATCTCAGAATCCGGATAGCCTCCCATAAAGAGTGGATCTCTGTCAAGGAAAGATAACTGCCTCCCTACTCGTCACTAGTAGGAGAACCCCATCCGTAAGCTACTAACAACTGACGAGCAGCATCGAAATGCTGGCAAGCGATAGCAATGTCTCGCTCACTAACTCTTAGCTGACTGGACACATGATGGCGCTGGCTAGACTGTCTCCTACAATCCTCCTTTGATGCATTGTCCAAGGGAGTATCCTCAAAACCACTGATCTCTAGAGTACTACTATCCATACTCTACGAATCAACTCCAAAGCTCATACCAACATACAGAGCATCAAAAATTGTAGCATCACTGCCCAACTCCGCTATAACAAATGAATCTATCGAGGAAGCTAAATCCTCAAAACTATCCACAGTAGACTCCTGGATGTCATCAAGGCCAGTGTGATCCTAGGACTCATCTGTAATCACTAACACCTCAGATGTGCCTAAATTATCACAAACCCACTACACCCTGAGTGGTCGACTGGAAATGTACACTACTCCTAACATTGGTGTATAAAGACTAATACCAACATCTGACAAGCTGCTGGTATGATTGAGAACAACACCGTGTAATCTACTAATCAAATCCATGATAGCACTCAAACAATCACTGCTACCAATAGATGATAAAGATCTCCAGTCAACAGAATCCCAAATGCCAATGTAACAATCCTGAGTCCTCATCCGTAAACTGGAACTGATTGACACCTCAAGCAAAATCCATACCTGAGTAGCCTGCTCAATCCCAATATCAGCTGATCCCACATCCATGTCTGCCATAATTGACACTATCCCTGAATCCTAGATGCAAAGTGAACTCTCACAACTATCGACAACCACATGTGATCTGCATGTCATAGAAAGCTGAGTATCAGGTGTGTAAGATGAAGTTGAACTTAACTCCACACCATACCCATCCACATGTCTCTCTGAGTCCTGTAATGCCAATGGAGTACTCAACAAAGAGGCTCAAGTGTCCTTGAACTCTCGAGAAAGCCTACCAACTTCCTCCTCCTTCCTCCTCAAGGCATCTAAATGATCTCTGGCAAGGCTAAGAAGATGGTCATGATCTGAAAGAAGATGTAAATAACTCATCTTCATCACTCCCATTCCTTCCCTGATCGCCTATAAGTCAACACAAGAAGACTCTACCTGAACTCCCTTATGTCTGTCCTATAACTGAATCATCCAGATGTGATCCTCTATCATCTCCTGCATCCTGTCATGATGAGATAATGAAGTCACAATCCCATCCTCGCTTACCCTAAGCTGACTGGACAAAACATGTGAAGTACTATGTGCCTCAACCTTGTGTGATGTAGCATCTAACTGTGCCTGATACTCTCTATCAGCAAAGTCCTAAATACTCAATGTCTGCTCATCACTGATAGGTATCTCATCATCATGCACAACAACCTCCTCACAATCATCATCTGAATCCACTATGCTGTAGTTACTATTTTGAGCACCTGTGACATCATCAAGACCAACTGTACCACAATCACTGTCAATGTCACTCATGCCATCCAGTGTGCCTATGATATCACCTTCTAATGCAACTGGCTCAACCTATACAACATCTGTAACCACTTCTACCTATGAAGATGATGCAAATAAATCATTATGTGAAGATGTGCTAACATCTCCCAATACCGAATCAGCATGTCTGTCAAACTCATCATACAAGTTTTTGCCTGTCATAGGGAAGGTACTTCGATCCTTAGGCCTATTAATCAGGCTCTTTAACCACGTACATGCCATAGGTGAGACATTCCTCTCTTTTGTCCAAACATGCCATAAATCTTCTACCAAAAGTTTAGAAATTTCATCCTTCTCCTCAAACAAGATTGTGAACATGATGGAGTGCATTGATGCTAATACATCACTGGAATGAAACTCATCCAAAATATTCCAAAATGTGTTAAACATTTTGTGAATGTCATCAATACAACCTATTGACAACATAATGTTTTCAAACCTACACCATGCAAATACTTCAAGTAATCTTGCCCTCTTTGTGAAATGAGGGTCCCTGATGTCATCCAACCTTTCGAAGCTTTTCACCATGGCATGAAGTACCTCTCTCATAATCTGATCATCATAAGAATTAAAGCCAGCTATTATCCTCATGATTTCACTAATGCAAGAGAGAGCTGCAAGTCTTACCACCTCATCATGATGTCTCAATAATCGGGGCTTCACCAAAGAACCAAATACTGGAGATAAAGTTGTTTGCATAGCATAGGAATCTGACTGATCAACCTTGCCTAAATAAGTTTCCAACTCCTCCAAAGTTCTTAGGAGGTCCTTTGTTCGCTAAAATGGATGATCTAGTTTCTTCAATGCGGTGTGCATTCTCTTTTTCAATTCCTTGTCTCCTATTAAAGCCATGTTGACAGTTGAATTCAATCTAAAATAACCCAATCAGGTTGGCAGGAAACCGCTCTGATACCACTGTAATGACCCTTACCATAAAGGCCACTAAAACCCTCAAATTTGATCCATGTCAATTCATCAAACAGTTGGCATGCACTGAATGTTCTTGTTTGTAATGATGTGTTTCAAGATGTTTATCATTTTGGGCACCAAATGCAATTAAGATAACAATACCAATATAGAATGAAATGACAGGACAAAGCCAATATATCATGAACTACTCAAATCTGATTGCAAAGTAGGACTGTTTCAACTATTACAATGAACATAGATAAAAGAAAACCAATAGAATGTAACTATATCAACCCAGCTAGCAAAGTATGATTCCCAATTGACTGTTTCAGATTATGAATGACTGGGATAGCATTTAGAATACAATGTTATGCCTTATGATAATGTGGTAACACCTTTGCTATGCACTCTATCTATATCATTCCCTTCAATACAGAAATATCTGAGAATGAAGACTGATTTTAATGACTGTGCCAACTACTAAAGAATATGGTATGTATTGGATGCACAGATATAAATAACAGAGACTATATCCTAACTAGGACCAACTGTGATTACTGCATTAACTGAGACTAATTTGAATACAATATAAATTGATGCAACATAGTACAGTTTCAAACTGGTATTGTAATGGACTGTGACATACAATTCATATGCAAATTAAGATATCAACATATGCACCTGGGAACCACTTCCAAAGACCTGATATACAACGCTGAAGAAGATTGATGAAGACCGATATCAATGAGACCAAAACAGTCCCCAATTTGTTGTGGTATGTAGCCCAGTACAGTTCTGTACTGGTCTTGTACATGTATGGCTGCTGTATAAAATTCTCAACCAAGTATCAACTATCGTAAATGATGAAAAAGGGGCCGCCAAGGATGTAGGGTGATCCTCCCAAAAGGCATAAAATTATTCTCCAATAAGGTTAGGAGATATGAGTAGATTTTTGGTTCCCAAACCCTGATATTGGATGTCTGAAAATGTGCAAAAATGTCTTCAATCTATCACCAAAATGATTCACCAATTAAGTGATGAATTTCAAACCCTTATACAACCAGTTACAAACCCTCAATATCAATTTTTCAAGTCTACTTTTTCGGACTGCTTTTTCGGGTTTGCTTTTTCGGATTGCTTTTTCGGATTTTCTTTTTTAGACTGCTTTTTCGGATCCGCTTTTTCATTTTGTTTTTTTCGGATTGCTTTTTCGGACTTACTTTTTCTTCCTCTTGCAACCAAAACTCAAACCCTCAAGTAAATCTGAGGATTCCAAATAAGCTCAACATGAAATGGCTGAATACCACTTCCAATGTGCAACCCTTCAGAAGATATCTCACTTCCTCAGTTATGCAAATCCAAGGGAGTTTTCATTCCTAAAGATCTAATGAAAATTTGTAGACCAAATGACTACAAATTGCTCCAATATGGAAAAGTAGAAGAATCCTCAAATCAGCTTGTCCAAATGAATGCCCAAGCCCCCTATTTATTCACTTTTTGAGAAGTTACTAAGAACTTCTAGAAGCATCCATTATAAAATCCCATTATAATGCACTTTTATAATAATATAACTTTATAAAATAAAAAGTGCAACTCAACTTAAAATTATAACATGTGGGGCCCGCATAACTCATAATAATAAAAATAAGCTCTAAATCACTTCTCCAAGAGCAAATACGACCACTGATCTACAAAATGACTCTCTCCACATCGCCACCTATCTACGAGAGCCTATGATAAACTGATCCGGCATGCTAAATGATGTCAGCCAGAATGGGGACATGACAACAGTCCCCCTGCCTTGTTTTCTATAGAAACATTCATAAATCATCCAGGGAATGCACAAATAGCTAGTGCAATCATTGCTCAAAATCAACATGATATATTGGCTAAATTTTCACAAAGGGGTACTCACATTCCACCATATCTCTGACCTTGCATTCCCATTAACACCATCCAAATCCCAGTAGAGGCCTACACCCCCATCATCCAAAAAATCCCTGATCTTCTTTTACACATATCACAAGTGGCTTCGCCCATCCCTCCTTTGTTGCAAAGTAGTTTGGCAAGCCCTAAAACACAAGCAACACAATCCACTCCATTTCCTATCATGGGCCCACCATCATCCTCCATAGAAGCTCAAGCCATCATTCATACCCAAAGCTTTGCACAAAATCAATCACCACCTCCCACACAAACCTTTACACAAACATTTCCTCCACCTCCCACATAAGCTGCCACATAATAATTTCCTCCACCTTCCATGGGCCAAGTGACATCATCCTTTTTAGGGACAATACAATCATTTCCCCTTTCTCCTAGCAAGCTTTTGCATCCATACCATCATTCCTAGGGGCAACACAATCATTTCCCTCTTTCTCCCAGTAGGCCTTTGCATCAACATCATCTTTTCCTGTGCCAACGCAATCGTTTCCCTTTCATACTTAGCAAGCTTCCCCATCAGCATCACCTTTCATGTGGGGAACACAAGCATCTTCTTCTACCCCCCAACAAGCATTTACCCAAGCACAAACCCAATAAGTTTCCTTCACAACTGGGATTCCCTCCATGGGATTTTAGAATCTACCATTCACATTATAAACCCCCATCTCATCTACATTTCCAACATCCTCCGCATCACAATTCCCACCACAAACTAGTTCTTGTTGGGGCCTTATTCAAGAAGAAATGAAAGCTTTGGGAATACCAACTCACTATCCCACATTCTTTCTTGCAAATCAACAAGCCACATTCCCACAAGTAGCACAACAACAACAATCCCAACCTCCGCTAGCTTCATCCTTCCCCCCATTTGCAAACTATCTATTCACACCACCTACCACATCTCAAGTAGTTCCCCCACCTCAACAGCAGAGTTCATCTCATCTTGTAAGTTACCTTGCCCAACCACCCTTTGCTTCCAACTTCCCTACATCATTTCCACCCCTAAGTAATGTAGGAATGCACCCAGCCTACATCAACCAAGTGCAAAGCCAAGTGCATCAAGCACCATCTTATCAGCAAGTGGCACCATTCCATCCACCTCCCCCATCGCAACAATACTTCCCCACACAACAACAAACCCCTATCATTCCCCAATAGCAACAAGATTCATCCTATCCAGTATAACAACAACATCCTATCATCCCCCAATAGAAAAAAGATTCCTCATATTCGATGCAACACCAACAAACTCCTATTATACCCCAACAACAAGCCATTTCATATCCTACATAGTAGTATACTCCCGCACCTTAGCATCAGTATCAACCCCAATAATCATCACCTAAAAATCCATTCCAATCTACTTATCTTGCTAGGAAATCTCCATATCCCACTCCATAGTATCCACCTCATAATCACCCTTACTCACCAGCACCACTAGATCCTTTCCAAATGGGAGAACCTACTCCAACACCAATCAATGCCGAGTGGGAAGAAATGAAGAATGCTCTTAAGGATCTCAAAACTGGCATAGAGAACAAAACCTTCAAGTTTGAAGAGGTGTGTCCCTACCCATTTTATCAATCAATCACATCTATTCCTTTCCCTAAGCACTTCGAGACATCCAAATTTGATAAATATAGAGGGAAAGGAAACCCTGTAAATCACATCAAAGAGTTCTATATTGCATGCCAAGAAGTGGCTTACAATGATAATTACCTTTTATGCCTATTCCCCAAAAGCTTGGGAGGAACTATTGTTGAGTGGTTTTACAAGATACCATGTGGGACCATCACAACTTTTGTCGAGCTCTCTGAGAAGTTCATTGCCCAATATGCCCACAATGTTGAAATGGGTTGACCCTGCTAGACCTTTGCAACTCAAAAAAGAAAGAAGGAGAAAGCCTAACAGACTACTTGTAATGATGGCAGAACCAAGTACTACCAGGTTATCATATCAACCCCCTGAGAAGCATCTCACAAAGATCTTCATCAATAACCTACATCCCAAACTATCCCACTTTATGAGGATGAACTACATCTAGACATACCAAGATATCAAAAGCAAGGGGATAGATATCGAAAGAGGTCTCCTAGATGAAGGCACAATCTGGCATTACAAAATGATTCCCAAATTAAACCCAGCAATGACAAACCCCGTTACTAGAATCACAACAAAAATGCAGTCACTGATGGAGCCACAAACACCAAGCATGTTCAAATTGTTGTGGCTGGTCGTACACCTACTCCTACATACCAACAACAAAAAATCAATCAGGAACCCATGTAGCAATATCACCCTCAAAAAAATTGGCAACACTATCAACAACAAGTGCATCAAGCCCATCAAGGCAATCCAACCAATCAGGCTAATTCCATCTCTACAACTCCCAATCAGAATAGGCCTTGAGCCCAAGCTAACCAGAAGAGAATCTTCACACCACTCGGTGAACCTCTGGATGTTATCTTTCACCAAATGTCCAAGGCCAATCTAATCACATACTCACCTATCCAACAATTTGATGACACAACACCCAAGCTTAACTGGTATAAAGATCACGAGTACTGTGATTATCATTGTGTCAAAGGACGCACTACCTTAAGGTGTATGAAACTCAAGCATTACATCCAAGATCTCATTGAAAAAAAGGAGATCCAAGTAGATACACCCATGCAGGTCTTGCCTAATGCTAATCTACAGATCTATTAGAATGTGTTCCCACAACACAATGCAGGAAAAAATCAAGAAATTGCTAATCCTCCCCCAAATCAGAACCAAGGCAAAGGCAAGCAAGGTGACCATGCTGACCACAAAGACTATATAGCTGCCCACATCAACTATGACAAGTTTGTTGGATGCATAACCCAAGTTGAGCCCACAGTCAATGTCATCCATGTCAAAGGAGCTGATAGTTAGTGTGTAGTCACCACACAAAGAGGCCGGATAACTATCATCGATGCCACTCCCAAACTAGTACACAATGCACAATACAACCTCATAGAACATCTTGGGATTACACTTGCCCAAATATCCATCCTCGACCTTCTCTGCACTTCACCCATCCATTAAGAGATCCTCAATCGAGCCCTCCATGAAGCATAAGTCCCCACAAATATAAATACTATCCAGTTCAAGAACCTTGTGGGACATCTATCAACACCATGTTCTCTTTCCTTCAAGCCATTTGACATACTAGTTGTTGATCCTAACCACAATCCACCTCTCTGCATCGCCGTCATGGTCAGAGACTTTTCCATTAAAAGGGTCATGATAGATAATGGCTCAGCCCTAAACTTGTGTACTTTGAAATTCATACAAAAGATAGGGTTCACAGAAGCTGACTATCACATGAAGTGATCACCATCAAGGCACACAATAACTTGGAGCATACCTCTGAAGGTACCATACTTTTTCCTATCTAGCTAGGCCCAGTAACTCAAGATATCATCTGCCACATTGTTGATCTTGACTTACCATTCAACATCCTCCTCGGCTGACCATGGATTCATTCCATCAAGGTTGTACACTCTACTTACCATTAGTGCATCAAATTTCTACATCAAGGCACTAAGGTTACCATTCATGTAGATCCCAAACCCTTCACATGTTTTCATCTGATGGAAGCATCATTCCCTCATTCCACTCATTGTTTGGGAACTGACATTGGCACTTCTATTGCCAACTCTTCATGATCCCATAGCAATCCATAGACCATCCTCACCTCCACTCTCTCTTCCATCAAGATCAACAATCAAGGCTATTGTGAATATAGTTTACATGATGCATTTGCAATTGGAGCCCTCCCACTTGATCCACATACACAAGGGCGCCCAGATCACCAAAGCAAGCCTACTGAAGCTAAGCATTAAATCAAGGAAATGGGACCTATGACTTTTGTTTCCCATGGCAATATAAATAGTCAAGAGATGGACCTTGACATCAACCAGTGACTATATACATATCCCCCACCCCCTGACACTAAATTTCTTGGCTACTTAAAAGACAAATATCCACAATCACACAAGTACACCACTGAGCAATGGAAATATCAAGGTGGTGGTCTAGGACCACAAGAAGGTGGAAGAAAAGACCCCATCACAGTGTCCAAGAATCCAAAACATTAAGGTCTTGGCTTTAATACCCCTCACCTACATATACAAGGGCCCAATACTGCAACTGGGGGCACCAACATGACTAACATTCCCTTCTTGAAAATCTAGGATGACCTCGTAGAGATCAAAGACATCCCTGAAGAGGAGGAAAAGAAATCATATGATGACATCTTTGATGATGATACCCTCCTGGGCACTTCTATCCTCCAACAACTCACCATCAATCTTATATAACTTCCCCTCATCCACCCTGAACTCATAGACTGGGACCAACCAAGCGTCACACATATCGATGAGTTCCAAAGCATGAAAGTTCTCCTAGAATTCATAGGGGTAACATGCCAACAACTAGCTCAAGATTTAGCATCAACTCACATCTATAAGCTCAACCCTAAAGGATATTTTGGGGAAGATGCAAGCTTTAGTCACAAAAGTGAAAAAGGAAAAGAAAATCATAAGTCCCTATGTGAAAACCCCTATGGGGCACATTCTGAATCCAAAAAAATAAAAATAAAGGATGTATCTTCTAGTGAAAACCTCTCTGAGGTGCTAGAAGATGAAGACTTTCCTCTTCCTCCCATCCAGGATTACAGACCTAAGCAGTCCCCTACTATCATAGAGGAAACCAAACCAGTCAACTTGGGCATAGAAGAATACCCAAGAATCACCTACATTGCAACATCTTTAACATAGGATGAAGAAATGGCTTTTATTTCACTACTCCAAGAAGCTACTATCAACTTTTCATGGTCATATGCACACATGGCCAGGCTTGATCCAAATCTAGTTGTGCACAATCTTGCAGTGGACCCTAATGCAAAGCCAGTAAAGAAAAAGCTACTTAAAATGCATCCTAAAGTAGTCGTATTGGTAAAAGAAGAGTTGGAGAAGCTCCTCCAAGTGAAAATCATCAGAGCCATAGACTATTTAGAATGGATCTCCAACATGGTGCCTATCACAAAACCTTCAGGAGATATAAGAATCTACATAGATTTTAGGGACCTGAACAAAGCATGCCCAAAAGATGATTTCCCGCTACCTAACATTGATACGATATTAGATCTAATAGTGGGCCATAAGATGTTGTCACTCATGGATGGCTTCTCAAGATACAATCAAATCTAATAGCAGAAGAAGATCAACATAAAACAACATTCACCACTCCATGGGGCACCTTATACTACAACATGATGCCATTTGGGCTAAAGAACGCAGGAGCCACATATCAGAGAGAAATGATAGAAATCTTCCACGACATGATCCACAAGATCTTGGAAGATTATGTGGATGACATTCTTGCTAAATCAAAAATATGCTACAAACACCTTGACATCCTTAAGAGTGTGTTTGATCATCTACATCATTATGGCTTGAAGCTCAATCCAAAGAAGTGTGTCTTTGGTGTTATATCTAGAAAGTTTTTGGGTTTCATTATATCCTGACATGGCATAGAGATCAACCCCAAGAAGTTCAAAGCTATGAAAAAAATGCCTCCACCAAGAACACTCAAACAACTCAGGAGCTTACAAGGAAAGCTCTAATCAATGTGTCAATTTATTTCTCAGATGGAAGACAAGTGTCAACCCTTCACACACCTCTTGCACAAAGAAATAAGCTTCAAATGGGACCCCATATGTTAGAGAAGCTTTGAAAAGCTGAAGGAATATCTAGCCAACTCTTGAATCCTCATACCACTAGTTTTAGGATGCCCTCTCATACTCTACATCTCAACAACCACTACTGCACTAGGGGCACTCTTAGCACAACATGATGATGACAATAGAGAGAGAGCCATCTACTATATCAGCCAAACTCTTGTTGGATATGAGCTTAATTACTCACCCATGGAGAAAGCATGTCTTGCAATGATCTTTGCCACTCCAAAGCTCAAACACTACATGCTTAGCCATACAATTAGGCTCATTTCAAAGGTGGACCCTCTCAATTATCTTTTATCCAGGACAACTCTCACAAGCCATATGGAAAAATAGGTCATGCTACTCAATGAGTTTGACATCCAGTATGTAGATCAGAAAGCAATCAAAGGACAAGTAATTATCACTCAACTAGCAGAAGCACCACTAGTGGATGTGTATCCACTAATCATGGAATTCCCTGATGAACACCTATGCATGATCGAAGAACAACCTCTATGGAAGCTATACTTTGATGGCTCCTATACATCACATGGGTCAGGGGAAGGAATCCTATTCATCACACCTCAAGGTGAATATATTCTCAAATCATTCAAATTGGGATTCCCATGTACTAACAACATTGTCAAATATGAGGCACTCATCTCAAGCCTCAAAATAGCTATTCAATGGAATATAACATAATTGCAAGTGTTTGGAGATTCATGGCTAATTATCAAGTAGGTCCTAGATGAATTTCAAACAAAGGATGACAAGTTGTTGCTTTACAAGGAACTAGTGGACAGACTAAAAGAGAATTTCTTAAATCTACAGTTCACTCAGATACCAAGGCTTTAGAACAAAGTGGCCGATGCAATGCAAACAATTGGATCCTTATTGGAGATTCCTTGTGACTCATCATAGTATGAATTCTTAGTTGAGTAGTTACACATGCCTACTTATGTGAACACCGATGCAGAAATGGTGTGTGTCTTGGTTGGTCCTCAGTCCCAATGGTACCATGACATCCATGCATATCTAAAAAATGGTATCATATATCCCCATCTCACCAATAACCAACGTCAAAACTTAATTCATAGAGCTTCCTGATACACTCTTATAGCCAACACCCTTTATCAACAAGGATATCACAATATCCTCTCTAGGTGTTTAGATTCAAACGAGGTCATCCTGGTTTTACAAGAGGTCCACACTAGAACTTGCGGGGCCCACACAAGTGGCATGGTTCTAGAAAATCAATTGCTTTGAATTGGGTATTATTGGCCAACCATGGAACATGATGCTTGTGAATTTGTCAAGAAATTGTTGGAAACTGAAATTGAAGCAATTGGTGTATTGTCATTGATGTCAAAGCTTAACTGGTAGGACTATTTCTATCTAAGAAATTACTATATCTATTAGGCAGGGGTAATAACAATAGCACCTAGAGAAAGTTTGAGTTATTTTGATACTTTAATGAGTACTTGATTATGTGGCACTATGGTAAGTCAATGTATTATTTATCTAAGTAAGAAGCAAGACTAAACAAGTAGGCTTAACCGAGAAAAATTGAAGAAATCTAGCTTAAGCCGAGTGATGTTAGTGTTGACCGAGAGTCAGTACATGTTGAGTAAATTTAGTGTTGACCGAACATCAATTTATTACTGAGTGATAGCAATTAGTTGGGTGAGACAGTTTAAAGTGGTGACTGAGTTACGCAGTCATGACCAAGGAGGTGAACACAGTACTGACCGAGTGTCAGTAATTTACATTTGATGAAGAATTCAGATTCCTAGCCGACTTAGTTGAATACTTGGATTATGTAAAACATGTTGACTTTATTTATTGATTGTATGGAACATTTAATGAATGGTAAAATGTTTTATTGAGATTTCAAATAGAGATTAAAGATATTTCTAGAAGGATGGATGGAGAACATGAATGATCTAAGGATTTAATGAATCTGACCTAAACCTAAGATCTACAGAGGAGATTAAGTGGTAAAAGATGGATCTACCTATTGAAGAGGTATATAGGGAAACCTAAGTGTGAGATTGGAAAAAAGGAGGATCTTGGAGTTGCTGATGTTATTGACTGACAAAATAGAAAGGCTGAAGGTGAAGGAGTTGATCAGAGTTGTGATTGCTTGAAGGGATTTCCAAGTAGATCAATGATGGAGATGGAAATGGTACTCAGTTAGTAAGCCAACATATATGAGCTGAATTGGATCTGTAATTTGCAAAGTGAGTTGTATGTTTTTCAGATCAGATACTACTACTACTTTCTAACCATTGTATCAGTCTAAATCCTTTAATAAAGGTTGACCTAATAGTCATTGTTTAAATCCTTTGAACAAGGTTGCATTCTAATGGAATGTACTTAAGTCCTCTAACAAGGCGCACTCCTAACAGGGTGGTTTAAATCCTTTAACAGGGTCACACCTAGTAGTGTGTTTGTAAACCTTTGACAGGGTTGGATTTTCACAGAGCTCACTTCAGAAGAGTGAATATATCAGTAACATGTTACAAAGTGGTTTTTTCAAAATTGGGTTTCCACTATAAATCTTGGTGTTAATACTTTTGTGAATGTTTTGGTTTGAATATTTCTATGTTTTGCAAGTTAAATACTATTGGATAGTGGACTGCACTATTTTATGTTTCTGGAATACATTCCATAATGACCGAGTAGTGTTGGTTATTATATTTTAATGGTTGAAGTGATTGTAAGTTTTATTTATACATCTAGACCTGAGAACAACTGATTCACCCCCCCTCTCTATTGTTCTAAATCATATTATCAATTGGTATCAGAGTTGTTGGTGCTTACAGAGAGAAAGTTTGAAGGTACTTGAAGCAAATGATCAAGATGTATAAAAAGGAGGTACTAAAGTTGAATAAGGAGAAATTCCCTGCATGGAAGAGTCTAATGAAACTGCATCTAGCTAGTATTGGTGACTCAAAAAAATATTATGTTGAAAATGACTATGTTACACCTACTGCACCTTTGACTATCAAGGAGATGAGAGCTAAACAGGAACGCAACCAAGCAATGTTGAAGATTTCATCTACCTTAAGCTATCCTAAATTTGAAGACATTAAAGATTGCATTAATACAAAGCAAATGTGGGACACTCTTGCAAATATCTATGGTAGTGACCTAAATGTACTAAGGGAAAAAGAGGAAAGTTTGAGAGGTAAGTTTGATGAAGTGAAAATGCAAGAAGGTGAAAATATTTCTCAATATTGTCATAGAATCAAGGAGGTAGTTAATGCTATTAGAGGAGTTAATGGACTTATTGATGATGAAACTGTTATTGGAAAAAAATTTAGAACTTTTCTTCTTATATATTCCATCAAAATCGCAGAGATTCAAGAATCTAGATGTAACCTTGGTAATGTTTTAACACTGGAAAGTTTGGTTGGTAAGCTTACTACTTTTGAGCTTTCTAACTATGATAACTATATTGTTGCTAATGTTGAATCTACATTCAAGTCATAAATGGTTCTGCATAAGTCTAAGAAGGAGAAGGAAAAATGCACAAGTGATAGTGAAAGTGAAAGTGACACTTTTGATGAGGAACTAGAGGATCTTGAAGCTCTTATGGCTAGAAGATTGAAAAGAGGAAAAGGAAAATATAAAGGTTAACTTCCTATCATATGTTTTTCATGTAACAAGGTTGGCCATATAGCTGCAAGATGTCCTGACAGGAATGCCAAGGATGAGGAAAGAGAAAGAAAGTACAAGGATAAGAGAGAAAGAAAAGTTTGCCAAAGGTACAAGGACTACAAGGATAAAGGTAAGAAATATTGCTATATTGCTAAAGAAGAAACTGACTTAGATAATGATGATTTTGAAATTGAAGTAGTTTATGTTGCTATGAAAGATGAGTCTGATGAAGATGAGAAAACTGCACTTGTTTCTTATGTGAGTAAGGGTGATAAATGGATTATTGATAGTGGTTTCTCACATCACATGACTGGTGACAAAAGTAAATTTGATACCCTAGATCATTAAAAAGGTAGAAGTGTTAAGTTTGGTAATGATGCACCATGTCCTGTAAAGGGTAAAGGAATAATTAAGTTGACTGATAAGATCACTTATGAAAATGCTTATTGGGTTGAAGGTCTTAACTACAATTTGTTAAGTGTTGCATAGCTTAATAGCACTGGATATCGAGTGGAATTTCATCATAGATAGGCTAAAATATTTGATGCCACTGGTGAACTAATTGGAAGTGGACAAAAGACTAGAGGTAATTTGTTCTATCTAGACTTATCTAAAGAAACATGTTTGATTGCACAATATGATGATATATGGTTATGGCATAAGAGGTTATGTCATGTTAACTTTGACAATCTGGTAAATATTAGTAAAAAGAAGAAAGTTAGAGGTTTGTTGAGATTGAAGAAAGTTGATAATGTAATGTGCAAGCAATGTCAGTTGGGTAAAATGAAAAAGTCTAGTTTCAAGAGCAAGACTTTTACTTCTGGGAATTCTTTAGATCTGGTTCATACTGATCTTTGTTGACCCATGGGTGTGCAAAGCTATCATGGTGCTAAATACTTTATTCTATTTGTTGATGAGTACACTAGAATGATGACTGTAACATTTTTAAAAGAAAAATCTGATGCATTTCAATTGTTTAAGTGGTATTTGGCTAAGGTTGAAAAAGAAATAGGTAGAAACCTGAAGTGTCTAAGATCTGACCAAGGTGGAGAGTTTATATCAAATGAGTTCAATATGTTCTGCAATGATAGAGGAATCAAGAGACATATGTCTACACCTAGAACACCTCCACAGAATGGTATAGCTGAGAGAAGGAACAAATCTATAATAGATTATGCAAGGACACTAATGATTGAGAAGAATGTTGCACAGAAGTACTGGAGAGAAGCTATAAGTATAACTGTTTATACCTTAAACTGAGTGAAAATCAAAAAATGTACAAATGTTACACCTTATGAATTATGGCACGGTTATGCACCTAATGTGAAATACTTTAGAATCTTTGGGAGTAAATGCTATCTATTGAAAGACAATAGGAATGGAAAGTTTGATGCAAAAAGTGATGATGGCATATTCCTAGGTTATTCCACAAAGAGAAAAGCTTATACATGTTTGAATTCTAACACTAACAAAATTGTGGAAAGTGTAAATGTGAAAGTGGATGAGTATGCAAAGAAAAATGAATAGGAAAGCAAAAGAGAGCCTGAAGATTATAGATCTTTTGTCTATGTGGAATAAGGAAAGGCAAGTGACACACTTGCATCCAATGCCGAGTCTCAGGTAAGCAATGTCAAGCATCAGGTAGGCAATACCGAGTCATGGGAAGGAAGTGTCGAGCATCAGTGAAACTTTTTCAAGCATCAGGAGGATGCTACCGACCATCAAGAAGAGGTTGTTGAGCAATCAGAGGATGAATCTGATAATTTTATTGATTAACCTGAAGAGAAAGGAGAAAATAAATTTGAACCTACTTTGGCACAATTTTTAAGAAGACATCACAAGCCAGAGCAAATCATTCGAGATAAAGATACTGGAGTTTTGACCAGAAGTAAGTTGAAATATCCTACATGTTTGTTGTGTGAATTTGAGCTGAAGACAACAAGGGAGGCATTATCAAATGAAGACTGGATTCAAGCTATGAATGAGGAAATAGACCAAATAGAGAAGAATGATACCTGGAGTTTCGTGCCAAGACCAAAAAGCAAAAATGTCATTCGAACAAAATGGGTATTCAAAAACAAGCTTAATGAACATGGAAAAATCACAAGGAATAAATAAAGGTTGGTATGCAAGGGTAATGCACAAGAAGAAGGAATATACTATGGGGAAACATTTTCCCCTATAGCAAGATTAGGAGTGAGAACTCTACTTGCATATGCTGCTTACAGAGATTTCAAGATATACCAAATGGATGTCAAGTCTACATTTTTTAATGGTATATTAGAAGAAGTATACATTGAACAACCTAAAGGATTTGTTGATCCAAACAAGATAAATATGGTTTGCAAGCTAAACAAGGCACTGTGTGGATTGAAACAAGCCCCTAGAGCGTGGTATGAGAGGCTACACAATTACTTGATACAGATTGGATTTTCAAGGACAAATGACACCAACAATTTGTACATGAAAGATGAAGAAGGTAAAGGGATTTTGTTAGCTAAATTTTTTGTAGATAATATCATATTTGGAGGACAAGATGCCCTGTGTAAGAAATTTTCAAATGAGATGAAAACTGAGTTTGAAATGTCTATGTTTGGTGAGATAAAATTCTTTGTTGGTTTACAAGTATATCAGATGGAAAAAGGTATTTTTATCACTCAATCTAAATATATCAAAGAGATACTAAAAACCTTTGGTATGGAGGATTCAAGGCCAATAAGTACTCCCATGGCTACTAGACATAAACTATCCTAAAATGATGATACTATTGAAGTAAACCAAACTCTATATAGGTCCATGATTGGAAAGATGCAATATGCTATTCAGAGTAGACCAGATATAGCTCTAGCAGTTGGGATTGTGGAAAGATTCTCTGCCAATCCTAAGGAAACTCATATGATGGTTGTGAAGAGGATATTGAGATACTTGAAGGGAACAAAAGACTATGGACTGTATTACAAGAAGCATGAGAACTTTGAATTGAGAGTCTACACTGATGCAAATTGGGAAGGAAATGTTGATGATAGGAAAAGTACTAGTGGTGGAGCTTTCTTTCTTGGACAGAGATTAGTTTCCTAGACAAACAAGAAACAAAATTGCATTTCCCAATCCACAACTGAAGCCGAGTATGTAGCAGCTGTAGTGAACTGTTCAAACCTAGTATGGATTAAGTAATTGTTGATAGGCATGAAAGAGGAAATCACTAAACCAGTTGTCATATTTTGTGACAATACAAGAGCTATAAACATATCAAAGAACTCAGTGATGCACACAAAGACCAAACATATTGCCATCAAGTATCATTTCTTAAAGTAATTGATACAAGATAAAGAGGTGAGAATGGAATATGTGAATACAAAGGAACAATTAGCAGGCATATCCACAAAAGCTTTACCAAAGGATGCTCATGAATATCTTAGAGGTAAATTAGGGGTTCTTCCCCTAACTGAGGCTGCCTAGTTAAGCTAGGAGTACTGCATCAAATGTGTTGCAAAAAGTATCTGAAAAATTAATGTAGAAGTGGTCACACTTTAGGAGCGACCTAGAGTTGTGAAAAGTACAGAAAATTTGATAATCAGTCATAAGCAAGATGACAGAGGGAGAACTATTTTTATTGAACTGACAAGATGACATCTACATCTGAAAGAAGCAAGTTCTTTCGCATTTTTTGTCAAAGAGGGAGAAAAGATTCAGAAATGAAAAAATGATGAAATAAAAACATCAAAGAGATTCATGGAGAGATTCAAAGATAAAGAGGGAGAGTTTCAAAGGAAAAGAGACATAGAAAAGATTCAGAGGGAGTTACTATGTGGACGGTCAAGCAAGCTAGGATAAGTGATTGAGAATTAGAATGAAGCTAAGGATATTACAAATACTTCTGATGTAATGACAAAGTTTTGGATTGGTTGGTGAATCATGTTTTTCATATGGTGTTTCCATCAATGCCAAAGAGGGAGATTGTTGGAAACTATAATTGAAGCAACTATTGTATTGTCATTGATGTCAAACATTAATTGGTAAGACTGTTGCTATCTAAGAAAGTACTATATCTATTGGGCAGGGGTAATAACAATAGCACCTAGAGAAAGGTTGAGTTATTTTGATACTTTAATGAGTACTTGATTATGTGGCACTATGGTAAGACAATGTATTGTTTATCTAAGTAAGAAGCAAGACTAAACAAGTAGGCTTAACCGAGAAAAAGTGAAGAAATCTAGCTTAAGCCGAGTGATGTTAGTGTCGACCGAGAGTCAGTACATGCTGAGTAAATTTAGTGTTGACCGAACAACAATTTATTTCTAAGTGACAACAATTAGCCGAGTGAGACAGTTTGAAGTGGTGATTGAGTTACATAGTGATGATCGAGGAGGCAAACATAGTATTGACCAAGCGTCAGTAATTTACATTTGATGAAGAATTCAAATTCCTAGCTGACTTAGTTGAATTCTTGGATTATGTAAAATGTGTTGACTTTATTTATTGATTGTATGGAACATTTAATGAATGGTAAAATGTTTTATTGAGATTTCAAATAGAGATTAAATATGTTTCTAGAAGGATCGATGGAGAACATGAATGATGGAAGGATTCAATGAATCCAACCTAAACCTAAGATCTATGGAGGAGAATAAGTGGTAAAAGATGGATCTACCTATTGAAGAGGTATATAGGGAAACCTAAGTGTGAGATTGGAAAAAAGGGGGATGCTGGAGTTGTTGATCTTATTGACTGACAAAGCAGAAAGGATGAAGGTGAAGGAGTTGATTAGAGTTGTGATTGCTTGAAGGGATTTACAATAAGATCAATGATGGAGATGGAAATGGTACTCAGTCAGTAAGCCAGCATATATGAGCTGAATTAGATCTATAATTTGCAAAGTTAGTTGTATGTTTTTCAGATCAGATACTATTGCTACTTTCTAACCATTGTATCAGTCTAAATCCTTTAATCAAGGTTGACCTAATAGTCATTTTTTAAATAATTTGAACAAGGTTGCATTCTAATGGAATGTACTTAAGTCCTCTAACAAGGTGCACTCCTAATAGGGTGGTTTAAATCCTTTAATAGGGTCACACCTAGCAGTGTGTTTGTAAACCTTTGACAGGGTTGGATTTTCACAGAGCTCACTTTAGAAGAGTGAATATATCAGTAACATGTTACAAAGTGGTTTTTCCAAAATTGGGTTTCCACTATAAATCCTAGTGTTAATACTTGTGTGAACATTTTGGTTTGAATATTTCTATGTTTTGCAAGTTAAATATTGTTGGATAGTGGACTGCATTGTTTTATGTTTCTGGCATACATTCTGTACTGACCGAGTAGTGTTGGTTATTGGACTTGAATGGTTGAAGTGATTGTAAGTTTGATTTATACATCTAGACTTGATAACAACTGATTCACTCCCCCTCTTTGTTGTTCTAAATCATATTAACAGAAATGTCTACCATGTCAGCAGCATGCAAATCTAATTCATGCACTAGCACAAAACTTGCAACCCATTGTGCCACCTTGGCCTTTTTCATGTTGGGGCTTTGACCTCATCGACTTAATCACTCCCCTATCCTCATATGGACATAAGTACAAAATAACTACCACAGAGTACTTAACAAAATGGGTTGAAGCGATTCCGCTCACTCTTACTGCTAGCATCCAAATATCTAATTTCATCTTATACAATATCATTTGCCACTTTGACATACCATCTACCATCTTCATAGACCATGGCACACCTTTTGGAAACCAACATGTGGATGATCTGTGTGCTAGACTCCAAATCCATTACCATTTCTCTAGTCCATATTTCCCTCAAGGAAATGGCCAAGCTGAGGCAACCAATAAAACCATCCTCAAAATCCTCAAGAAGGTTGTCAATGATTTTGGTTGTGACTGGCACCTCCAAATATATCCCACCCTTTGGGCCTATCACACTTCCTTCCGTACTCCCATAGGCACCACCCTATATTCCCTTGTATATGGTGTCGAAGTCATTTTGTTGATTGAGTTTGAGCTCCCATAATTGTGAGTCTCCATGAGAAACCATACTACAGATGAAGACTATCGAGTGGCACACCTCACATAGCTTGATCTACTAGATGAAAAGAGACAACAAGCATATGATCACTTGGTTGCATACTAGAATCGACTCAAAAGGAGTTATAACAAGAAATTCCATCCAAGAGAATTCCAAGTGGGTGACATGGTCCTCAAGGAAAATCAAAAAGTCCAAGCGCATCGAGAGAAGAAAGGCAAGTTTGAGCCTACTTGGTTAGGACCTTATGTTGTCACAACATGCTTTGGCTCCAGAGCCTATCAGCTATCAACACCAGAAGGTGAGCCCCTAAATTATCCAATCAATATCATCCATTTGAAGAGGTTCTATGCCTAATCCAGATCCTACATGTTCAAAAATTCCATAAAATTTGGAAAAAGCAAAAAAATACAAAAAAAGAAAAAAAAGAAAAGAAAAAATCATTTGTTTAAATGGTGAAAACTTGGCAATTCAAGTGCCTTGGAAAAGTATGTTGGTGAAAACCTAGAAACAGGTGCCATACATAGTAGACCAACTCATTATCTATCAAAATCTCATCCACCCCATCCCACAATCCTTTATCTTGCCACCATCCCCATCTCCACCACCATCCCCAAGCATTCCTCTATTTTAATCCTCAAGAAAATCTGCAATAACACCCACTCCTATACATAGTCCTATCCATATCTTGTACCATATCCTATCTATATCTTGTATAGTGAGATCTTCCTATCCCAAATCCTAAGCATCTATACATATCTGGTGTAAATATTTCCCCGTCCATTGTACATATCTTCGCATCTTGTTGTACATATCCTCATCAGTCCTGCAACAACATTTACTTAGAAATCTTGTCCCATCCAGCCTTGTACGTCAACAATATCACTTGTCGACTATTCTTGATCCTAGCGGTTATTCTTTGACTCATCATTTGCCAATGAACAACAACACTCATTCTCTCATCAATCAGTGGGTCCTTGAGGATGTATCCTTCCTCTTGTCAAACCTAATCTTCCATCAATCACACCAAGTCTATGACGATGTATCCTTCCTCATGTTCAAACCAATCTTCCCATCATCAATCAAATCAATCTCTCTCCTTGGAAAAGGATGTCTTTTGGAGTTATCATTTTGGTCTTAGATTTTTTCCTTTGGATCTTGTTAATCTTTTATGGCTTCTCATTGTTCCTCTCCTCAAAGTCACCATGATCCTTTATATCATGGTGTGCTACGAATGCAAACAATCTGGGGTAAGGTCTTTTGATTTCTTGCTTCTGCTTATGAGTTAGTCAGACATGACCCTTGCACATTCCACATGTGATCCATTGGGTTGCATGGTGCACTTGGGACATGTTGTGTGTTTGTGGTTTCTCTAGCATTGTTTCCACTATGCATCCTCTTTGGTTCATGCGTGATGCTGGGGCAACCTTGCGTGTATTTTTCACATCAGTCCTATGCAATGCTGGTGACAACACCTTGTGATCCTAGTACCCTTGGCAGGTCTCTAGGATTTCTATATCAAACTAGGTCGTGCTCTCCACATTTACACTTGGAGCTCCCCAAAATCCCCTGCATCCTACATCCTATAGATTAATCTTGCATCTTGCATATAGTTGCATCCTGCATTCTGCATTCCATCTCATCTTGCATTCCTCCATCTTTTCTCTTGGAAGTTTGGTTATTTATCCTCCCTTCTTCCTTCCTCCCTTTCCTTCCCACTTGTGTTCTTTTCGAGAAAATTCCACAACATTTCCTCTTTGTGTTATTTTCTCGAGGGGGCACAACACCTTATTCCTCTAAATTCTAGCCTGGGGCATCTTATTTTCTTTTCTTTGACACCACGCCACTTGCAACATCACATCAAAGAGGGGAAAAATATAGACACCTAAAAATCATTTAGAAAATAAAAGTATTTTTGTTTTCTGAAATCCTCTGATGACATCATCATTTGTTAATTAATTTATTTATTATTATGCCATTAAATCCCTTTATCTTAATTAAAAATGTTTAATTAAGGAAACCCCTCCCAAAATGTTTTAATTTAATTTAAACATCTTTCCCCAAAAAATTTATTAATTATTTGATAAATTAACCAAAATCCTTTTAATAAATGAAATATTTATTAAAAACCTCTCAAAACCCTAGAATCTTCTAGACTTTCCTATACTTTCCTAATCTTTCCTAAACTTCCCTAAACCTATCTAGAAGGTGCTTCCTAACCTTCTTAGCCTAATCCAAGTCTCTTTGACTTTGGGTCAAACCCTCTCCATTAATGAGCCTTACATGCTCATTAAGGCCTCTTACAAACTCATTAATGACTCTTACAAGCCATTAATGATACCCATGTCTCTTCTTCCACACTTTTTCCCCTTGCACATTTCCCTAGTGTTGCTCACACATGTGTGAGCAACCTTAACCATGGTTTGACTAACCATACCCCAAACCTTACACCTAACTCTACCCCAGACCCTACCTCTAACTCTAACTCCTCTTCCTAACCCAAGCTCTTCCTCAAAATCTATAAATACCCTCACTTCCTATGAGAAAACATCAAATTCATAGTTCATTTCAAAGTAAAGTTATAATGCTATAATAGTTATAGATCTTTAGCTTTTATCATAAATTGTTAGAATTAACTCTATTTTGTGCTTTCATAACTCATCACAGCTTAGAGCTAATGGATTAACTTAGTTTGATTCATTTTTTAGCACTTATTTTCATAGCATAACATCTCATTTGGTATAAAATCTACCTTAGATTACTCATTTCTAGCTTAATCTACATTTTTGCATCATTAGGCTCCTTAAGGCCCTAGGGACAAATCAAGTGATCTACGCCTGATTGTGTGCCAATATGGGGTTCTTGTGGACTCTAATCTATCCTAATCCCCCCTAATCATCATTAGGGACATGCTCCAAGTGTTTAGAGAGCACACCCACATCCCTAAAGAAAGAGAAAATTGAATAGTGATAGGGTGCCCCCATTGAGCTCTATCCAAGGTGTCTTAGCTAATTGTTTTTACTATATGATAGGTATGCATTGTTTAACTAATGTTTTAATGTCTAAGCCTATTCCTAATAGGTTAGTTTTTCTCTGATCACAACCATATGTTGTCATCAATGACAAATATACAGTCAACACTAGCTTACTGGCAAATCTCCAACAACAACAATATCTTATAATCTCAACACATGAATAATAGGGTGAACCCACAATAGTGGGTTACACTTTTTTGGAGGAATGAATTCAACCTAAAAAGTGAATTTGGTGCAAAACACCTTACTCACTTTCGATAGAAACCAAGATGTACTTTCGATCATAAGTACAAAACTTACGATCGAAAGTTCTTATGCAAGATAATTTTGATCGAAATTGACTTTTGATCGAAAGTCTTTTGTTACTTTTGATAGAAAGTAAATAAAGGACTTTCGATCGAAAGTCCTTAGTACTTGACTTTCGATTGAAAGTCCTAAATTAGGTTTTTTTGGCGTAAATAGTTTAGTAATGACTTTCTATCGAAAGTAGTTTAGTAACTGACTTTCTATCGAAAGTAGTTTAGTTATGACTAGAATTTTCTTTTTTGGGAAAGTACTTTCAATTGAAAGTCAAAAGTTTTGATTTATCGAAAGTGCCTGGTTTAGGCCATGGTTGTAAGTTTTGAAGAAATTTTGAGAATTTCTTGGCTTCGGGCCTCTAGTGCGCTGATCAAATGGAAGAATAAGAAGACATCCTTTTGCATACAACAAGTACTTGGAACTAGCTTTCTAATGATTATATATTTGACTGTTTTAAAATTTATTATGTGTATGGTTTTTTACGTTAAACAAATGTGGGTTTTTTTATCAAATATAAACCTTTGAGTTTGACGTTCAATGAAAAATAGTAAAAAAAGGAAAAAAATTTGAAAAATAATAGTGCCCTTTGTATTCGAGTCTACTTTCTATTAAAAAAATAAATTTGAAATTCAATAAATACACAATAAGTTATAAGCTATGTAGTCAAGGTATGTCAAGATTATGGTTTAGTCAACTTCAAATGTTAATAAAATATGAAATAATAGTGATAATGTCATCAAACCAATTTCATGCCCTCCATATGGATGTTACAAAACTAAATTCGAAAGAATTGCATTCATATCTATTTTACAAAAAAAGTTATGCTCTATGAAAACAATGTTACTATTTGAAAATGACGTTTTCAGCACCATACCGGTTTTTGTGGGACAAAGAAAAAAGTATTCAAATAAATTCAAAAAAAATAAAAATATATATATTTAGAATCTAGACAGAAAATCCTAAAAGACTCTAATTTACTTCATCCTCCGATTTTGAACAGTTCAATGACAATATGCATCCAAATCTGAAAGTTTTTCTCAAAATGTAGAGTTCAATGTCCGTTCAAGAAAAAAAGTGTAACCCACTATTGTGGGTTCACCCAACATATAACTTTGTCTAACTCTATCCATTCATTACATAATCATATCTTACATCAAATATAATATCAATATCACCAATCCTAATCACAACTACATAGTACATGATTACATGTATATAATAATGAATATAAATGCATCATTCTCCTCTTGGAGTATTCAAATACATCAGCAATACAATGAACCATAGTAAAAATCAAGTCTCCATATCCATGACAACCTTATAATTCTCCACCCTAAGGATTACTTTTGAGTTCGTTGTAGATGTCATAAAATTCAAAAGCTTCCTATTCTCACAATTGGGTATGTGGATATCTTTGAGAAGAGGAAACTCAAAATTCACAAGAATGTGAATTTCTTACAAAATCTCTTAGGGCTAAATCTCAATGTAGAATGGGTTGGATTAAGGCATATTTAAGAGAAGAGGAGCTAAAAAGTGAAGATGGGGGAAAATAATTTGGGGTGAAAAGAATTGAAGACAAAGAGATGTCTGAAAATTGCAAGTCAATCAGATTTATAAATTCTATAGTGAAGAACTAGATCTAAAAATTCCCAATCAGAAATATGCAAGTGAAAGAAGCTTCAAGTTCACCAAAAATTTTTGGAGGGAAATAGGAATCACCAACCAAAATATACAAACTAGGGTAAAACTCACTCTCATCAACCTTTTCATTACAGAAAAAATTAATTGGCCCAACTTTAAACCAATTGAGGTAGGTAAGAGTTGGGCACAAATGAATCATGCATTGAATTATTCTTTATTGAGTTTTATTGATTTTATTGGATAAGATTGGACAATAAATAGGTCCAAAGATGTGAAATTAAACAATAATTAGCATAAAAATTAAGCTATAGAACTAATGTGCCAACTCTAAGAACATATTTGGAAAGAGGAATAAGAAAGGAACATGTCATTGAAATTTGGGCTAAAAAGTATGGGACTATGTCAATAGATAACCTAGTCCTAGTGGTGTCTGAAGAAGATATCACAAATGGACTCTGACTTAGGATATCACTTTTATTATTTCCCAAAAGGTTCACAAAAATGTGTCAGACTATTTTAGTAACCACAAACTATGTCAATAATTGATAGCATCCATACTACATTTTCACATTTTGGTTCTACTTGTCTTAGTATGATCTTCTTGGATATACAACTCTTATTCTCAAAACCAAGTACCTATACACAATAAAAGGGAAAAATTGTGTTGGTTTTTATAGAGGCTTCCCTCAATTAATCTCCAAGAGGATTCAACCTTCCCTACAATGATGATGATTAGGAATAAAGATTAATCTAAAGTAGAATGCTAAATATCATAAGATTATACCTCTATATTGGTAATGTTGATGAATGCTATACTATTTCCAGATAGGACCCTAAAGTGTTGATGTAATAACATGACACCTCAAATGAGATCAGTCACGAAAATCTTCTTGACATGCAGATCGATGTAACTTGTTGATCCTTAATACTTGAATCTAAAGAATCTTTCTCATAATGCTTTCTCTAGGAAGTGTTGGAAGTGAGAATTGATAAAAATGAATGAGGAAAGGATGCTCTTATATAGGGTTCCAAAGGTATTTCATAAATTAGGCCAACAACCTATTGTCCCTAATTTCAGCTTGGCAAAAATCATGGGATAACCCTAGAAAAAAAAACTATTTTACAGTCTATGCACTTTGGTCACATATTTCAAAGTAAATTTCAAATGCCCGTGCTTGTCTTCTAAACCCTCAAGTTGTCCTCTCAATCAATCTCTCTTTGTTTTTCTTTGTTTCATCAAAGTTTTCTAATTTCAAAGTTAGAATTATTTTACCTTATGCAATGTCGGGTCTTAAAACCTAACATTATATAAGTGTATATTTCTTATATATAATTAAGGTCTCAAGACCCCCATTACATGTCCTCTATGTAATTCAAGTCTTAGGTCCCCATTACATATCCTCTATGTAATTCAAGTCTCAAAACCCCCATTACATGTCCTATATGTAATTCGAGTCTCAGGACCCCCATTCCATGTCCTTTATGTAATTTGAGTCTCAAGTCCTATATGTAATTCAGACCTTAGGATCCCAATTACATGTCCTTTATGTAATTCAGGTCTCAAAAGCTCCATTACCTATCCTCTATATGCAATTCGAGTCTTAGGACCCCCATTACATGTCCTATGTGTAATTTGGGTCTCAAGACCCCCATTACATGTCATATACATTTTTACTTATTACTGGGGTTTTGAAACTCAAATTATAACTTTTACTAGACAGTCAAATTTTCTTCCTATCTTTCATTTTCAGAGTTTTTCTCCAACATCATGTGGTTTTGTTAGAAATTTGTCCAACTCTGGGAATCTTCCTCATCCACTCTGCAACTCCATTGTAGACTTCAGTTTATGCACATCACGGCTAGGTGACTCCAAGGTACTAGCTATCAAGTGAAGATATGCAGATTCCATTATCAAATAATGATGACAAAAATATTGTCCCCAAAAACTTACTTTATTCTCAGTCATGGAAATTATGTAATTATGTTTTCACAAATAAAATATAAAGTAGAAAAATAATTACATGTAATCACATTTCAATTCAAAATAATTTAGGACTGTAATGTTGAATAAGTCAAAAGTTAGTTAGAACTCACCCACCTTTTACTTATAGCTCCTCACCTATATATGTGAGGGAGCTCTTTGTAAATAGTTTATCTTTTGGCAATACAATAAAACTTTACAAGTTTCAAAAATACTCTAAAACTTTGATTTTGGATGTAAAACAAAATATAATCAATAAAGGAGACAAGTTTCTTTTGATATTTGCATTGGAACAAGTTCTTATGTGATGGAATTATCCATATTTGATTGTGAGTATTGTGGTGTTATCTAAAAGGGATTCAAACTTGATCTTGAAGTCTTTAAGCTACTTAATTATTGTGTTAGGAGTTAATGATATGTTTTCAAACTTGTAGCCTTTGAGCTTGGAATCAGTGTTACTCAAGATAGAGATACCTTGTAGTCTTTGTATTTCTTTATCCTCTATGTTTGTGTGATTAAGGTGCAATGTAGGTTGGAGTCTTTGAGATATACATATATTGCATCTCTTGTTCCTGAAACTTTATAAGAGGTCACGAAAAGTTTTTGAGATTTTGTTAGCTTCTTGATTACTAACTCTGCTTGGTTGTACTTGAAAATTTATTGTAAGTAAGGATCATCTCTAATAAAAGAAGAGGATATGATGAAGGAAAAACACCTATCCTAAAAAAGAGAATACAATGAATGTGACACACTATTAATTAGCTTAGTGTACATAATCTTAGATCCTAATTAGTGTCAATTTTTTTTAGTAGCAGTAAAGAGGGGAAGCCTTCCCTTACAAATAAGAGATACTATATCTCACATACTATGGTTGAAACTAATATTTTGCAATTGGTTTGAAAATTGTCAGTTGAAAAATATTTACCCAACACCTCCAATAGACATATGCAAATATTGAGATCAAATAACAACTCGTAAGAACTAACACATTAACATATTCCAATTTGGGGGTACTACGACACCTAGTGACATAGTCCACCCAAAATGGGCTAAGATAATGGAAATGAAGTGTGCACAACTCATAGCATGGGATTTGATCATTATATTTGCATATGACAATAATTGTATAGTGAAGGGGATCAAAATAGGCTTGGAAAGATCTATGAGAAGACTCACTAAGGAACATGCATGAAAGGAGTGTGAAATAATAAGGAGTTACAATTTATGACACTACACAACTCTATAGTTTCTAATTAAAAGTCATTAAAGCATCTTTCATGAGTATTGGTTCACACAAACCTGTCTCTCATGTGAAAAATTAGCATATTCAAACCTAAATACATGAATCATTAGTAGAATATTGAATAGCTATATTAGTGGCATAAAAATAGAATCGTTGGCATCAAGATTTCACTAAGCATCAAATTCATCCAATACCTCAAGGAATAATATAAAAAAATTTAGATGAATTTTAATTTTGATATTTTTTACTGATAGAAATGAATTTATTAAAAATAAATTTCATTACTTTACATCATCCCATGTCTATAGCAAAAATTACAACAAAGTATAAAGAAAAGGAATATAGGTCATTGAATAAAAGGAAATTCTAGGGCCACTCAAGTCAACATGCACATTAAAGGTAAATTTGCATTGTCCACTTATTAGCTTTGAATAATATGAAGAAATTCAAAGTGAATAAATAAATAAAAAAGATAAATATGTTCAAGCATATCAAACCATGATATGATATAATAAGTGATACAATGATATGGTTTCACATATAATATAATAATGGATTAATATGATTGAAACATAACCATATTTTTTGGATTCTTGATGAAAATACCAACTAAATGAGGGCAAGAAGAGATGAGTGAAAAGTGAACAAAAGAGCAATGAGGGATTGGTGAAATAGATAAGAATGGTTAATGTATGTCATAGAGGAAGCATTTATAGATTAAACAACAAATATGAAGAAAACATTTTTTTTTAAAGGTGAACAAAAGAGCAACAAAGGATTGGTGAGATAGATAAGAATGGTTAATGTATGTCATAAGAGGAAGCATTTATAGATTAGACAAAAAAATATGTTGAAAATAAAAAATTTAAAAATAAAACTCTATGTTGTCTATTGAAAACAAGATTGCAATAGTATACCTCTATCAATTTCTTTATTTGTAGGGATTTCTAGGAGGCTCATAAAAACATCTAAAATACCTTAATGGGAAGTTAATATCTAGGAAAAATATTATAATCACTAAGACACATTCACTCTTTCACAAAATTTTACTCAAAAATTTCTCGCAAGATGAAATATAGCACTGTTGTGGTGTAAACAATGACATTGAGAATCTATTTAATTTATTTTTTTGAAATGAACCTAGGCTAAAAAGGCGGTGTTCCCTACTTAGTATGGTTGGAAGAATGTTTTCTGTGAAATTGAGTTGATTGAAGGATAAGGAATTATCCTTTTGATCATGCCTAACTTGGAGAATTTATTAGGCCAAAAAAGGTCCAATTTCTTAGAACTAGTCAAACATAAAACTTGTTGCCCATTACTAGTGGTTGTTGAGAACAAGGTAAAACTAAATTGTAATATTAAATTTTGAAAAGTGATCATAAATATTAAAAATAGATATTTCTCAGTAATAAAAGTGATTGTGCATTCAACTTAAAACATAAAATCAACAACGTGCTAGAGATAACACTAGATTTATTTGGAGAAACCCTTATGTCCATAAAAGTCCATTCAATAAAGAGGGTGAGAATATTATCAATCTTCATTTAGAGATGTATATAATAATACTTGTATACACTTAAAAATGGCTTCATTAATTGATTAAATATTTATTATTTAATTAAAATTGACTTGATAAATTAATTAAATATTTATTATTTAATTAATAATTATTCCTCTATTTGTTAAATAAATTATTCAATTTATTTAGTAAATTCACTATAGTTTATTCCTCTATCCTAAGTCTTCTTATTAGTCTTATTAAAGTTATTTAATTAAATACACAATCACCTAGATATGACTAAGTTCCCTAGTCCACCTCACCTACCTAGTTACCTGACACATCACTTTGGCTAAAATAAATAATTATTAGTAATTATCCTCACCCACACATGTCCTATTCTTAAGGGCTATGTGGCCTCATAGGACTTGGTCTCATGACCACATGTCCTTTCTTAAACCAAGTCAAGAGACATGCCCTATTCCTAAGGGGCTTCTCAAGCCACCTCTAAGGGTCAAAGGTGACTCATGGGACACTTGTACAAAGAGTCCTCATGAGGAAAAGGTCTCTCCTTCTTTCTCTCTTGGGTCTTTGAGAGACACTTAACATGTGTCTTTTCCTTCCACCTTGTTCTCCTCCATGTCAATGTGAGAGGAACATCATCCCTATTCTTCCTCTCACGTTCCAACTACATCCTCCTTTCTCTCAACTCCTTCAACCAAGTCAATCCTAGCCCTAGGATCTTCCACCTTTCATTTTCAACCGTAGGATTGTGCCACCTAGGCCTAGATCCTCCAAAAATCTATAAAAGGAACCTCATTTCCCCTTTGTGAGCTAATAGGTATTTTTGTAATAGGCATTCAAGAAATCAAGCATCCAAGCATCCAAGCATTCTAAAAGCATTCAAGCATCCATATTATCATCAAATCCATCTTACATTCCATCCATTAGTTTCATAATCAAGCTTTAAGCTTCCTTGCATTCATCATCAAATCTCCACACTTTGGTAGCATCTTGGGAAAAGGCTTCATTTGGAAATCTGAGAGCTCAACATCTTCAAGAAATCAAGGCTAGGAGAGCAATGGAGACAAGCTACATGGTAGGTGAAGGTAAAATGTTATTTTAGCTTCATTTTGATTGTATTCTTCATTGTAGTTTGCTAATTAGTTAGATTTATTAATCTTTAATATATTTAATTTATCATTTAGAATAGTATTCACCTAATTTTGCATACATTTTTGGCGCCCACCGTGGGGCCAACCCACATTTTTCACTTTCAATTTCTAGTTTTCTGTGTGCAGGTTTTTCTACAAGTTATTTCTACGCATTCATCCACGATTCTTGTGCATCTATTCATTTCTACTGCGCATCCATTTCCTGACGCCACAGTCGCAATTTTCCATTCTGCATTTCCATTTTCTGTCAACTTGATGCGCATTCATTCAACTGTTTTGCACACACATATTTTTTTGTTGTGCATCTATAATTTCAGTGCATATATACCATCTCAATGCGCATTAATATCTTTCTACTGTGCATCCATCTTTCTTGTGCATTCATTCAATATTCATGCACATTCACTAACTATTATTGTGCATTTGTTTTATATAGTAGATACATAAAGTTTTTCAAAGTTATTTGGATTTTTGCTAATCTTTAACAAGTGTCTCTTCATTCTGGTAGTGTTTTAGGCTATTTTGTAGGATGTTATTTTGAAGACCCCATTTGCTAACAAATTTTTTTCTAACAGTTTGATTGCAAATTGCCAAGGGGTTTGCAAAATAAACTACAATCTCGTTTGGGCTTAAAAAAAGACATGTTTTTGGTTTGTGTGTCTTCTTTAGAATAGAATCAAGTGTTTATCATGTTTTGGTTTTTAAGCTATTTGTAATCCCAAAATTATAACAACATATCCTCTCCCCTCGCCATTCGTGGACCTTGGGTGTAAGAGAAATTGTTATAATTTTTAGAGGGCGGTCTTTGGTGGGAAAAGAGGTACTCAACCCAAGGAACGACCCAAATGGTAATAGGCTAAAGCCAATCCCTTCCAAACCGGTATATAAAAAATGCTAATGTGATTAGTCTCACATTAGACAGGTGTGAATTCATTGTGGCAACCAAAATCTCCTCCAGTACCCTAGTGGTGCATTAAAGTCCTACTTAGTAGAGGTGAAAGCCTTGCTTTGAAAGGATTGGGAGAGCCCCCTTAATTGGGAAAATGACTTGATCACAACCACCTGAACGGATGTCCTTATTAAAATCTTTTGTATAGTGGCCAAAAACCTTCTATCTGCTGGCTCAAGCAGTCACCCAAGCTCGTAAAGACACCCCACATTACTCACGATTCATAGTAGAGATAGTAGTTCTTTGGGAAGTAATGACCCATTGAATTCAGAACTTGGTGTGCCTGAGAAGTGAGTGCACTATAAGGAGGAGCCCATGCCTCCAAGTTCCTAGGTTGTCCATTGTGAATTTGCGTGGCTGGATTTTATTATCCTAGTGGGGATTCAATAGATATCGCCCTTGCCAACCATAGGATTGTAAGTGTGTTTGTGTATTCATATTAGCATAGTTAGATTAAAATCATTTCTATCTTGTGTGTGTGTGTTTATGCATTTTTCATTTGCCACAAACCAAAAAACATCAGAAAAATTAGACCAAATTCACAATCTTGTTGTTCAAATCAATTAGAAACAAAAACCTGCACATGCATACCAATTTGTTGCGCATACATTAAACTATTTTGTGCATTTAATAATTTTTCCATGCATCAGTCATAACTTGCTGCACATCTGTCTCATTTTGTTGTGCATTTATCAATTTGTTACTGCGCATTTACAATAGTGAGAATTTCCACAACCTTTGAAATTTTCAAAATCACTTTTTCAGATACCCATTTTCGTCCTTAGTAAGATTTTGGAAAAACATTCGAGATACACAAACCACTGATCTTTAGTTTGACCATTTTCATCACTTTTCATTAATTTTCATCAACCTTTCTTCACCAAAAATCATCAAATCATTTCTTCCAATCTTCTAAAATTCTAAATCTAGTGTTGAAACATTTCCCTATCTATCAGATTTTGATCTTTGTGAGTTTATCCTATCAGGATCTATCATCCTCAATCAAACT
The DNA here is from genome assembly GCA_027943335.1 of Chamaecyparis obtusa. Taxonomy (NCBI): domain Eukaryota; kingdom Viridiplantae; phylum Streptophyta; class Pinopsida; order Cupressales; family Cupressaceae; genus Chamaecyparis; species Chamaecyparis obtusa. The sequence continues at coordinate 694,956 of BSBK01000226.1, read as the reverse complement.
TACCTAGGTTACTATCTCTTGATTTTCTTTGTCATATCATAGTGAGCTCTATACTTCCTATTGACTTAGATTTTATCAAGTTGTCTCATCATTTTTCAACACCTTTTCACTATCTTTTCTATACACCATTTCCATATCATTTCATCAAACATCTTTCATTCCACAAATCAATTTTCCCATTTTATGGTTCAAACTCGATCTTAGAAATTAAAACAACCCGTTGATTCAGAATCCCTAGACAAAATGGAAGGAAACAAAAGTAATGATGAGAATCCTTGGCCCGAAGCTCCTAAGAAAACTTCACTTTTTACATCCGAAGAGGAACCCATAGATCAAGAACTTAGGGATGCTACACAAGATCCTAGATTTTATCATGTCATGGAAAGACTCCTAGACCTAGATAGGGAGATATATTTCCTCATGCTTGCTCAATAAGGAGCCAAACTACCAAGTGATTTTGATATCTCTCATCTTAGAGAACTGACTATTGTAACCAATCAAGAAATTCCTAGTAGTTCTCAAGATACTCATGGAGAAAAAGAAACCAAGCAACCATTCAATGCTTCTCAAAATGATCAGCAAAATCATGCTTCTCAAAACAATGCTTCCCACAATAATGTTTCCCAAAATACTCAAGGAAACACGTTATCTTTGGATCCCGTTCTACAACAAATCCAGATGCTTCAACAACAAATCCATGACATCCAAACTGGATCATCAACAAAGAAGTATTCCTTGGATGATATATGTCCTTATCCTTTTGATAAGAATTTAGCAATGATTCCATTCCCTCCTCATTTTGAGGTACCAAAATTTGACAAATACAAAGGGAATTCGGATCCACAAGACCACATTCATGAGTTTTGTGTTGCTTGTATTGAAGTCACTCACAATGACACTTATCTTATGTGACTATTTCCATGAAGTTTAGGAGGACAAGCCATGGAATGGTTCTCCAAACTAGCCCCAGGCATCAAATCTTTCGATGAGCTTCTTGACAAATTTGTGACTCATTATTCCTATAACATCAAACATGAGGTCACTATGCTTGATCTTTGCAATGCACATCAAAAGAATGGAGAACCCTTCCTTACTTTTTTGCAAAGATGGCATCAATTTTTTGCCAAATATCTGCAAACGATTCCTGAACAAGAAAAGATGGATATTTTTGTGCATAACCTTACACCAAAAATGAGTTATAGGTTACAATTGCAATGTCCACCAAACTTAAATAAGCTCATAGAAAATGGTATCAAAATTGAGGAAGCCATGGTCTGAAAAGGTGAGATCAAACTTTATTCTAAAGACAATCCTAGATCCTCAAATTCCAACTCCAACAACTACAACAATGACAAATCAAAATTTTGGAATAAAAACAAAAACATTGTCAATGATGGGATTGTTGATAATTGTAATGTCAAACCAACACAACCCCTTCTCAATCTCACAAGTCAGGCCAATGCTACTCAAGGAACCTACAACAATCAATCATCAAATCAAAACACCAACAAAGATTCATCTAAACCAAGATTGCCTTTTATGTCACCTCAAAGAAATTTTACAACTTTAGGGGAATCCCTCAAATCAGCATTATGGAATTTAATCACAAAGAAACTCATTACGCTTCCTGAAATGAAAGACTATGAACCTAGAGTAAAACCTTCTTGGTGGAATGTGAATGATTATTGCGAGTTTCACAGAGGGAAAGGACATAAAACCAATGACTGCCTAAGACTCAAAAATGTAGTTCAAGATCTAATTGAAAGCGGTGAAATTAGTGTTGACAGACATACCTCAAATGAATCACATATGACTTTCAAAGATCCACTTCCTGAGCATGAAAAAGGAGGTTCTTCCAACACTAAGAGTGACAATCAAGCCAATTATAATTCTACTCCATATCGATATGTCGATAACATTTCTGAATGTCATCCTTCTAAGTATTATGCCAATGTCATTACCATCAAAGGAAAATTAGAGAGTTAACCAGTCCATGTTACTACTCGTGCTCAATCCAAAGTTACTCTCCAAGGAGTCCAGTCTAAACCAAATGCACCTCACAACAAGTCTGTTTATGTCCCAAAGTCTACAACGAATATTTCCAACCAATACAACCTTTTGGAACAAATCAAGAAAACACCTACCTAGATATCCATCTTAGAGCTTTTGAATTTATCCCCATCTCACAAAGATATCCTTGAAAAAGCTCTCTTAGAAACCCAAGTCCCCACAAATCTAGATCATGATCAATTTCAAGCTATGGTGGGCCATTTAACAACCCTGCATTACCTATCCTTCACTGAGAATGATGACTTAGCTATTACCCAACCTCATAATGCTCCCCTACATATTGAAGTCCTTGTCCAGAGTCACAAAATCAAATGAGTACTAATAGATGGAGGAGCTGGCTTAAATATTTGTACATTGAAACTAGTCCTTGCATTGGGATTCTCTGAAAATGTTGTTGATCCCAAGAAGAAAATCATGATAAAAGCTTACGATGAGGAAAAGTGGTCATCTAAGGGGTTTGTTGTTTTACCAATCAGAGTAGGTCCTATAATCAAATATGTACCTTGCCAAGTCCTAGACATGGATCTTGGTTATAACATTCTCTTGGGAAGACCATGGATTCATTCCATGCAAGTTGTACCATCAACCTATCATCAATGCTTGAAATTCCCTCATAATGGTCAGGAGGTCACTATCAAAGGAAACACTAATCCATTCCAGTATTGCAGCTCTGTGAAGACATCTGACTCTTTGATACCTTATAACTGTACTGGATCTTCTACAACTACACCCAATGATCCTAGTAATATAGCATCAACTTCAAAATCAAATGGGATCAAGATAGATATAAAAGAAAGAAGTATGGGAGAATACACTTTAGGTCAAGCTCTTTGCATCATAGAGTTACCTTTATCTCCTAGATCATATGGTAGATCTTTGATCACTAAACAACAATCAGAACCCCCTTCAACACTTGTTTATGACACATTTATAAGTGGGGGCACAATATCCAAAGAGGCAGCTGAGCGTAATGCTAATCATTTGCTTAAGTCACAGAAGAATGAAGAGGATATCAAACATGAATATATATCACCTGATGTCTATGGTAAAGGGTATAATTTGCTACAAAACATGGGATACCAAGGTGTTGGACCTATAGGGTTACAAAGAGAAGGTGTTATCAAACCGATCTTGGAAAATCCAAACTATCAAAGAGACACTACAGGATTAGGATATAAAGGAGAAGGACCAAAAGAACCAAAAGGAAAAGCAAAGATCACACCTTTTCATGAGATATCTAAAGCTCCTGCCTTACAATTTAGAAAGAATGGTATGTATGTAGATCCAGAGAAACAACAGATAGCACAGAGAATTATTGATAGACTTGGGGATAATGATGATTCTGACTCAAATGATTATGAATGGGATTCATTATTTGATTGTACTGAAGAAATAGGAGTTGATGTTGTCCATCACTATAGTAACGATTACTATGAGGGAGAGAGTTCAAAGACTGACTCACTAGGATTAGTCCCACGAGATACTACTTTTATTGATTGTGAGGAAAGTGACCTATATCTTGCGATAGATAAATCAGATGAGAGTATGGAAATAGACCTCGCTGATACCATCATAAACATTGACAATTTTTCCATCAATACCATCTCTTCCTTTGAAATTGATCTGAATGATCCAATGCCCCTTGTACATCCCAAACTTATCGATTGGGATTCTCCTGATCATCCAGAACTTGATGTATTCCATAATGATGATGCAATCATTGATTATCTTGGAATTAGAGATCATTTACCACCAGGAGATCACAAGTTGAGATTTTTGATAGAACTCAATGACATGGCCTACTTTGGTGGGAGTGCCAATCCTTTCAGTCATAAAAATATAAAAATAATCAACAAATCTAATGGTGAAAACCACTCAGAGGTAGTATTAGATCCAAAAATAGTAAAAAGAAATGATGCATCTGATGGTGAAAACCTCTCTGAGGCACCTAACAATGGAAGGATTGACGCTCTTCCCAACTATCTATATTGAGAGAAATCTACTATTCTTATCAAACCAACAGTACCTCTTAACATTGGAATAGAAGAGTCTTCGCGCATCCTCAAAGTAGCAGCATCCTTGACAGAATCAAAGAAAGAAGCTTTTGCAAAAAATTTCAAAGAAAGAAAAATCAAATTTGCCTGGTCCTATGCTGATATGCCTGGTCTGGATCCAAATCTCATTATGCATCATTTATCTATCAGACTAGGTGTAAAACCAGTTAAGCAGAAGCTCCACAAGATGCACCCGTACATTGCACTAATGGTTAAAGAATAATTGAAGAAGCTTCTAGATGTTGGATTCATTTGAGCTATTGATTATGCTGAGTGGATTTCAAATATTATCCCCATCTCAAAACCAGACAAGTCTATCAGGATTTGTATTGATTTTCGAGATCTTAATAAAGCTTGTCCGAAAGATGACTTTCCTCTGCCAAATATTGACATTATTGTCGATCTGACCGCTGGGCATGAGATTTTATCATTAATGGATGGATTTTCTAGCTATAACCAAATCAAGATTACGCCAGAAGACCAAGAGAAGATTGCTTTTACTTGTCCATGGGTTACATACTACTGGAATGTGATGCATTTTGGCCTCAAAAATGCTAGAGCAACTTACCAAAGAGCAATGACCACAATCTTTCATGATATGATGCACACCATTATGGAAGATTATGTTGATGATATTTTAGCAAAATCCAAAGATAGAGCTAGTCATTTGAGAGTTTTGGATCGAATATTCACCCGGATGGAAAAGTATCAAATTTGACTCAATCTAAAGAAATGTGCATTTGGAGTCACATCCGGTAAACTATTAGGGTACATTGTCTCAGCCAAAGGAATCGAAGTAGATCCAGAAAAGGTTAAAGCAATAATGGAGATGGCTTCACCCACTAACATCAGTCAGTTAAGATCCTTGCAGGGATGTCTCCAATCCATCCAAAGATTTATTTCTCAACTAGTAGATCGAAGTCATCCCTTTCAACATTTGTTGCATAAAAATATCTTATTCCAATGGGATGATCAGTGTGAAGCATCTTTCAATAAAATCAAGCAATATCTAGAAAATCCTCCAACTTTGATGTCACCAATTTTGAGCAAGCCACTCTTGCTCTACATTTCAGCTACGGTAGTTTCACTAGGTGCTCTACTGGCTCATCAAGATCATGAAGGAAAAGAAAAAGCCATCTATTATATCAGTCGCACCCTAGTGGGATATGAGCTAAACTATTCTCATATAGAAAGAGCATGTATGGCCATTATTTTTGCATCATAGAAGTGGCGACATTACATGTTGTCACATTCAATCCAGCTCATCGCAAAGATTGATCCTTTAAAGTATCTATTAAGCAAAACAACATTGACAGGCAGATTGGCTAAGTGGGTCATGCTACTTAGTGAATTTGATATTGAATATGTAGATAGGAAGGCTATCAAAGGTCAAGTGATAGAAGATCAGCTAGCAAATGCTCCATTAATGGATGACCAACCTATACACACAGAGTTTCCTGATGCACACATCTTGGCTTTATCTACACAAACCTGGCAACTATATTTTGATGGATCATATACTCAGCAGGGTTCAGGAGCTGGTATTCTCTTTGTCACACCACAAGGATACACAATTCTGAAATCTTACAAATTGCTCTTTCCTTGCACCAACAATGTAGTAGAATATGAAGCCTTGTTGATTGGGTTAAAGATGGCTTTACAATGGAAAGTAACTAAAATAAATGTCTATGGGGATTCTCAGTTGATTATAAACCAGGTTAATGATGATTATCAGACTAAAGATGATAAGTTATTACCATATAAACGTATGGTTGATGACTTCAAACAATATTTCTCAGTCATCACTTTTGAGCAGATCCCTCAGCCTGATAACAAGGTTGCCAATGCAATGGCAATGATTGCTTCTTTATTTGATACAGAAGATACCAAGGTCCATTTTGAGTTCTTGGTGGAATCCCTAACTTGTCCTGCATATCATGATCTTGATACGAGTATTATATGTCATCTAATTGGACATGAATCCCCAATCTATGAAAAATTTTATTCCTATCTAAAAAATGGCATCCTACCCCCTGACCTATCCCACAATCAAAAATGAACTTTTCTCTACCAAGCCTCCCGCTATGTCCTAATATCTGATACCCTTTATCGACGAGGTCTTGACGAGTCTCTCCTTCAATGTCTCGAGCATGATGAAGCTCAAACTACCTTACAAGATGTACATGAGGGTATTTGTGGGACATATTTGAGTGGTCCCTCTTTGGCTAAGAAACTCATGCATATGGGTTATTATTGGCCTACCATGGAAACAAATTCCTTTCATTTTTCTAGGGCATGTAAGAAATGTCAGATACATGGAAACCTTATTCATGCTCTAGCGCAAGAGTTACATCCTTTTACAACTACCTTTCCATTTAGTTGGTGGGGGCTCGACCTCGTGGGTGCTATCAACCCTCCATCTTCCAATGGCCACAAATGGATTCTCACTACAATAGAGTATTTTACTAAATGGATTGAGGTCGTTCCATTGATTATCACCACAGGGAAACAAATATCCATGTTTATCTTAAATTATATCATTTGTAGATATGGTATACCTATGTATCTCATTACTGATCATGGGAAATAGTTTCAAAATTAGGACATGGATTAACTATGCACAAAATTCCATATTACCCATAACTATTCCACCATATACTATCCCCAAGGAAACGGCCAAGCTAAGGCGTCAAATAAAATTATTATTAAAATCCTACAAAAGACTATCAATGATGTTGGTCGTGACTGGCATATCCAACTGAATCTAGCCTTGTGGGCTTATCATACCTCCATCCATACTCCTACTAGAGCCACCCTGTATTCCCTTGTCTATGGATCTGAAGCAGTCCTGCCCCTCGAGGTCGAGTTCCCTTCACTTTGTGTCACTCTCAAAGATTTGATTCCTAATGAAGACTATAGAGTTGCACGATTGACTGAACTAGAATTGCTGGATGAACGCCGTCAGAGAACTTATGATCATTTGAAAGTCTATCAGCAGTGTATGTCTCATCAGTATAACAGCAAGGTAAAGATCAGAGACTTTCAGCTGGGTGACTTAGTCCTTCGCGAAAATCCAAAGAATCAATTGCATCATGAGAAGAAGGGCAAGTTCAAACCCAATTGGTTAGGTCCTTTTGTAGTTACAACAATTTATGGTTCTGGGGCTTATCAATTGTCCACACCTGATGGAGATCCTTTGGATGAACCTCTTAACAGTATCCATCTCAAGAAGTTCTATCGTTGAAATCCCAATGCAAGGGCTATGTATATATTTTGTAAATACAAAAAATTATAAAAATCCCAAAAAAATAAAAAAATCAAAAGAAAATTGCAATAAAAGCATGTGGTGAAAACTAGGAAACAGGTGCCATGTGTATCAAGTTAGCTCCTTTATCTATTAGGATTCTTCTAGTTTGTCCATTCATAGTATATATCCACAATAAAATGGTTAGTCAGTCCCAATACCCACCATGTACATATCATAATAAAATGGCTAGTTCATACACCATCCATTGTATCTACCCATAATAAAACCCCATCATAGCTTGATCATTTGTCATGGTCTTCATCCTAGTGTTGTTGCGTCTTTCTTCATCCATAATAATTCAGTCCATCACCTAGCTGGAGGCATGTCCTCAACCTAGTTCAGGAAGTGGATCTATGATAGTCATGACTCTTAGAGGACACAATGGAGTATTTTCACTAGACAAAGAAAACGCAATCAAACGTTCTTTCACAATGATATCTTTATGATGAATCAGAATCTGTGATCTATCCTTCAAAACATGACTGTTTATCTATCGAATCTTGACTATACATCATCACTTGAACTGATCACTATATCTTACACTATCTTTTTGGCAAAAGAAATGTATATTCATGACAGGCATGTTAGAATGATTTGTTGTAGATTATGTATTCATATCTAGATTTCATTGTTATCATGTTTCCTATGCTATTCTAGGATATCTTTGACATGAGTTTGAAACTCTAATATGTCATTGATTAGAATAGCCATGATGGGGCATGGTATTTTCTTTGATTGTTGTTTGTGGGATATTTTCTGATGAAATCGAAGGAACCAATAATTGGGGTGTATGTGCATAAGTGCCTTCATCCATTTAATAGTATTGACAACATCCAAATCATGTTTCTCTACATATGCTATTTATGGTGATACGCCATCACATACCTCGACTCCAAATATTTGTTCCCCGATGGAGGGGGGAAATATTCCTTGTCTATTATGCAGATGAAACTCAGGTCATCTCGGTTCAATTATACCTAGATGCTTGTCAAGTTCGCTACATTAAACTCCATGCAAGAAGTGCTCAGGTCATCCTAGTTTAATTATACCATGATGCTTGCATTTTCTTGCAACATAATGAGCTCAATGATGAAAATCAAGTTCCAATTATTATGAAGTTCTAAGATGTTACCTAAAGTTGTGGATTCATTTCATATTGCATTTCTTTTAAACAGTCCATGACTTATATAGCAGTGCTCCTTTTATAGAGATTTGTAGGTTACCTTCCTTATTAGGTTGTCTATTCTCCTAGTCTATTCTTCTTGTGTCAGATACATTGTTATTTAAGTTGAGGACATTTGGACAACAAAAACATTGAGTTTTATCTTGCCTCTTACAAACATTAAATCATTTAGGCCATGCATTATCTTTATTTGTTATGTTCATTTGTATATTATCCATCTATATTACATGCACGTTTCATGTGTTGTTATAGTTGTTATTCATATCTCATTATCTTTTCGTTAGGGTGAACATTGTATATTTTAGTTATCTTATGAACATTTTCATTCATTATCCATTATACACATTATATATCATTCATTTCTTATCCATTATATGTATTTTACATCATTTATTTATTATCCATTTCATGTGTTTCCAATTATCATTTATATCATTCATTTACATCACTCATTTATTATCCATTATCCACATTGTTCATTACATCATTTCATTAGTTATCACATAAGCATTTGTATAGTGTAAACTCATTTAAGACATGCATTTATCAACATCATATGATTAACCATTAAGCGTCAAATATATCAAATAGCATATAACACATTTTGCATTCTAAGCCATACATTCTATGCATATTAAATTAAATCATCACATCCTGCATCACTGTATATAAAGTCCATCATATAGAGTCAATCATACAATGTCCATAAGAATACAATAAACTATCCAAATGTCCAATGATATAAAGCAATATAACAATATATCCAATGTCTGTGTCCATCAAGTCAAAAATATAATGATACAATGATAAAATGGTACAATAGTGTATACAATGATCTCTCAAATCTATGAGCCACTGCCTCCAGACTCTATCTGTTGCTATCTACGAGATGCAATGTGGCCATGTGCTGCTAAACTACCTGATGCTGAGGATCCACCCTGATCTCCCAAACCTGTTGGTGCTCTAGGAGGGCGTGATGATACACCTCCTCCACCAGCTGGTGCCTCTCTATCATGAACTACCATCCTAATAGCCACTGAGCTCTCTCTGTAGCTCCCAATCCACTAATCCCTCATGACCGCCTGTCTGTAAGCCTCTCATCGGTAGGATATCTCCTTCTCGACATGTATCATGGCTCTAATGCTATCTCCATGGGGACCCAAATCCTCTGTGCATTGTAGCTCATCTAGTAACATCTCCAACTCCCCAAGTCTCTCAAGGGCTGCATCACGCTCATGCCTAAGTAGCCCCATTTGGCTCTCTAGCCTCTCAATCTGCCACTCTAGACCAGGAACATGGTCTACCTGCACCTGTGTCATTGCTAGTTAGACTAGCAATGAGTCTATATCAGGATCCTCCTCTACAGCATCTCTCTGTAAGTAGGGATCCTATCCCCTGATATCCATCTCTGCTACCTGCTCCTGAGCATCCACATCCTCCATAGGGGCATCCTGCTCATCCAATCCATCACCAAGGATCTATCCACCCTATACTACTCTGCCCTAAGCTAATAATATGTCTGCCTATCCTGTGCCGGTACAACTGGTCTCTATACTGGGGCAGCTGGTATCTGTACCTACGCTACTAGAACCTGTAGTGGAGCTCCTGTAGCTAGTTGTGTTGGCTATGCTAGCTGTGCCAGAGGCTATCTCTATCCATGTCTAGCTGGGGGTGGCATCAATCCCCTCTATCTAACACCGCCTCCTCTCATTCGAGGACCAACCCTATCACCTCTCCCCCCATCTCCTCCATCACCTCCTCCACCACACTGCCATCACCTCTCCCTCATCCCCGCCTATCTCTCTCTTGACGTCTCCCATGAAATCTATCTACTGGATCTCTCTTTGGTGGCCTCGCAGCCAGATCCGTCAAGCATGGAATAGGAAAGTCTCTCAGGAACTGCTCTAGATCTGCTGTCATACCTGGGTCCACAACACCCTATCGCATAGTCCATGCCTGGAATGGCATGTCCAAAAACTCCTTTCGGGCCACATCAAAAGATTCCATAGGTCCCCAATCACATCTCTCCTAATGAGTCCTAGTGAAATTTGTCACTCCCTAGGGCATGCCCTGGATCCTGCCAAACTAGCGTAGAACCCGGCTAACCAACTATCTCTCCAAAACAAAGGGCGTCCACCCTATCAGCAATCATGACTCAAAACAAAATCCCAGCTATCACTCATCATCCCAGGGCTCACATCCTAGGTAAGGCCTCCATGTCACTGAATCTAATGTATCAAAGGTGTACCTCCAGAACTCCAAGTGTCCCAGTTTTTCCTGAGACAAAACTAATGAATATAGATGTATGTACGGCTGTCCTGCGCCATGAAATCTAATAGTTATAGGTCATGTCACTGCAATGTACTCCCATGCCCAAACATGGAGTAATGTGACGCTTGCTGATAATGATGCTCCTCTATGATACACCACCTGATGCAATTCATGATATAAGTGTGCTAATAAATAAACCCCCCAAGAAAAATGGGTCCCATCCATCATCCGTTGTAGAGTGTGGCCCCATCCAACTACAAATCCATGTGATCTACAATAAGGGCAAATGAAACCCCCAATCGCTCTAGCCAGTACCACTGGTAGAGGCTCATACAGATCCACCATGTCCTCCTAGCTAATCTCCCCCTCATCAATGTCATCATCTCTAAAGATGGCTCTGCACTCCGTCACTCCACCATGTCGATCATAATGTACTAACTCCCCTATGATAGGAAGCTGGAGGATGCGATATACGGCCTCTAGTGTAACAGTCGTCTCCCTTCTTGGAAGATGGAAGGTACTCATCTCCGAGTGCCACCGCTCTGCCAGTGTCGTCATCATACTCCGGTTTTCCCTAATCTCAAGCATGTAAATCACATGATATAAATTAGACGCACTGATCAGTAGTCTGTCAGTCTCTGACAATGTCAGTCTCAAATTTTGTGTGACAGGATATCTCTCCCGTGACATCAGAATATCAGTAATGTCCTCCTATACAAATCAAATAAAATCAAGCTATCAGATTTCGATAAACTAATCTACAACATCTATCTATCCTATTATATCAACTACAAACATGTTCTATCACATGTTTTAACAGATGATTTTATCAATCATCTAGTATCAAGACTGGTTAACTAGCAACCATGCTACAATGTTGCCTATCTTGACCTACTCGATCAAATTTAACCACCGACGGATCAAATCAGCTTATCGACATCTAGTATGACCTATTTGACTTTCTAATTTGACCAAATTCTATCCATCAAACAAATGCGCAACACAGAAAAATGCATGCACCATAACTTTTCACATTTGCGTAGGAAATCATGTATGCACAATTTTATTGCACATTTGCGCAATAATTCATAACCAATGCACCAAAAGAACCAATGTGCACTTTTACTCTACATTTGCACGGACAAAATTATCTTCTAGCATGAATGCGCCATTTCCCTAAACGAATGCGTAACAATTTTGAATTTCTATGCAAACATTGCTAATTGTTGCACATTCATGCGCCGCAATGGCACATTCATCTTTCGGGTAAGAACAAATTCTTTTTCTAATCTAAACCTAAGATTAGATCTAACCTAACATGCTAAAAATCTATTGTAAATCATTCAAAAGCATCAAATTGACAAAGAGGATCGAATCACCTACCGGCTCACCTGAATCGGGTGGTCGCTGGAAGCGTCTGACCCTCTCGAAGCGGTGATCTGACAACGGAAACAGTATCCTGGTGGCTCTGCTCTTCTCTCTCTCTCACGCTCTGATCTCCAAATGACAAGTGTGCACAATGAGCTTATTGTGGACCCCTTAGCCCTATTTATAGCATGTGGACCCTATGTGCTTGGTGTGTGGACCCTACCTCTCATTTTTATTCCGTTTCACCCTATTTTCACCAATCTTTTCTCCTGTTTCTTTCGTGAGATTGATTATCCAACATCAAAAACCAAAAATAATAATCTAAAAAAAAAAAAAATGAAATAATCTTTTTTGTTAATCAATCTCTCGAGGGGGCATGCTTAGGTCATTTCAGACATTGTCTGGGGCAGGGGCAAAATACTTGAAATTTTCTTTGAAACAATGTGGCACGCACATTATTTCAAAGAGGGGCAAAATGTATACACTTAAAAATGACTTCATTAATTGATTAAATATTTATTATTTAATTAAAATTGACTTGATAAATTAATTAAATATTTATTATTTAATTAATAATTATTCCTCTATTTGTTAAATAAATTATTCAATTTATTTAGTAAATTCACTATAGTTTATTCCTCTATCCTAAGTCTTCTTATTAGTCTTATTAAAGTGATTTAATTAAATACACAATCACCTAGATATGACTAAGTTCCCTAGTCCACCTCACCTACCTAGTCACCTGACACATTACTTTGGCTAAAATAAATAATTATTATTAATTATTTATTAGTAATTATCCTCACCCACACATGTCCTATTCTTAAGGGCTATGTGGCCTCATAGGACTTGGTCTCATGACCACATGTCCTCTCTTAAACCAAGTCAAGAGACATGCCCTATTCCTAAGGGGCTTCTCAAGCCACCTCTAAGGGTCAAAGGTGACTCATGGGACACTTGTACAAAGAGTCCTCATGAGGAAAAGGTTTCTCCTTCTTTCTCTTTTGGGTCTTTGAGAGACACTTAACATGTGTCTTTTCCTTCCACCTTGTTCTCCTCCATGTCAATGTGAGAGGAACATCATCCCTATTCTTCCTCTCACATTCCAACTACATCCTCCTTTCTCTCAACTCCTTCAACCAAGTCAATCCTAGCCCTAGGATCTTCCACCTTTCATTCTCAACCATAGGATTGTGCCACCTAGGCCTAGATCCTCCAAAAATCTATAAAAGGAACCTCATTTCCCCTTTGTGAACTAATAGGTATTTTTGTAATAGGCATTCAAGCAATCAAGCATCCAAGCATCCAAGCATTCTAAAAGCATTCAAGCATCCATATTATCATCAAATCCATCTTACATTCCATCCATTAGTTGCATAATCAAGCTTTAAGCTTCCTTGCATTCATCATCAAATCTCCACACTTTGGTAGCATCTTGGGAAAAGGCTTCATTTGGAAATCTGAGAGCTCAACATCTTCAAGAAATCAAGGCTAGGAGAGCAATGGAGACAAGCTACATGGTAGGTGAAGGTAAAATATTATTTTAGCTTCATTTTGATTGTATTCTTCATTGTAATTTGCTAATTAGTTAGATTTATTAATCTTTAATATAGTTAATTTATCATTTAGAATAGTATTCACCTAATTTTGCATACAATAATATTTAGTACTATTCTTTGGGAAATCCAATAGCACCTGAATATCTACAACTCAATATGAATCTACTATCCCAAGGATCCAACTTATAAAGATTCGTGGCACTAAAAACCACCACAAATCTGAAAACAAAAAGCAAAAACCACCTAAAAAATGCATGCCTCAGTGGACAACCCATAAACATGGTAAAAACAATTTAATGTTCACATGGCTTTAAAATGGTGCGTAATTCACAACCAAACAAAATTAGGGTGCTTTGGTTACTCTCTGACAACTTTGACAACTCACTCCTATAACATGCAAACATGGGTGTCCAACTCTAGATAGCATGCAAATGACATATGGGTAAGTGCACCAATATGGTGTATGAAAAGGGGGTCTAAAGTGGCCATTTTTTTTTACTTCGAGGAGTAATTTGAGACTCGTGCACTCAAAATAGAGTTTCTAAACTATTAATTTTATTAGTAAAATTATAAGGTCAAGAGGGTCAAATGCAACACACACACACACACACACAAATGTTCCTATTTTCCTCAACAAAACATAATGTAATGTCTAGTGTGCACTCCCCAATGTTTTTAGTTGTATTTATAATTTTGAGAAATCTATTGGTAGAAATATATTCAAGAATGATCACTAGAAGTTATATATTCTTTTTGTAATTTTGTAATTATTATTTTTTTATGATTTTTCAAAGTGGTGTATACTGAAAATTAGATCATCGAGTGTGTTTGCCATGTAAATTGCTCAAAAATAATTGAAAATATAATTTTTTAATGTATAAAGAATGAATTGTGGAATAATATTATATAACTTATTTTAAATTTGGACACTTAAGTCAAAAGTTATTAAAAAAATGGTAGACTTATGTCTCTAATAACTATTAAAATATTGGTAAAAGATATTAAAAATAAACATGTTAATGTTATTCAAATTGGAAAAATGTCATATGATTAGAAAGCTCAGAAGACATGTGAAGTTATGGTGTTAATTTAATGATACCCAATTTACAATGCTTAAACCTATTGACAAGCAAGTTAAGAAATAAGAATGGAAGATAAAATCACATCAACATGAGGGAAATGAAGCTCCCAATCCTAAGGCTTGTCATCCAATCCAAAGTAAAATCCAAATCATGTATGTGATTCTATGATAGTAAAACATGTATTTGTTAGGTTCAATAAGCATAAAATGTACGTGTTTTACTAAACATGAAAAAAACTTACACGTTTTGTTGATACAATTATGATTGCATTAGCATACTATGATTAAGGAATTAACATAGATTAACATTTTAGAATTACATTTATTAAGATCATAAAGAGAATAACCTTTATTTTTAACCAATGTCCATTACGGTTCCCTAACATCACTACTTAAGCAACACCATTATATCACCATCTACCTAGCTAAAAACATAAAGAATTACATTTCATTAAGTATGAACATTACATCATAATTATAACTAGGTTCATTTTGAAAACCCAATACCAAATGTTCCTAATTCCTTTTTCCAACATAGCAATAATATCTTATAATCTCAACACATGAATAACATATAACTTTGTCTAACTCTATCCATTCATTACTTTATCATATCTTACATCAAATATAATAGCAATGTCACCAATCCTAGTCAAAACTACATAGTACATGATTACATGTATATAATAATGAATATAAATACATCATTCTCCTCTTCGAGGATTCAAATACATCAACAATACAGTGAACCATAGCAAAAATGAAGTCTCCATACAAAAAAAATAAGGGTATTACAACCATGCACATGAACTAAAATTTGATGGAGGAAGAATAATTATCATCCAACCATGTGGAACCTTGAGTCCCACCCCATTGTACTGAGGACATATACACAAGGCCCTATACACAAACAAACCAAAACAAGAATAGGGAACAAACCCAAACTTCAAAGATGGAAAGACAAGGCAAGGCTCACAGAAAAACAATCCAAATGAAAACAACTACCAACAACCAACTACTAGAGACAACCACAAATCATATGGAGGAAACATAGGATACATGTAGGAAGAGTATCATCACATAACCTACATCTTAAGTTACCCCGGATTGGTCTCTCCAGACCATGGGCCCCAAATGAGACTCATGTGGTACCAGGCAATCCTTTTGTGAGTGTTGGACATTTTTCTTGCTACCCTCAATTCTAAAAGAGAATATGGGACCTAGACCTGGGGATCTTTACCTAAGTCACAAATTCTGCACTATATATAGATTGAGGACAAGAAAATACCAATTGACAAGGCATGAACTGTCTCCTTCACTTTGAGCTCCATAATACTCACGAAGGTGATCCTAATAACATAAATCTACAAATTCAATAAACCTTTTGACACATATCTTAGTGCAGATCTATAATTATGGATAGTTCTCAAACCTATAAGTAATGGGTGTTAAGACTTTACCAATCTTATGCACAATCCCACCTTCATTAAGCATGTTGAGAACAAAATTAACCAAACTCTACCCCTGCAAACATGAAAGATCAAATGATTTGATTGATTTGTTCCAAAAACTGAAAATAAAACCCAGGCCAATGCCTTCTCAAAACATCAAAATCCACCCATATCAAACAAATGCATTACATAAATAGATAAAACCCTCCATAAATGAGTTCATAATATAAGTTCCTCACACTGATATTCTTAACTTTTGTTCTATTGTAGCCATACTTATTAATCTCTTACATATACAACACCATGCCAATGCCTTGTTAAATGCACATTTAATCTCTTACTTTAAGAGAAGCAAAGAACAATAACAAATACTACAAGCTGATTACCAAAATAGACTTAAAAAATTATTGATCATGTACTCTATAAAATAGTGTTCATACATGTTGAAGACAGCTAAAAAAAACTTAACTAGCTTGTATTCTAATGAAGGAACTATTTGAAAGAAAAATACATTTACAAACTGAAAATATCCTCCTCCTGCATTAAAACTGAACTGTACAATGAATCTACCCCCAAATAAATTACTCCAGAACCTCTACAATGAAAAAAGGGGAGAAAATAAATAGAAAAAAAGATCTCCAAATTTGATTTAATGTTAACAAGTGTCCCTCTCCAAAATATCTGTGCAAATATCTAATTTCCAAATAAAGCATTCCTTTTCTCTTCCTTAAAAAAAAAATACTAATTTTGTCTTTACTCTACACTTTACAATAGCATATTTTACCAATGATAAAACAAATACCATGAACAACAATTTTATCCACAAAGATATCTTTTGTGAAAACATTTTTCACCCCCACACATTAATTCTCTGTATATTTTTTTTCACTTTAACTGTTATTTTAATTCTTCTCTTGCCAGTAAAATACCCACCTTATAACTTTCACCTTCACCCATTTTCACTTTTCACATGCATTCATATGTGCATTCACTAGAGTATTCCTATTGTAAAATCTACCAAATTTTTTACATTCATCGCTCATTTGAAGTCCATTGCATGACATAAGACTACATCTTTAGAAGCATTTTAATCTGACATCTCATTTGCTCTGCCAATTTCTGAGAATTTCAAAGGCCTTTTCATTAAATTCATTTGGTCTATATCCTGTGATCATTGCATCTGTGAAACTACATTTCTCTGAGGCTCCTTGTCCATTGATATCTACCAATGTTTCCAACTATAAAATTTGCCCAAAACCCTTCTTTCATGTTTGATCAATGTCCATACCATGTTCCAAAACCTTGGTCCAATATGCACAACAGAGTAGGCATTGGCATAAGATTGCTGAATCTGGAATTACACTTACACTTGCAACTTTGACATTTTCTTGGAGTTTTTAAGACATTTACCCTTCACATGCCACAACACAACACTTTACATGCCCTTGTAAATATACTTCAATTTATCACAGAGGATGTTGGCACGGGTTGTGAATTGCGGTTTAAGATCCACAAGATTTCATGATTCTGAAATTCTCACATAACCTTTTCACCGCATTGTCCTGCCATTTCTTGTGAAGTTTCTAACGCCTTTGCACTTTGGGCCTGATATGTATGAATTGTGGAAATCTAATAGATTTGATACTTTAAATGAATTTTAATGCTCTAAGCCAAGTTGGGTCTTATGTAGGCCCATTCTAATTCAACATGGCCTGGAGACTGATCTGAAACACTTCAATATACATTTGGATCAAAAAGACTTGACAAATATAATCACTGAAGTTTGATTTTCCAGGCTTTCTGTTCAGTACTCAAAACAAATAGACAACCTTCCAAACTACATTTAAAAACTGACCAGGCACTATCTCTGGCTCTTGAAAACTTAGGGGTATGTAAAATCATATACAAAGAATCACTTTACAAAATTGCTTTCCTTGATGATGCATGAGGCGAAAGAATTTAATTGTCAAAGTTGTCAACTTCATTTCTCTGCAACTGAATATGCCAAAACTTTGTGTGAAACCCTGTCAATATGCTTCTTGCAAAAATACCAAATAGTGCTTTGAGAAGCAGTCATTGAAGAGACATGTTCATTGAGATACAAATAAAACATGTGTCAGAGGGATTCACCCAAATCCGCCAAATTTATAAGATGGTACTAGTCAAAGATGACCACTTTTAAACTGTTCTATACATGCAAACTGAAAGATGAATAAACTGCATTTCATACGGGGTTAGTAAAAATATCAGACGAAGACTTGGGATTATAAAACATTGCACGAGTAAATTGAGATACTAACAATGTGGAGAAATAATTGGCTATTTTTTACACTCAGTAGGTCATGAATTATAGCACTCTGAAAATGGCTACTTCTCATATGCAACACTGTATGCAGAAAAACTGAATAAGTTGCATTTGGATTGGACTTGGGAAACTTATCAAATGAACTCACTGGGGTCTGTAAATGAATATGGTGGATGTCTTTCATATTTGCAATGCAGGGGAATGACCGCTTTGTCATGATGAGCAACTAGGTGTGAAATATAAGCCTCCAAAGTAGGCCACTTAGATTAATTTAGAAATGTGCATAGTACAGCTCTGTGTAAACCCCCCAAACTAGGTACATTAAAAAACTTATCAAATATTATTGTAGGAGGATACAAATGGAAAATTATGTTTTTTAATAGGATTTGACCATATTCCCTGATCGGTTTCTTATGACAACCACGGGGTATAAACTAATTCATTGTCAAAGTGGGCTTCTCCAAATAGTTCTAAGTGGTGCACTTTTATGTCCTATTCAACATGGCTACTTCAAATTTCTTCAGAATTTGAGGGTGCCATAGTGAGGACAAGGAAGTTTGATCATGTTAGCTCACTATGTTCCATGGACAAACATACATCATCTCCCACTTTCATCTTTA
The DNA here is from genome assembly GCA_027943335.1 of Chamaecyparis obtusa. Classification (NCBI taxonomy): domain Eukaryota; kingdom Viridiplantae; phylum Streptophyta; class Pinopsida; order Cupressales; family Cupressaceae; genus Chamaecyparis; species Chamaecyparis obtusa. Next base: position 675,687 of record BSBK01000226.1, on the reverse strand, counting down.
GCCTATACTAGTACTCAATGTATGAGTGAAACATCAATATTTATAATTTTAATGTGTTAATCTCAGTTTATTTATTAAATTATCAATTGATTACTACTCACCAATGGGATACCTTGAATTGGCCACTTTAGGGTCTCAGACTGTCATTAAGAGCCACTCCCCCATAATGAACCTAGACAACCTACCTCTAATACTTAACCCAATAAAAAAAGAGCATCATCATTATCATGAAAACATGGATCATATCAATATGCACCTATAACAACATACAAGATCGAATGAAATTGATTCATGAGCTTTTTACCAAGCCTCTCTCATAGGCAAGTATCCAACAAGAAGCATATATAAGAATGCATTTCTATCTAATAGGAACATTAGACATATGATCATGAAATCAACATCATCATGAATCCATAACAGTAAATAGGAACATATGAAATTGAGGGTGGAACTTTCACAAAGTCTTTTCACATAGGCAAGTTTCGGTTACAACACATGATGCATACTAAATCAATCTTGCACAACAAGCATGCAAAGAATATGAAGTATAGAATCATCATGTATATTTGATCATTCAAACTCAAATGATTAATAAAACAAAGCAATCACAAGTTCTTAAACCTCTAGTACACATTAGGACAACCTAAAGGTCAAAACCCTAGTCTGGGAGTCAAACTATGCAACTAGCTAAGGAAGAAAAGCAACTGATTGGGAAAAAATTGTATTTGACAAACATTCAATAAAATTGTAAGTCTTTCAATGCAATTGTAAATGATTCAACACAATTGCATGGTAAATTATAAACTATGCAACATAGAAACTAGTCTGGAGTTAGGACTATCAATTGGGCATTAACTTGGACCTAGAAATGAAATCATGCAGAGACTCGTTTTAGATCTCTCTGATTACCTTCCATAATCCAAATCAAATCAACCCTAACACTCGGAAATAAAATTCCAATAATGAAACTACAAAAAGTAGTTCGTAGGAAAACAAGAAAGTAAAAGAACATATTTCAAACGAATACTTTCATATTCTCAATTTATTGCAGGATAGATTCATAACAATATTCTAATCTCAAAACACTTTCAAAATCAAGCATAAACAATATTTAAATAATTTGAAGAGGGATTTAATTCCCTACCTTGAATCTTGTGAAAGACAAAGATGAATGAAAGAAGAGAAGAAGATGAAGAACCAATGCAATATCAACACACAACAACAAACCTTTTCCACAATCCACAACAATCAAAACCAAGAAGTTCTCCAATAAAATGCATAAAAACCTTCTCAATCCTCACATACAGAACAAATTCATCGAACCCCAAATACAACTTCTCTCCAAACACTTTCAAAAACAAAATTTCCTTCCTTCTTCCATACCAAACCCCCCCCCCCCCCCCCCCCCCAATAAAAGAAAGAAAGAAAGAAAGAAATGCAAAACCCCCATTTTTCAATTCTCTCAAAAAATGGTTGTTAAAACTTCCCAAAAATCCTACCCAAAAACTTGCATGAGAAGAGGAATAAAGCTTCTCTAAAAATTTTGTAAAAAAGAATACAACAAAACATTAATTAGAAACTCCAAAATAAAATCCCCAAATAATAAATACTTTCCCTCACAACTTAAATATGAATTTTAACAAATAATTAGAAAATTCCTAAATTAAATTTATCAAATAAATTAAATAAAAAGGCACAATAAATCTCGTTATAAAATATTACTTAATAGTATATTTATATCCACATAGGACTATAAATATTCCTAATTAATAATAACCATAATAATTAATATTTCTTATTATATAATAGATTACTCACAATTAATTCTATAATTCATCTCCTATACAGTAGGTGAACCACCCAATAAATATGTATCAATATAAGCTATATATTATTAACGGATAATTGGTATTAAAAATATAAAAGTAATTAAAATATTATCATAATAATTAATCCTTAATATAATTAAATACTTAGACTATAATTAATATTAATAATCAAACCCACCAAATAACATTAAGACAATAAATTCACAATGCCAATAATAAATACTAGAGATACCAAACTCAAGAGTCGAACACAAAACTAAGGTGAACATATATCATCTCCTTGTCAAATTTGATAGGGTAAAGCCGAGACTAGGAAATTGTCCCTATGTAGGACAATGGTTTAGGCTAGGTATAAATTTGGGCCTTAATGCTACCTCCCCTCAACTGCCATTGAGTAATATAAAGGCATGCTCAGACCTATGAAGCCAGGTGGAATCAATGGCTGGCACCTTCATAATCACTTGCATGAAACAATAGTGTGTGTGTGTGTGTGCGTGTGTGTGTCACCTAATACAATCAATGAAGAGAGACTCAAAACATCACATGGGCCCCACAAATGAGTAATATGACATCCTCCATCTTCATACAAACACACCATGGAGAAGATCAACATAAGCATATAACCTAAATCATCCTCAATATTATCCAAATCATGGGTTGGTCCATAACAATACATCATTAGTATAAAACATAATCAACATAACCTTCTTGATAATGAGTAACATGTCAACATCATAAATAAGAGTCATAAGGAAATCCTACACAATAATCCTAACAACATCAATATTCCAAAATGGGGACAATATCACAACATTGTTAGTAATATGATATCTCATAAAATCCATGTAACCTGAAAAAAGATTCATTACTTATGATTAACTATACTAACCAGTTATCCAATCAGCAACTATGTTCACATCTTAATTTAGAATCATAATATTAATCTATCTCATTCATTTAACACCACAAGTCTAGGTCAGACCACAACAACAATCCAATGAGTCAAATATTTAATTTAATTAGGAAATAGTTCTTATAATCAAAACAAGGAAAATCATGCATCTTTATGAATTCAAAATAATCATATCACTAGGGATAAACCCATTGGAACACTAGTTGGTTCACTTACGGAACATAACACAAGCCAAAGCATAAGATGAGCACTCAAAATCATATATAACAACAATGAGAAATTAAAAACATGACTATGCACCACAAGGAGATCCACATCCAAATGCAAGAAATACAATCCATATACATTAAGTCAAGATCACTTAAAGAAGTATGAAATACAAAAAGGAAATGGGAGGGACATTACACTTTTTATTTGTTGAAGTTCATTTAATCTCTGCATGATATGAGAAATGAATCATTGATGTAATCATAGTTTATGAAACACAACCTTCTATTATCACTTTGAGTAAGGATAATTACGATTCATGAGCAAAAGGAATCATCTCACATTTTTGGTGCTTTAATCTCTTGCCTCATCTTTATTGACTCATTTGTGGTGCGGGTTTTGGAGAGGGATTTTTGTCCATGTGGTTTTCTTCTTTTCTCCACTCAAGTGATATATTACTTTGGATTTTGCATGGTACATGGGTACCTAAAATGTTTTTTAGTCGGGATCTATTTTGCATCTTTCTCATATTACATAATAATATTCTCCCTAAGTTGCACTTAAGGAGCAGTGTTGGAGTAAATGAGTTTTTACCATTTACTCATACTTAAGCTTACTTAAGCATTATTATATTTTATTATTAGTGCATTTAATATTTAGTTAGTTGATTTTCAGTTACCTAATAGCTCTCCCTCCCCGTCATTATAAGCAAGGCCATGTGAATTATCATTTGCATCTTAATACATTTATCATCTTTCTCGTGAAATATTTCTCTTCATCAAGTTTATCCTATAGGTTATGATTATGGAAATGGATTTTTACTCCAACATTAAGAAACATTAATTCTTTTCTAAAAAGTTTGCCTTTCCAAGTTTTAATTTTCATACTATTATGTTGGCAATTAACAAGAGAGGACTAATGAGTGACATACAAAACTATGGAAATGAGATGCCATGAGAACATAATTGGAAATGACTAGCATGTAGAGAAAGGAACATGATTAGTTATAGGAACAAAAAAGTTGAAAATGATAGGAAACAAAAAGGCCAGCTTAAGTGGCCCCCACGGTTCTGGCACACACTAAGTGTCAATGTTTAGAGTGAGCCAATTAAGCTAGGACCTTTGTAATGAGGTCAAAAATTGAAAAGAAACACACAATTTTGGAAAAATTATTTCAAACTTACTCATTTGCTAATTAAAATGTATACATTTTAATATGATATTTAATTTACATAAAATTGCTAGAGTTAGATTTAATAGATAAACTTTCCCATACCAAACTTTTAGAGACATGGTAAAACTTAAAAAGCTCTCTCTCTCTCTCTCTCTCTCTCTCTCTCTCTCTCTCTCTCTCTCTCTCTCTCTCTCTCTCTCTCTCTCTCTCTCTCTCATTATGATTATTAGCTTTCCAACTTATAGACTCAAGAGTAAATTATATACTTGAGAAACCCTTCCTAGATATGGAATACATGTAACTATCAATTTGAGTTTGTAAACTTGAAATAGGCAGACATAATATATACATCATAACATTACTCAAATTTATTTCCACCTATGAAAAAGAAGTTGCAATAAAACAACTATTGATACTTTCAACAAAACTAAATCCTATTCTAACACTTTCTATTGTTATGAAATGAACAAGAAAATCTACTTTAATGCAACAACAACAAAAAAGTCGAAAGAAACACCTAATGCTTATGATAAATTGAACTTGCTATGACATTCACTCACTATTACCATTCAACTCAATGATGCGATGCATTAAATTCTGAGAACAATTATAAAATATACTAGTTAACTCCTATCTAAGTGTATCATCGTAAAATAGAAGCACTTCCATTTAGGACAGGTTTAGCCCTCCAAGTAAGTGGTCTGGGGTCATGTCAAGCACCTTTGAGTGGGTCTTTGACCAGATCTAGCTTTTCCCCCCTATTCTACTTCTCTCTCCACCTATTTCCAGCCTCTTTCTGGTACTCTATCCTAAGAAACTGAGATCTTTGACTTCAAGGTCAAGGATGACCTTCTAGGTCAAGGTCGACCTTGACTTTGACCTAGGTCAAGGATGACCTCGACTTTGATCTAGGTCAAAGTCGACCTTGAACTTGACCCTAGGTCCAAATTTTAGATTCTAGAGGTTTCAAGATGTCGGGCTTCGGAAATTTTTATTTCCCGCTTCCGAGTCGGTTGTTTCAGATTTCGAAATGGTAAACTCTTAAATTATATTTAATCTAGGTCCATTTCTATGGATTAAGACTTAATTGAAATTTAATTCTCCTATGTCAGTGTATCTAGAAGTTTGTGCCCTAGACTAGTATAAAAGGAAGTCTTCCTCTCTCATTTTGATCATCCATGAACATCCATCTTTTCATAATTTCTCAAGTGCAATCAAGTGATCAAGCAATCATCAAGCAAGCAAGAAGGAGAAGGAAAAAATTCAATCATTCATTCATCCTCAAGCATCCAAGCATTCAAGCATTCAAGATCCAATTCATCAAGGAGATCCATTGATAGCCATTGAAGGATTCAATCTCTTTGGAGCCCCCTTATTGAAGATTCCTCCATCCACATTCATCCAAGCTTCTTCCTATTCCAAGATCCACTTAAGATTGGTGTTGAAGATATAATGCAATTGATTTGAGACATCCTACATTCAATTCTACATTCATTTGGAGCATTCATACTTGTGGATTCAAGGATTCGAATCCTCCACAAGGATTTCAACATAAGTAAGGTGAATAGTTTCATTTACTTTGTTTATATATTGCAATTTCAATTACATTTCAATGTTGATTCCAAACTAGGGTTTGACCACGGTAAGCCCCTCATCCAACAAAAAAAACTCTTTTTTCTTGTAGATCCAAGTGCGGGACAATGAATATCAGTGTAGATCTGAGTACCCTTTTCAACGAACTTCCAAGATCTACGAATAGAATTTCTGTCAGAACAATGTAGGTCAAGGATGACTTTTTGGGGTAAGATTGTACCCTGGGGTAAGATCTTACCCGTGTCTTGGGTCAAGGACAACCTCACTTGGAAAAGAAAAAGGTTTCTGGGTTCTTTCTATTTCTACATTTTCAGTCCAAATTTGGTTACAAAATTCCTCGAAACTCTACATAGGCATCAGAAAATAGCAGTTTCCATATCTGTCTTACTTGAGGTTAGTATTTGTTTTCAATTCAATTAAAATTTCAATACACACTTTCTATAACGGAATACAAGGTTATTCTCTTTCTTCACATTCTCCATTGATTGATTCTTCTATGCATTGACCATCCTCTTGTCGTTAATCAATTTGGACCTTTCTTTGGGAATTTTGAGGTTAAGAAGTATATCTTATATTCCCATTCTCGTCATATTATCACACACAACATTTTAAATGTAATGTAACACAATTTGGTCATTTACATTTTGGTAGACCTTTTTACAATGTTACACTAACATGAAACTAAATAAGGGAGTTGTACCTCAAATGGGGCCCCTTGAGTACACCCCAAAATAGATTAACAAAAGGAAAGAACCATAACTACGCTCAACATAATCATGAATACAACATAATAGAACGCATGAAAAATATAGTAACTACATCATCGATATACATAACATCCTTATTACAACATATTGAAACTTTGATATGTAAAGATTCCCAAGTCTAAAACTTTCAACCTCTCATGCACATGAATCCTTAGATCTAGGAGAAATATTGAAGAATCATAAAGACATCATATCATGAGAAATAACCCTAGCTCTAAATAAGTTAAAAACATAACTAACAATCCTATACTCATCATCAACAACAATAAACTAGTTAATTAGAAACAAAAAACCATAAATTGGAACAAGTATTTGAATTGTGTTCATCCTACGACATATTAGAATGGTCACACAAGTTGGTAAGACTAATTCAACTTTGCATCTGATATGGTTGCAGGATAATAACTAGTCAAGTGCTACAAGTGTTGTGCCAGTTGTTATGCCTGAATGTTGCAAAACTATTTAGTACACAATAACCATATCCACAATATTTAATCACATGTTCATCATATTTGTAGGATTTGAGCAATACAAATCCACAAAACCCGAAGATCATCTGCATACAAAAACTTGTTACAAGGAGGTAGAGATAAGAAGAGGGCAAGGGTTTGACTTCAAAATATGAAGAAAAAAATATCCTCAATTATTGAATGAATAAAATATACAATGGATCATCCTTATAAAAGAGATTGAAAGCCTTGAAAGGAAAACCCTAGTGCATGTAATAATTAGTTTAATTATTGCATGACTAATGCATGCAAGTTTATATTTAAAATAACTAGTGCATGAGTGTTCAAATATAAACAACTAAAGCAAAAGAGGTGACATGTCTCTCAAGAAGGGAGTAAATTTAATTAACATAATTAATAATTTACTCTAACACCCCACCTTAAGATGAGCAACAATGCAGCTACAAACAATGCAATAAGAACGCAAAGGAAACTACAGTGCTAAAAGCATAAAATGGGTCCTGACCACATGACCCAATGAGGTACCCAACACAAAAGAGAGTCTCTACTCCAAAAAGAGACAAAGACTAATCTAAAGGACTGAAGAAGCTTCCAAAACTAGGAATGTTCCAGAAAATAGGAACAAGAATGAACACGTAGAACATCAATGAAGCAAGAAGATGCAAACTCTATCAAGAAGTAACTATTGATCTGAAGATCCTCCACTGAAATAAAGCATGACCAAGTAGAGAATACTGTAATTTGTATGAGTGCCCTTAAATGACACTACTTGAATCGGGAGGCAAACAAAGGCAAACAACTGAACTAGAAGATATATATGGTATAAAACACCAAAGCCTGAAGAGCTGATCAATCAAAGATGGAAGAGTGCCTCTAGAAATAAGAAAGAAAGAGTGTCTATATGGTAAATGATTCATCTCACTGAAATGCATAGGTACCTAGCCACTGCATCCACCTAGTACATAGGAACAAATACTTAATACATAGCTCACACTATCGAACCAATGAAGTAGAAGAACAATTAGTAGAAACCCCCCCATAATGATGACAAGGGAGATGTGATAGGTACACTGAAAATAGTGCCAATAAGAACTGCATCATGAAGAACTAGGAACATCGAAGGTGCAGTGAAAATACAAACACAAATAAAGATACCCTGAGGCTAATGTTGTGGAAGGAACACTCACTTAACAAAGGTAGATGGAAAACAAGAGCAAACATCAAACCCCCCATGGCACTTTATAATGGAGTCCAAGTACAAATAACACAAACATGTTCAAGATTCCAAGCATGCAATAGAATAGCACTTTATCTCAATGCATGTGCATAAAAGAATGCTACAAAAGTGAAGTATACACTACTCAAAGAAGAGAAAAGGTTGGTGAAACAAAAGGACAGCCTAAGAAGAGCCATCCCCTAAAGGGAAGAGATCCTAAGACTTGTAACATCCAAGATATCCACCAGAGTGCAGAAATTAAAAAAATTGAATAAAATATACCTGGAGTAGAATCTAAGAAAATGACTCATAGAAATGGAAATCTCTCTGAACAAGCTTTCCAACGATATATCGTTTTCCCAAAACGGAGTCTGGGTGCACAAAATAGAGCTCCCAGAGTGCAAAATAAAACATCTGGCTTTGAAAGGAAAAGAACCATCAAAAAAGAAAAATCAGAAATTCAAACCTCCAAATCTTGATAGAGTTCAAACCAGTTTTCCGATGATATCCCGTTTGCCCGATTTGGACACCATATGCTCAAGTTATGAGCAAAATACCAACTACTGCGCTGGAGGGCCCAAAAATGGTGCAAATGATGATGATGCATGCTAACGTCATCAAATGACGGGATTAAATTTGATGGCCAAATGCATGTCACCGCCCCAAAAAAATATTTAAAAAATAATTATTTTTTTCAAAATAGCATGTGTGCCTCGGGATCTGTGTCAAGCCGTATAGATTTTTGTCTTGATTTACGTACCAAATTTTTGGGTCTTGATTTGTGTGCAGGGAAGTAAATTTTGTCTTGTTTTGCATGCAAAACAAAGAATTTTTGTCTTGATTTACATGCAAGTTCGTGAAAATTTTGCATCGGGAAGCGTGCAAAGTTGTTTGGTACAAAAAACCCCATAATGCAAAGTTGTCCAAATCAGATGTATTTTATATCGAAATAAGGGTTTTTGGGTGCTGCGAGCTCAATGGTGAAGTCTGTTTGAGCCTAAAGTGCACCAAAATTTAGTGACCCCCTAATTTCAATATAAAAATAACTAAAAAAGTCATAATCTGAACCAGATGATTTTCTTATCTCCAATTCCTTCAAACACAAACAAGTTGTAGCATATTAGACTCTGATACCATGTAGGATTTGAGCAATACAAATCCACAAAACTCAAAGATCACCTGCATACAAAAACTTGTTACAAGGAGGTAGAGACAAGAAGAGGGCAAGGGTTTGACTCAAATTATTACATGCACTAAGGCAAGGGTTTAATTATTACATGACTAATGCATGCAAGTTTATATTTAAAACAACTAGTGCATGAGTGTTTAAATATAAACAACTAAAGCAAAAGAGATGACATCTTAAGAAGGGAGTAAAGTTAATTAACATAATTAATACTTTACTCTAACAATATTTGACTTCATGAATTTTCATATATATATATATATGAAGTTTAATATATAAGTCTTAAAATATATAAAGTATCAAGTCCTAAGCAACATAGACATGACTTAAATAGTTAACAAAGGTTGTATCATAGGATCCGAGTGATCAGCTATAGGTTTTAGAGTATAGGGTTAATTCTACATCATATTGTTTCTATTGCATAAATACATTTATTGAGTACTTGCTTGAGAGTCTAGAGTTGTAGGAGGGACCTTTTGAAGTCATTGAGGGTACTCTCATCTGAGGTTCTTGCGGGATTCAATAATTGGTGGGAGCAATTGTAGATGCTTTGACTAAATGCTTCCTCATAGAGATTTCGTGGTTGGGTTTGCAGAGAGGGTTACCAAAGACCCTTCCCAATCAGTTGTTCAGGGTCGGAGGTTGGAGCCACTTCTTGATTCTTGAGTTGTTAGTGATGAGCCCCTGACTGAGATCAAAATTTTTTAGCTAAACTATATAGTGAGGAGTACTCATTATTTTTCTTTTGATCCACATGTAGAGGACTTGGTTATTCATCGATGTGGATTGGCTCGAGAATTATACCATCCTCAATGGGATGGGTATACACCAAATTCAGTTGATTGAGTTAGTAGTTGCAAGTTGGTAGAAGGTTACTTGCAAAGTTAGTACATCCATGGAAGTTTAGCGGAGGATGGATATCGTGGTTGTGATACACACACCCTTGGGAGTTCTTATCTTTGAAATACAATTGGATTTCACACCCATAGGGGATTGGTAAAGTGTCATGGGAGATTTATTGTAGTAGGAGAGTCTGGATATCCTTACCTTCTCATGGTGGATGGATGTGTATTTAATTTACACTGGGATCCAGGTGGTGGCAGAGATAGCACTGTAGACTAGATGGGTCCCATCAGGTTGCTTCACCATCTTCAACATGGTGGCATTAGATTTATTTTTCTTGGTAGGATTCGATTCAGGATTTGGGATCTAGGCATACTTGGTTGGACACTCTTCAGTGTGCTATGGGGTCCTACGCGTGCATCGCAATTCCAATTTGGGTTCGTTGGGAAGTGTTGTAGTGTGTACATGGTGTGGATTATAGACAATTTTACTTTTGATCATCATTTACATGAATCATTTCAAATGCACAACTTTAGCACGCAGAGTTTGGATAGGTGGATTGTTGTTCATTTCTGTGTAGTGGTGGTTATTGGTGCTATTGTTATGTTTCAGTATGGGACAGTTCTCAGTCTCTCTTTGGTCTTCAGTGAAGTGGAGTTTCATTGTAGTCGTAATTGCTTGGGGACAAGCAATTTCAAGGAGGGCAAACTTAATGTCCCCATTTTGCAAGCATCAGTGGTTGATGGATTAGCCTATTATTTGACCCTCGTAGGCTAATTATTGTGGATAGAGAGTGCTGTAGGAGCATCCTAGGGTAGTTGGAAATCTTTTATGTTGGTGTGTTTTTGTGTTACTCGGTTGCAACTTTGACCGAGGGGCTTGGTCATTGAAGGGCTCAGTTGCTGAAAGAAACTTGGTAAATTTATGGCACTCGACGATGCTTGTGGTGCTCGGTCGACGTGCTTGTTCGGTGATGCCTAGCTGGCTCGGTTGTGTTTATTGTCACTCAGTAGTTTGGCTTACCGACTGGAGTTCTTGGAGTGTTGGTTGGCTGACTTGAAGTATTTAATATTGGTAGCTTATGTTGTATTCTCCTAGGTGGATCTAGAGGTCGACATGAAGAATTAATTAATTGTAAAGCTATTTGAGAGCTGACTTGTATTGCATTTAATATTTGTTTATTTTGGAGCCGACTTGGGTTTAGGAGTTAATTATTTCTTCCAACTGACTTGTGGTTGAAGAAATGTAGTTAAGAAAGGGTTTGGATAGTTGTTAGACACAGGGATTTGGGAAGGATAGTAATTGGATCCTGCGAGATCTTGCAGATCATATTGTTTATCTGATATTTGCAAAAGCAGAGCTAGTGGTTTGCATACTTGGAAACAAGGAGATTTCTTGGTGGCTTGCGAGCTCAAGTTTAGATCTGCCTTAGTGTTTCTACTAGTTGCTAATGTGTCGCAAAGCTGGACTAGCAAGGGGATTGCATAATTAATATTGTAATTGATTGTATTTGGCTATAATTCGAAAGGCCTTACAGCCGGGCATATTGAATGAAATTCTATTTGAGCATTCTCTTGTTGTGTTTCCACTGTATTGTTGTTGTTTGTGTAGATTTGGTCTATCCATCTAGGATTTTTTGTGTTGCACTGCATTAGAGGGTCTTCTAAGGTAGAGGTGTGGTTAATGGAGGTTCTTGTCTTCTTCAAAATTCAGTATATTCCAATTTGGTCTTTGTTTGGCTCAGATTGGACTTTGTTTGGGCTTAATTTCGTATACTTACTATTTATAGTAATTCAGATGATGATCAAGAGGGACCCTTTCTATTTTTGGTAAGTCAGTGGGTTGGGTAGAGCATAAAATGGTTAACTTCTCAGTACAAATAGAACGAAGAAAACACAAGTAATCATAGAGTTATATTTATTTGATTCTTAATAAAGTGATAACTTTATTAATAAATTTTATTATGTGTTCATTTAATGTTATGTTATAAGTTATTATTATTTCATAAAGGAAGGGCCATGTTCATCATTAAAGAGGGGGAGAGTTATTGTGTATAAATAGTTGAAATACAAATGATTTTCAAAAGCCAAAGTCTTCAAATTAGGCGAAGTGCTTGGTTGAAGCTTCAAGATCAATGGAGGAATTATAAAGGCTTGGAAAAGGAAATCGAACCATCATTCTTGTCATGTAATTTCATTGCTATTTGTGGAAGAACATGGAGAAGGGTTTTGAAAACCAACTGGGAGGAATTGTAAATTTCTTTCAAAGATTGGCGCTTTGAGTTGGTGAGACCATCTAATGAATTGTGCAATTTGCATGGCTTCAACTAGGTGCCACCATTGAGCTTCAAATTGTTGAATTTGGTGAAGAAAGTGTTTCAAAATATGTGAGGTTATCAGTAGATACCAATAATCATGCCCAACTATAGAGGACGTGGGTTTTGGATCAAAAATTGTGCTTCATTAATAGCAGTTGCACCTCTATTGTTGTCAGCTTTTAGCCCTATAGTTCCCATGTGTGGTATATGGTGGGTGGTGTTTGATATCTAGAGTGAATCAATTAGCATGGGGAGTCCCTCTTTCATCCAACATAAATCATATGGAGATAATAATGCAATGTATGGAGATAAATTGATGTATGCTAGAGAGATTTGACAGCTACATTGAAATGTTAGGTTTCTTATCATTTGCTAAATAGTTTAGAGTTAATATATGCAAATAGCTCTCATTGAAACTACTTGAAAGGAAAAAAGAATTATAGTTTAAGGTTGCTTTGGAGTTTCAGATTACAATTATAAATTGGTCACATCCATGTTACATGCCAAGTGTTTGATAATTTTTCTTGTAGTTTTAGTTATTATTTTCAGTTACTTATATGCATGTAAAGGTTAAAAATCAGTTGGCATGTCATTCCTATGACATTGTTGTTAGTCCTAACCAGTTACTGAGAGGGGGGTGAATTAGTAAATATAATTTCTATTCCAATTAAACCTTATATATATATTCTTGTAGTATTAACAGAATATAATCAATCACTAATAAATAGAAATAGAAATACACAGGTCAACACAACATATATACGTGGAAACCCTCGGTTACAAGGAGAAAACCATGGTGGGACAGAGCCCACAACTTTACTACTACAACAATAAAGGTGCCCTGTTAAGAGCTTACAAAGCACTTGTAAGAGTGCTACCGGGTAAAGGGATTTGGTAGAAGACCTATTAGGATCTTGACTCTGTTAGGAGTCGCCTTGCAAAAAGACTTTCAACACTAATTAAGATGTTACCCGGTTTAGAAATTTATACAATGAACCTGTTAGGGTTCTGTGTGTGTGAAAATTGTACCTAATCTGTAGACACAACACTTCAGTAAAACATTAGAGGTTAGCAAAAATCAAAATCGTGCAAAATTGAAACCTAATTTAACCAAGCGATTTACTGCCTTCTAGTAGGTGCGAGATTGATGTTCTCAAATTGTTATCGAGATCAGTGACCTAGACGACACCTAAATGAAGGATTTGAATACAATTGATTTAGATATGAATTGAATGCAATTAAGCTATTTTTTGGATTTTCTATGCAATAAGAATGATAAAAACTTGATATGAAATCTAATCTATATGAAATTGATCTGCTAAAATAATCTAACAATGATATGAAAAAGAATCTAAATGAATGTAAAAAAAACAAATTGATCTCACAATAGCCTTGATTCACAATAAGCTTTGATTCTCCCAATTCTAATTCTCCAACGTGATTGTGCAAAAATATGAGATGCTTTGAGATGAGATGAGGCTTTAATTTTATAGAAATCCAAGGCTTTGGAGGTGCATGGAAAAAAAGCCATAAATCACTCAGATTAACTCAACTTGATTTTTGAGTTATCTGATAATAAAGATAATTTAATTCACAAAAACATGCAAATCATGCAAAAATAGCTTTTTAACTCAAATTAGAGTTTATTTTTGAACTCCAAAAGGATGTTGAGTTCTAAAAAGTCAACACTTTGCATTGATTTTCTAATTTGGAGTTTAACTGTTTCTTTTGAATGTGCATAATAATTATGAATTAAATAAATAAATAAAGTGATTTATGCTCAACTTAACTGATTTTTGAAAATAAATAATTGATTTATGGGTTAATCAATTATTTAATCAAACTTTTATTAAAAACTATATTATTAAATAATGACAACTTTCTTTAATTAATTAAATAAAAATTTAATCAATTATTCATAGGATATTGGATTTATTGTCAAAATTAAATAATACAATTAATAATAGATAGAATTAAATTTAATTACACAATTAAGTGGCAAGATATTAAATCTAATTAATTAAATATGAAAATATTCAATTAATCAAACTTAGGATAAATGTGATTTATTGCCAAATAATCATTAAATTAAAGATAATTAAGATAATTAGGAATATTGCTAGGAATATTCCCCGATGCAGAATTTAAGATAATCAATTAGGATTCGATGATGTTTAGATGTGCCTTAGATTAGGACTTTGATGTTGATTTCATTCGATTTGTAGATGTAGGAGGTTAATGAACTTATAGCCCATTTTTGGGGTATTACAAGTTCACCCTGGTAGAGGGATCTGAATATGCTTAACAATATAAAAGCAATGATCTATAATGGCACTTTCTGTCTAATTAGATCATACTTGATACCCTTTCCTCTCTGCTTAGCTGTTGAACCCTTTTGCCTTTCACTTCTTGTGACCGTAGCTTCTTTCAGAAGATATCTCTCCTGCTCTCAATATTCAACAACACATCTTGTGTATGCTATTTCATGTATTTATAAGATATTACTCTTATTAAAATACTTTCTCACAGTTCCGCCAAGCTATAAAATTACCCATAAATCATGCATGCAAAAGCTTGCAAAATGATCTTGAGTTTACCTTGAAACATTCGCATAGAAATAAAGCTAACTCCAATTAAAATGCTAACTCCAGTTCCAACTGTGAATGCTCTGTATAATACGATTTTATTTGAAACAACTCCACATAATCCGGTTCAGATTATCATGCAGTCGATCGGTATCAATGTTATACCTGGTTATTCATACATCCCCTGTATGTCTTATAAGACCGGTTGTTGATACTTTGTTTGGTCTACTGATTCATACTAAAGAGTATCAGTGATAGATGTTACTACTAATCAGTTACTGAGAGTGGGGGGGGTGAATCAGTAAACACTATTTCTAATCCAATTTAACATTGTATGTAGATTCTTTCAAAATAAACAACATGCAATTAACCATACATAAACAGAAATAGAATTAATCATATCAACACATTATATATGTGTGGAAACCCTTGGTTATAAGGAAAAAAACATGGTGAGACAAAGCTCACAACTTCACTACTGCAGTAATAAAGACGCCCTATTAGGAGCTTACAAAGCACTTGCAAGAGTGCTACCCGGTAAAGGGATTTAGTAGAAGATCAGTTAAGATCTTGACTCTGTTAGGAGCCGCCTTGTTAAAGGACTTTTAACATCAGTCAAGATACTACCCGGTTAAAGGATTTATACAAAGAACCTACTAGGGTTCACCCTGATAGAGGGATTTGAATATGCTTTCACAGTATAAAAGCAATGATCTTAATTGACACTCTTTGTCTGATTAGATCATACCTGTTGATCTTTCCCGATTTTGCCTGGCTGTTGAATCTTTTTGTCTTTCACCTCTATGACCGTAGCTCTTCTCTCAGAAGATATCTCTCTTCTACTCTGTATATTCAACGACTATTTTCTTGCATCCTATGACCTGTATTTATGCAAAATTCATCTTAATGAAACCCTAACTCATAGAACCGCCAGGCTGTAAAATCATCCTTAAATCATGCAACAAAGAAAGAGCTTTGCGTTCTGATCTTGAGTTTACCTTGAAACATTCACGTAGAAATAAAACTAACTCCTGTTAAAAAGGTAACTCTAATTCTAAACGATGGATGCTCTGCATATTCTGGTTTTAACTTAAACAGCTCCGCATACACTGGTACAGATTGACATGTTGTTGACTGGTATCAATATCATACCCGATTGTCCATTTAATAAGACTCTTATACCCAATTCATATCCTTTTCTACTTGGTCTACTAGTACCTATACTCTGTTTGTTCTATCGGTGCCTATTTAGGAGTATGAGTGGTCTACCGGTTTATTGGTGGGATTGATGTTTGTTTTATACTTATCCAATGACAATCTTAAATATGCTAACAATCTTCCCCTTTGGCATTAGTGGCAAAACATCACTTACCGCACACCATTACTTTCTCATTCTCATCCACATGTAGACTCCTTCCCTATTCTATATACTTCAGCACTATCACTTTCCGTTTGCAGACTTCCCCTGTTCTAGTGCTTGAGCTCTTTTGTCCTGTAGCTAAATCTACTCTCTTTCTTCTCTGATGTCTTTTACTTCAACCATGTCTTCTTCTTCCCCCCTTTGCCTCCATAAGACAACTTGGGTTATGTTTTACTTATTATTTTACATTTGTAGCTTGATGAAGATATCCTTGTAAATTTTATTTGCTAAATGAAGAAAAGGATTCTATTGACCGATGACATGTTCTAGATTTTTGAGTGCTGCTTACAGTGAGACTATGATATTCTCCATGTCCTCTATTGTTTTGTAGTCTGGTTCACTGAACATATTCTCTTCCTTTGTTGTTGTTTGTTGCATTAAATCAGATGTTGGGGCGAGAAACAGTTGAAATCCAATAAGATCTTGGATTCGCTTGGTCTTTTCTTTAGAAGTCTTTCTCAATATGAGAGCTAGATTAGTCATCTCTCTACTGAAATCTGTTGCAGATTTATTCTTTATATCAAATGTGGAAGATAGAGCTTTTATTTCTTCTGAAGTCTTAGATGACTTTTCAGTGAGATCTTGTGTAAAGGTATCAAAATTTAAAGTCCTAGTCATCAGACTTCTTGCAACTTGCAATTGTTGTTGCAGTACTGTTACATTGTTAGTAAATGTCACCTCTATGTCTTTGACCTGTTTATGGAGAATCTCGATTACTTTTTGTTCATAGTGATTAATGGAAATCATTTCTAGATTGGTGATATCTTCTTTGATCGCTTGTGCCAATATCTCCAACTGATCAATTACAGGTTCATCTTCATCAATGTCAGCATCGGGTACAAAGTTGCATAGAATGTTCTTAACACTGGTGAGGACCATGTCATGTTTCCGCTTTGTCAGCTCCTTTAGTTGCCTTGTTGACATTTTGTTGATGTTAACCACAGTCTTAGTAGCCTTGCTCATTTTGGCTTCTGTGTCTGCTGCAAAGGATAATTTCCTCTTGGATGAGGATGAGCTTGGAACATCTACATGTTCCTTGTTTCTAGGCTCCTGTACCGGTAGTGCTTGCTCAATATGTGCAGGTAACTCTTGTTCCTGTTCATTATGTTGTTCTTGATTTTATTCATTTTTCGGTTGGACTGTCTCTTCTGGTATTGCTAAATTTTCCGGTTGTGCCTCCTCTAGTGGTAGGACTTATGCTGCTGGTCTTTCTTCCTTATTCTGTACTTCCCCTTCCGGTAGTACTTGTACTTCTGGTTGAGCATCCTGTTCTTGTTCCATTTTCTCTACTAGAGGGGCTTCCTCTGTGTGTTGTTCTTTGGTTGTATGTAGCTCACCCAGAGCTATATTGTCTTTGGCACTTGTTCCTCTAGCAAAGCTTCCTCTTCGAGATTCACTTGTTCACCGGTAGTGGGTTCTTCACAACTAGTGAATTGAACCGGTGGTGCATGTTCTATTCTAGGTTCATCTTGCAGACCTATTTCCTTCAGAGAACTAATATCATATTGTTGCCAGAAATTTAGTGTCTCATCATAAACTTCCTTTTTATACCCATTGATTATCTTGGCAACTCTATGCTTGGTATCCAAGTTCATTGATGCTTCCTCTAACAGAAGTTTGATAGACTCTTCACTAAGACCAGGTCTGACCTTTGACAATGTCTCCTTAGAGATTCTAGTATTGGAGCTTAAACCGGTTCTCCATTTAGTCATTAGTCTTGTGTTAAGTTCAGGAGGAAACTTAGACCTATAGTCCCTTGGAGTTCTATTGTAATCCATGAATATTTCCACTAAATCCACTATTACTACCTATTTATCTTCCTCTCCTAGCACACTATACCATCTAGCTACATCATCTACTTCTCCAAAATCTATCGCTTCATCAACTATATCATTAACAGTCATGGTGTGAGCCTTACCTTTTTCTGGAGAGACAATAATGGTTGGGCAAGCCTGATCGCTACCTTTATCATCAGTGATGTCAATGATGACTGGTTTGGTAGGAATTTTTTCTTTAATCAGTGCTTCCACTCCTAGTATTCCTTTTCCTTTTCTGGTATCGGTGACCAGTGGCTTAGTGGTCCTTTTACATGCTTCTTCTGCATGTTGTTGGGTTTGAGGAAGTTTAGTCCATGTTGCCCCACCCTCTTCATGAACTTTGTCAACTTCACTGACAAGCATCTGACCGATCCTCCTTTTTATTAGGAAATTTTGCTTGTGCAGTTCAGCTTGGTGAGTGGCCTCATCCAGAGTGAGGTGATTCTGAACCTCAAGCAGAGCTCGAATCCTTAGCTCCTTTTCTCTATCCATTGAAGCTTTCCATCTAGCTTCAAGAATTTCTCGAAGATCATTGGGACGACCTTGTAAAGTTCGGTAGGAGTGAGATTGAATTTGTGAATGTAGTAGATGACCACTTCTTCCAATTTCCTTTTATCTTCATCGTTTGCAAGTTGATATCTCCTATCAACTGATGCCATGCCACCCGATTCCTTTAACCTTGCCAAAAATTTGTCAATTGTGGGCTTTCTTCCTCTTGGTGGATCCTCCTTCACCGGTTTGCCAATTTTCCTCTTACTAACTAGAGGGACTATATCTTCAATTTATGTTTCCTCTTGTTCTTCCCCTTGAGTGTTGGGTACCGGTTGTGCTCTCTTCCTTTGAGCCTTGGGTTCTTCTATCACCAATTTCTTATTTGGTGTGGGGGTCCTTTTGGTGTAGATATTCTTGATCGGTGCCCTTTTATTTAGATTCTCTTGAATCTCTTCAAAGGTACCAAACTGGTAGATAGAGAGATCTAGGTCAGCTTTGATAAGGGCATACCCAGTTCAGGAGCATACCCGGCTCTTGGTTCCACCACTTGAATGATGCAGTGATCGGTGGAGAGTAGAAAACATACATTGTCTTTCTACAAGTCAACAATAGTTGATGGAACCCTTTCTCTTGCGTCCATCCTTCGTTGAAATGTCTCAAAGTACTCGGTCATTACTTTACCGAACTTGTTTCCCAGCTGGTTGAAAATATCACTTATCTACATCATAACTGGCCGGTCAGTTGCCCAAGTCACCTTTCCTATTCCCGGAAAGAAGTTAGAATGGTAAAAGTAAAGGCATACCAATAGGGTGCCATACTTTAGGGATTTCTTCTTTACAATGCCAAGCTTCTTCATATTTTTAAATATTTGACCTCAAAGCTTTCCACAAAGATAGAACTTGGCATTGTCATGCAGTATCCAGTGAGCGGCATGAATGGATCCTCTCGGTATGCTATTCAAGTTGCTCGATTGATAAATCTTGTAGCCTATCACAGTAGATGCGAACCAAACTCCTTGATCTTCTATGTCGTTTACGGTCATAAGCCGACCATCAGATTTTGACTCTGTCAGTCTTGTGACCGCAACATTAGAGATGGTTCTTAGGGTGAGTGCCTTCCCTTCTTGACTGTACCCGGTCACTCGATGCAAGTCCTCCTTGGTAATTTGTGTACATGCTCCTTTCGCGAGCCAAAACCCCGGATCATGCACACGACTGAGAACTAGTTGAATCCAATCCAGTAGGAAGATGGTTGGATAGCAGACTCCGTTAATGAGACTGGATGACACCAGTTTTGCGTATCTATCTGGAAGCTTTTCGTCCTCGCATAGTGAGAGGTACTTGCTCTAGATGAAGGTCTCACCGAGTTCTTCTTGCTTGGCGTGAATGAAAGTGGTCACGTCTTCTGTCTTGAGAACACCATCAGGCACGGATGACAGTGCACTAGACATGTCATTTGCCTTGTTCTGAACCGCCATGATGTCATAGACAAGTTAATCGATTTGATTACCTTGAATCATCTTGGCGAAACATGAAGACAATGCCATTGTTATCAACAAGTTAACACAATAAATAGCTTGATTGGTCTTACAGAAAAATCTTATCATTGATCAAGGCACGAGAATATTACTTAGGCATAAAAGATTGTAAATCACAAATCACAAAGTAAAAGAAAATGAGTAATCTTCCTTTCTTTATATAGATTTAGGGCATAATGGTAATTACCAAACGGTAACTATTTGTTTAATGGCTATAGCATTAACTACCTTACCTACCCTTTTTTTCCTTCTTTGCCAACCGGTTTTTAGGGTTTTTCCAGTTTGACCAAACCTCGGTTGATCAATACTTACCTATCCAGTCTTTCTTGCAGACTGAGTGAGTTTGATACTCACCAATTCTACCAGGAATAGTAGACGGGCTACCGGTTCCCTCTAAGCCTTATAGACTTAGTTTGTTGAAGAGATATCACCATCGACATATGATGATCTTCCCTCTGTCTTCTCCTCAATGAAGCTCTTTGATTCCTTTTTGAACCAAATATTCTTGACTTGTTTCTCAGTCTCCTTTCCCTTGTTGTCCCTTTGATTAGGAGACTTTGTGTTCTTCTTCGCCGGTTTGATCAAACCTTCCTTTGTGTTCACTAACCGGTTCCTACATTCCTTGGCCAGGTGACCAACTTTATTGCAGGTGTAGTAGTCTATCCCGATTCCCTTCCATGGATTGACCCTTCTTCTGTTAGGTGAATTACACCGGGAGTCATTCCGACTATGTATGCCACAGTTGGCACAATTAATTGTGCTCCGGTTGTTATTCCTCTTTGAGAATATCGGTCTCGATGGGGACCTGCATGACATTGTTTTAGATATGCATTCATCAGCTTTGTGTCCAAACTTGTTGCATGCATATCAATACCCTTTGAAGCTTTCCCTTGCTTCCACTAGACACACTTGTGGGGCGAGACCAACATTATGTGGTCTTGTGGCCATTCTTGCAACATTTTTTGTAGTAACTATTATTAGGCTTTACCGGTGCATTTCTATAGTCACTTGTTCTATGTCATGGTTTGCCACAGTGATTGCAAGAAGTATTGAAGGTCTTTTTACCTTTTTGTGCCAACGGCTTCTTCTTTTCCTTCTTGGCTTTATTGACTCCAAAAGACTCACCGGTTTCCTTGGTGCTTTGATCAGTGAAGCCAAGTCCTGTGGGATCCTTATGCTTTCTCTGAGCTTTGAGTTGTTCATCAAGCTTTGTTGAGCTTTCATTGTATCTCCTGAGGGTTTCATTCCTTTCTTCGAGTACTTTCATTTGTTCCTTCAGTTGATACAGCTCAATTGCCAGCCTCTTGCATGCATCATCTTTATCATGCCAAATCTTTTGCATGTTGGCATTTTCTTGGGTGAATATTTGCATGTCTTCTTGAAGTTGCAGAACGACAAGATCACTTTCTCTTACAGCTTCTTCTGCTAGATTTATTGCTCTCTCAGAGGCTATTAATGACTTGACTGCAGTGTTTCTTTCATCTTCAGGTTTCCTCTTTTTCTCAATCAGTTCAGTCATTCTTAGGGCATTATCTTCATGTTCCCTTTTTAGGTTGGAGATCTAGTCAGTTAGGTTCTGGTTTCTTTCCATAAGCTCAAAGACTGCCTCCTTGGCTTCATCTGATCCACTTTGCCCAGAGAGTTCATCAATTATTTCATTGCTCTCACTCAATTGCAGAGCCAACTCCTTTCTTTTAGCAAGGGATCTTCTCAACCTATTTTCAAGAGAGGCAATGATGTCATTGGCTTCCTCAAGCTGTTTCTGACACCTGTAACCCTCCATGATCTTTTTCTCAAGGGGTTAAGCTTTATATCTAAGAGAACTATACATAAGAGAGAGAGGGGGGGGGGGGGGGGGGGGCGTTGAATCAGTAAACATTATTTCTAATCCAATTTAATGTATGTAGATTCTTTCAGAATAAACAACATGCAATTAACCATACATAAACAGAAATAAAAATACTCATATCAACACATTATATATACGTGAAAACCCTCGGTTAGAAGGAAAAAACCACGGTGAGAAAGAGCTCACAACTTCACTATTGCAATAATAAAGACGTCATGTTAGGAGCTTACAAAGCACTTGCAAGAGTGCTACTCGGTAAAGGGATTTGGTAGAAGATCGGTTAAGATATTGACTCTATTAGGAGCCGTCTTGTTAAAGGACTTTCAACATTAGTCAAGATGCTACCTAGTTAAAAGATTTATAGAAAGAACATACTAGGGTTCACCCTGATAGAGGTATTTGAATATGCTTTCACAGTATAAAAGCAATGATCTTAATTGACACTCTTTGTCTGATTAGATCATACATGTTGATCTTTCTCGGTTCTGCCTAGCTGTTGAATCTTTTTGCCTTTCACCTCTGTGACTATAGCTCTTCTCTCAAAAGATATCTCTCTTCTGCTCTGTATATTCAACAATTATTTTCTTGCATCCTATGACCTGTATTTATGCAAAATTCATCTTAATAAAACCCTAACCCATAGAATCATCAAGCTGTAAACTCGTCCTTAAATCATGCAACAAAGAAAGAGCTGTGCGTTCTGATTTTGAGTTTACCTTGAAACATCCACATAGAAATAAAACTAACTCATGTCAAAAAGCTAACTCAAGTTCTAAACGGTGGATGCTCCACATATTCTGATTTTAATTTAAACAACTCCACATACACCGGTACAGATTGACATGTTGTTGACCTGTATCACTATCATATCCGATTGTCCATTTAATAAGACTCTTATACCCAGTTCATATCCTTTTCTACTTGGTCTACCGGTACCTATACTCCGTTTTGTCTATCGCTACCTGTTTAGGAGTATGAGTGGTCTACCGGTTTGCTGGTGGGATTGATGTTTGCTTTATACTTATCCACGACAATCTTAAATATGCTAGCAATAGATTTGTCTACCGGTGCTCTGGTGAGATTGATGTTTGCCTCTAACTTAACCAATGACAACTTAAATATATCAACAATTGTTAGTCAATCTTAATGGTTAGAGGCATTCAAAAACATCAATTGTAGCATACAAAACCCAGACTATACAAATTGAAACAAAGAACAAGTAAAGACTTTGCAAGACAATTGTTTGACGAAATTTCAAACATCTAAATTTGAGTTTCCCAGCATTAGAACCAACAAGGTTCTTACACAATGTGGTAATAACAATTATGCATCAATTTATAATGAAGCATTTTCATACAACATTGTAGCCCAATAACATCATTACAAAAATTGTAATATTGATACTCATTTGGAGCTGACTGGAAACCTCACTTCAAATTTATTTTTCAACGTAAATATATCAATCATCTTTTAATGCATCTTGTGATGCATCTTTCGTTAGATTATTGTTTTTGTAAATAAATAGAAATATATGAGCAAACATGTGCTTTTTAGAACTTCAATGAGAATGTTTTATACATAGATACAGGACTTGGCAAGTCCCGAGCCAAGTCAAGCTTGCAAAGTCTTTTTGACTCGGCAAGCTGACTTGGCCAAGTCCTGGCCGAGTCTTGCAGGACTCACAGAGTCTGAGGACTCGGTGGACTTGGTGAGTTCTGTCTTCTGGACTCTGCCACTTCCAGCACTCATTAAAAAGAAATAAATAAAAAATTATTTTTAATCTTTCTTTAATTATTTTTAATCTTTATTTAATTATTATGTTAGATGATGATAAGTGTTCTAATTGGAATTAACAAAATTATTAAGGTTAGAAAAAGAACTTTTAAGTTTAGGCCATTGGGTTCCCCGTCATTCAAAGTTCAAACTTTATTTCGGCTAATGATGCCCCTAGTTGAATAATTTTGACTTTTATAGGAACGATAGAAAGAAACAATATTTTTTACTTAAATATTTTTTTCATTTATATGTACGACATGTGGAAAGTTTTATTCTAGATAATGTCAATCTCGCTATTGTAAGTTCGCCTCATTGCAATTTATTTAATACCTAAAAACAGCAAATGCATTGTGTATAGTTATCAACTATCATTACTGGAAAACATTTGTTTAAAGAAAAGCTAAAGATTGAACTCAAAGAATGCATTATAACTCAACTATGACCTATCTTAGGTTGCAGAATCTTCCATGACCTATCTTAGGCGTACACACAGAAAGAAATAGGGCCTTGTCTTCTACGCTCTAGCTTTTATTTTGATATATGTTTTGAACTTTTGATTCCATGGATTTCATATTCCATGAATATTGTAGACTTTTGACAGTGACACATTTATATTTCAAATTTCTAATGAGTTATTTAGTAACTAGTTTAACAATTAACTTATTTCCTTTAGAAATTCGCATTTATACTTATGTGATCAATGTAAACTTGTGTATGTATGCAAAATAGCTTCTATTTATTTCAATTATTGTGTCTTTGATGTTAATTGATTGAATGATGCATGAAAAAAGTTTTAAATCCTTAAAAATCTTTGAATTTCTTGGGTTTTCCGATTTGTTGAGTCCTTGCCGAGTTCGAGTCTTGTAACTATGGTTTTATGTGCTTAGTCAGACATCAAAGAAGGGCATTATAAACAAACCCATCAGCCATTAACTAAGATAGAGATGATAAGGCATTACATCAACTCATGATGGATGTCAATCCAATATAAAGGAAATGTTGTGGGAGCAAAGGCATGTAAAGCTCAAACTGTTATGAACTATTATGTTATCCTTGAATATTGAAGGATTAGAATTTTATGAAGCTTTTCTTGGAATCAATTAAGAATCATAAAAAGCAAATGGTGACCTTTCAAGCTCTTTAATAAAAACACACACAAAGTAGGCTCCGTGGAAATCCAAAATAAACATTATGGAAAAATTATGATTCGGTATTAGTGACATGGTCTTGCAATATAACTTGTGGTTGGATGTCATGGATAGTAGGACAATGTTTGTAAGCTGATGTAGTAGGAATCATGAGTCAAATGCGATGGTTTGCATGATAATGTTTGTGAGCTGATGTAGTAGCATTCACGAGTCAAATGTCATGGTTTGTGAGCTGATTGCACACTACTTGTTTTCCCTAATTGATACCACAATGTTAAAAAAGTGCCAAAAGCTTGTAGGTTTCCAAATTGCTTCGAGAGCTTCCAAATACTGATCTACACTCAAGAAAGGATGCACAAGTTTCTTGTGCACTTCTGGGCCAAACAACTAACCACATTCAATAATTTTGTGGTAGCTCATTACATTGTGTTTCCAAAATATTTATCCATTTCTATTATCAGAAGAATTTAAAGTCCAAGAATGTTGCATTACTCTGTTTCAGTGAAGACACTTATTGAAACCTTTCAAGAATCCAATTAAACAATGTCCATATTGAAAGAAATGAACAAATAAAATAGCATTTTGACTAAATGAACAGCCACTATTTAATAAACTCCAGTTTTAATTTGCTTGGTCTTTTCGATATACAATTTTGACTATGGCTAATTAAAGCAGAAGTGGGGCCAACAAAACATTTGCAATGGACTTGATCATAATTTTACTCTTTCATCACTAGCCATTGAGCTCAACTCTAATGACAGTGTCATCTAAAAGCTTCCCTCGGTACACCATAAAATAGAATTTTTTATCGGACCTATAAGACATAAAGGCAAATTTTAGTATGTATTCATTCAACTGCAAATTAGGCCAATAAAAACTAAAGATATTACGTTCTAGAGCTGAATCACAAGCAAATCAAATCTCTCATCACTACCTAAATCCTATCATCCAGAAGAAGCGCCTTGCAAGAGGTGGAGGAAAGACAGCAAACCCAGCTGGTCCATCCATCCTTTTCACAGCCTGTGAATATGGAAAAAAATAAAAACGTTATAACTGTTTAAAACTTAAAAGCATAGCAGAGTAGCTTCTTGATAGTTACTTTTCCATGAACCCATTTCAAGATCTTCAAATGAACTATTCTGAAAAGGATTTTATTTGAAATCAAGACAAAGTTATAAAATAGAATTCCCAGTAGGCTTATATCAATTATCTTTTAGAAAAAATGCTATTGCGAATTGATAATTTGGATTGTTCTTAGAAACGCAAAATAAATTTGAACCATACTAGCAAGCGGACTGAAAGTGATAGAATACGTCAGGAATCCATGAATTGAGGGAGAAAAGCCAACCTTCAACTGAACTTGACATGATAAGTAACCTGAAGTAAATTGAACCAAGCTATCCTGGAGATAGAGAATATACAAAGCTGATTGTAGTAGTGTCTGTCTCAACATTTCCCTACAAAACCAAAAGAACTATGAAAATAATAAATACAAACAAGAGTGTGGCAATTTTTTCATGGATACAGCGTACCCAGAATGGTACCAGCTATATTAAGGTTTCTCTATTACATGTCAAATGTAGGGTCAAATGTTGTTATTACTTTTTTGGCTCACGTCAAAGCTTTGATATTGGCAGCAATCCATTGATGGGACGCTAGGATATCAAACCTTCTATCCTTTTTATAGAAAACTCACTCCGCAATTGGTGAAGAAGATAAGAAAAACATGCTATCCCTAACGTGAAATTTCTTACCCCTGCTTGCTGTTAATATGTTTGTTTGTTTTTTTCTCTCCTCACCATTCAGGAAAGAAATTTGTTGACAGTTTAATTGGAAGCCGATCTCTGAATTTCTTTGTGTTTGTTGTTTTCAAATGTGCAACATTGCTTCCCAAACATATGATACTTTAATGCAGTTGTTTGCAAATATTCAATGCATTGATATTTTACACATTATAACTGAGAATAAATTGAACAGAATTATTGTAATTTCACTGTTTGTTCTTCAATTTGCAATACTCTATACAACTTCAACAGTCACTACTGTGGCTACAATATTAGGAAAACAACCGACCTGTTCAATGCCGTTTGGGGTTCTACTGTACAATGTTGAGCCCAGCGTTCACGTGCTGCTCCAGGTTGCTACAAAATGGATAGTGTTGATATGATTCTTCTCTCATGCAACTTATGGTTCCTGGTGATACCTACCAATCATCCAGCAATCAAATCTTCCCCCTCCCAGCCAATAGCCAAACACGGCAGTTTGTATTATATCAGCAGATGTACGGCATGTAGGAAATGACAGGCCCTCAACGGTATCTTGCTACCAGTCACTGGTGCGAACAGGCTCTTTGCTCCACGTATCTTATACTATCTTCTTCGCACAAGCAATGTTCCGATTGAGATGACGTCAAACTGGCTTCACAAGTGGTTAATCTTAACTGGCTCACGCGGCTCCTGTTGCAGCTCCAACACAGTTAGTGGATACAAATACGTTTTCTGCTCCATGCAATTCAACCATGCAATAGTCCCCACGCACACTGTTTACGTCAACCATAAGATGTTCGTGCTCTCTCTCTCTGACCAGCGTAGACTGCGTCCAATATCCAATACTCCGAATTCCAACCAAGTCCCAAGACCAGTCCTCAATGGCGTCGAGACTGTCAGCTTATGGGGATTTCGTCCCACAAACCCAATGTACTAACTCCAGCAAACAAGTCTCTGCAACTCGTTCTCTTCATTGCTTATCTCCAAAATCAGTTGTTATTTTTTTCAGCCCAATTCCATCTGCGTCTCCTCCGCATAATACAACCCGACTTGCCTCCTGGTCTTCCGTAACGCCCCTCCACCTTAATCATATTCTTTTAATTCCCTCTTTAATCTTTCCCGTTGCAATTAACATTTCCCGTGAAGTATGGAATGGCTTACGCAAATATAATATTTTTTTTTCCATTTCCCATTAAGTATTAGTGAGCCGCCAAGTAACTTGAAGGGGAATATTTAATATTGATTTAAAGTTTATAAAGTGCTCCCCACTTAAACCAATATTATAACATTAAATTAAATGGTCACTTATACTCGATTTTGAATATTAAAAAAGATGGGGCAAATGAACTCGAAATCCCATGTTTTTGAGCTCATTGGAAACAATATGATAAGGTGCATCACATTACACCTCCATAATGAAGACACTCCAAGATCCCTCTTTAGTCCTTAATTAGCCCTCCGGATTGAAATGTAAGGGCTAACAACTAATCCTCTAATGTTGGGTCAAGAAGGGGACATTACAGACTGCCCCCCTTGAAATTGCTTGTCCTCAAGCAATCTCAATCCTGGATGTTGCAAGATAGCCTCATTCTCCTATGTCACATTCTCACTCGATAGATCCTTCCATTGCACCAAGTATTCTCTGATGGTTCTCTTCCGAAGCACACACTCTCTAGTGTCCAAAATCGCCTCAGGGACCAATACCAACTTCCCTTCATCATCTAGAGGAGGCAGCTCTGTTGAAGGAGTCATATTGTGTCCCAACGCCTTTTTGAGGCGCGACACGTGAAAGACATTATGTATCTTGTTGTCCACTGGTAGCTCAAACTCATAGGCCACCTCTCCAATCCTCCTATTTACTCTAAAAGGCCCATAATAATGTGGCTTCAATTTCCCCGCTCCACTCCTCTTAAGAGAGGACTGCCTATAGGGCTATAGCATGAGGTAAACCATGTCTCCAACCTCGAATGATCGCTCAACTCTGTGCTGATCTACATATTGTTTCTACTAGTTTTGTGCCTTCTGCATATTCTCCTTCAGAGATTTCTTGGTAGCCTAATTCTCCTACAAAAAATCTCTAGCCCTAGGTACCCTGTTGTCACTGAACAACAAATCTAAATAACTCGGAGCATCATATCCGTAGAGAGCCATGAATGGTGTCATTTGGATAGACATGTGGTATGTAGCATTGTAGCAATACTCACCAAAGTGCAACCACTTCACCCATGCCTTTTGCTGCCCTGCTATATAATTACGAAGGTATCCCTCAACCCATTTATTCACTATCTCAGTCTGACTGTCAGTTTGAGGGTGGTAGCTAGTGCTCGGGGTAAGTTCAATCTCACAGAACCTAAAAAGCTCCTGCCAAAAGAGACTCGTGAACCTGCTGTCCTGATCACTGACAATAGACCGTAGCAGCCCATGCAACCTAAATATCTCTCTGAAGAACAACTCTGCTACCTGCACTGTTGTATACGTGGATGTGATGGCAAAGAAGTGCAAACTTCGTCAAGCGATCCACCACTACATAGATGCAATCCCTACCTTGGACCTTAAGCAGGCCCATGATAAAATTCATCGAAACGTTGTCCCATTTCTTCTTCGGAATGGGCAGAGGCTGCAACAACCCACCTGGGAAAGAGTGCTCATGTTTATTCTGGTAGCAAGTTGTGCACTCTCTCACATGTTGTAGTACATTTGTTTTGAGCCCCTTCCATGTGAAACACACTCTCACCTACCTATAAGTTTTAAATTACCCCTGATGACCTCTCATAGGTGAGTCATGGAAAGCTCTCAAAATCTTCTAGTTAATAGTAGATCTAGGTACCAACCAAATCCGGTCCTTATGCATGATCAAATCATTCACCACCGAATACCCCTCATCCTGTGTAGTACCATCAATGATGCTCGTAGCCCACTCGTTTTTTGCATACTCCGCTGATATCAACTCCCTCCAATCATCTGATAAAGCTCCCAAAGCACACAAGTGAGGCCTCCGGGACAAGACGTTAGCAACATTGTTTTTCTTCCCTTTGACAAAAACTATGTCAAAGTCATAACCCTATAACTTGCTGACCCACTTTTGTTGCCTATCGTTTAATTATTTTTGCCCAAGGAAATGCTTCAAACTATTATTATCTGTTTTAACTGTGAATTTGCTTCCCACCAAATATTGTCTGAATTTAGCCAACACACACATAATGCTAACATTTACTTGGCATATATGCTATAACTCCTCTTAGCACCTCTCAACTTCCTACTCTCAAATGCAATTGGGTGCTTATCCTGCATCAAGACCGCCCCAACCCCCTCTTCTAAAGCATCACAATGTAACTTGAATGGTTTGTTAAGATTTGGAGTGGCTAAAACTGGGCAAGTGCTCATCAATTCCTTAAACCTGTCAAAACACTGCTGAGATCTATTTGTCCACTCAAAAGCATCCTTCCGAGTCAAATCCGTGAGAGGAGCTACTAACTGTGAATATCCCTTCTCAAAGTGGCGGTAGAACTCACATAAACCCATGAATCCTCTAAGGTGTGAGAGATTCATGGGTGGCGACCAATCCATGATAGCCTGGATTTTCTCTGGATTGACACGAACACCCTCAACACTAATAATGTGTCCCAAATATAGCAACTCAGTTATCCCAAATTCACATTTCGACATTTTAACATACAAGGACTCTCGCTCTAGGATGGCTCAGCACAATATCAATGTGTTTTAAGTGCTCCTCCCATGTCCTGCTATATATAAGTATATCATCAAAGAATATCAAAAAACATCTCCTCAACTGATCCCTGAATACCCTGTTCATGCTGAGTGAAAGGTGGTTGGTGCATTAGTCAATCCAAAAGGCATGACTAAGAACTTGAAATGACCATAATGACACTTGGAAGCTGTCTTCCCTATATCATCCTCTCGGACTTGTATCTAATGATAGCTTGATCTCAAATCTATCTTGGAAAAATAGTAGGAATAGCAGGCTCCATGTAGCTCATCAATAAGCTCATCTATACAGGGAATTGGGTACCTGTTTTTTATCGTCCTCTTCTTCAATTCCCTGAAATCTATGCACATCCGAAAAGTCCATCCTTCTTTTTGACTAAAACCACTGCTGAAGAAAATGGGCGCCTAATGTGTCTCTTCTCAAGTAGTTCCTTAATTGTCTTTTCAATTTCATCTTTATACCTCTTCAAATGCCTATAGGGAGTAATAATCACCGGTTTAGCCCCCTCCTTGAGCTCTATCACATGCTCCATACCTCTATCTGGTGGCCTACTCAATGGTATATCTCCAAACACTTTAGAGTGTTTGGTCAAAGCTCCTATATCTGTGGGGGATAATCATGCTTTTGTTGCGCACTATCCTCTGGCAACACCAAAATCTCTGTTGCTCACAGCACCTGATCATGTTGTACCAACCTCTCCATTCTCCGAAGTGACACCACTCTAGGTCCCCCATCCAATAGTGCTTTAATGACCACTTTCCTACCTTGATGTTCAAACTTAAAGTCCATTCTGTCAAGGTTGAAAGTGAACTCATGAAGTGACTTCATCCAAGCCATGCCAAGAATGTAATCATAGTCCTCCATGTTAACAATGAAGAACTTCCCAACCATATCATAATCTCCCATTCGCAAGTGCATGGCATTAATCACGAGTGCTATGAAGTTTATGTCCACTAGCTACTATCACTCTAACGCCCTTGTGCCCCTCAGTTTGAAGTCCTATCCTCTTAACCAATCTCTCTGATAATAAATTATGTGTAGCACCTGTATCAACCAAGGTAATAACTCGTTGCCCCTGTATTAGGCTTCTCACTCTGAAGGTTATTGTTTGATCATCGCCTAAGAGACGTGCAATTGTCTTCCCATCACCTGATTCGTCACCTGTGGGTTTTACCTCATCGCTGCCCTCTGAATCAGATTGTGTTTCCTCATCCTCAGAAACTGATTCCTCTGCTGAAAAATATTATATTTGGGCAGCCTTTGCCCTTACACAACACTTGTGTGAAAGATCCCAAGGTTCCCTACAATAAAAGCATAATTTCTTCCTCCTTAATTCATTGAGCTGATCACTATCCAGCCTTTTTGTTTCATTCTTAGGTGGAGGGTCTTTCTGAAATTTTTTTCTTATCCTTATCTTTTTTTGAAGTAGATCCCTTAGACTGAAAGTTATCTCTAGAAGATGAAGGCTCCATGTCTCTAGCCATTTTATAGGCTTCCTGCAATGTGGCTGGATTTAGACCCTTAATCCATCCCTTCAGAGGCTCTGCAAGTCCATCCATGAATAGCACCAATAACCTCCTCTGAGAGATATCTGTGACCAAAACCGAGTCTCTGAAACTCTGCTATGTAAGTATCTACTGAATCCCACTGTTTAAGTTGAGCTAATTCCTTAAAATGTAATTCAGTGTCCTTGTCAAAATGCTCAATCGGCAACTTTGTAAAATCAATATAGGAAGTAATCTGGTTATGACCCATAGTGACCATACCATGGTGCCACCACTCATGTGCTAGACCATCCAAATGTAACGCTGCCTATTTAATGGCCTCTTCCTCTGGGATTGGGTTCAATTGAAAATACATATCTACCTTTTGTACCCATGCCCCAGCAGTAGACTTTCCGAACCCATCAAAATAAGGTAAAGAAAGTTTACTAACTTTCTTTTGCAAATCAATGTGCTGCCCCCTACTACCTGTCTGTGCCATATGTTTCAACCTCACGTCTGTGTATTCTCTGAAAGTGATGGCTGCCATGAATTCCTCTCCTCCACTTTCCCAATCTCTCCTAAACTAATCCTGCAACTCAGTAATTTGGGACTCTTATCTCGGCTTAATGGGAAATCTAGGTGGAAAAGTAGGTACAATGGGTCTCGAACATACTATTCTCGCTGGTCTAGGTGCCTGATCAAAGTTATCCTCCACCTGTGCTCCTCCACCATTCTACCCATTTTGCTCACCATTATTTCCCCCATTATTATTTGTGTTATTCCCTCCATTATTTCCACCATTAGTACCTCCTACATTCAAATTCATACCCAGCTGTCTAGCCATCATTTGCATCATAAGCTCCATTCGCTGATTCTGTTCCTGTGCTTTCTGCTCGGCCAAACGTTGTCCGTGTGCCAAGTTATCCAATAACTGTAAGAATCTCTCTTCACTGGGGTCCCTAACATTTTTGTCTCCCATATTGTCAATAACTTGTTCACCTGTATCAATCTGAGCTTCCTGATTTCCCTGTTCTTCCCGACCTGCGTTTAATCAAGCCCTGGTTCTTCTCAAATTATAATGATGTGTTAAACGCTAAACACTCTAATTTGTTATATCACGGCTTGTTCACTGCACTGTTTTACCCACCAAGATGGCAGGATTTTCTGCTCTGATACCACTGAAATGTCTTACCCCTGCTTGTTAATATGTTTTTCTTTCTCTCCTCACCACTCAAGAAAGAAATTTGATGACAGTTTACTTGGAAGCTAATCTCTGAATTTTTGTGTTTTTTGTTTTCAAATGTGCAACATTGTTTCCCAAACATATGATACTTTAATGTTCTTGTTTGCAAATATTCAATGCATGGATATTACACATTACAACTGAGAATGAATTGAACAACATTATTATAATTTCACTTCTTGTTCTTCAATTTGAAATACTCTATACAACTTCAACAATCACTACTGTGGCAACAATATTAGGAAAACAACCAACTTGTTCAATGCCGTTTGGGATTCTACTGTACAATGTTGAGCCCAACATTCACGTGCTGCTCCAAGTTGCTACAAAATGGACAATGTTGATATGATTCTTCTCTCATGCAACTTATGGTTCCTGGTGATGCCTACCAATCACCCGGCAATCAAATCTTCCCCCTCCCAGCCAATAGCGAAACATGGCAGTTTGTATTAAATCAGCAAATGTACGGTATGTAGGAAATTGTAATGTCCCCTTCATATCACTTATCTTGTTTCCTGTTACAATTGTGTATTGGTTGATTCCAAGAATAGATGCATTGCACATGGTCTTAATAGATTGTGTTTGTCCACCTATATGATCGAAAGGTCACGCCTTTTCATCAAACTTGGGAGTTGTGACCCTTCATAATTGACCCTCTTTCCAAAAGTCACAACACTTCATAATCATAGTCCTTTCGAAAAATCACAACCCTTTCACAATCCTTTCCAAAAGTCGCAACCCTTCATAATCACAATCCTTTCGAAAAGTTGCAACCCTTTTGAAAAGGTAACTTATTTTCTTCACTTTCCTTTCCTCTTCCGTTAATCCTTCTTTAACTCCCTCCTCCTTTTTCCTTTCATTTTTTTCTAATGAACTTTCCTCCCTTTTATATCTTATTTTGAAAGAGTCACATCTCTTTATTACATATCTCTTGACCTTTCATTAGATTTAGTTAATTTATATTATTTTATATTATATTATTTATTTACTTATTTATTTTATGTTTATTATCATTTATTACTAAATCCTAGTTAGAAAGGTAACATACTTTCTACAATATTATCTCTTGTAGTTAATTTTATTTATTTATTCATTATAATTTTATTATTATTTAATTTTTATTTATTTTAAATCTTATTTTATTGATAATAGATTATATCATATTATTATTATTTATGTCATTTAATTATTATTTATATTATAATAATATTTTATTATTAGTTCTTATTTATTATATTTTAATATTAATTGTACTATATCATCATTTATTGAATAATATTCTATTATTTTATTATTATTAAAATTTTATCTTAAAATGGGGACATGACAGAAATGACAAGCCCTCAATGGTATCTTGCTACCTGTCACTGGTGTGAACAGGCTCTTTGCTCCATGTATGTTATATAGTCTTCTTCACACAAGCAATGTTTCAATTGAGACGATGTCAAACTACCTTCGAAAGTGGTTGTTCTTAAGTGGCTCACGCAACTCCCATTGCAGCTACAACAATAGTCCCCATGCACACTATTTACGTCAACCATAGATGCTCGTGCTCTCTCTCTAACTAGCATAGATTGCATCCAATATCCAACATATACTCCGAATTCCAATCAAGTCCCAAGACCAGTCCTCAATGGCGTCGAGATTGTTAGCTTATGGGGATTTTGTCCCACAAACCCAATGTACTAACTCCAGCAAACAAGTCTCTGCAACTCGTTTTCTTCCTTGCGTATCTCCAAAATCAATTGTTATTTTCTTCAGCCCAATTCCATCTGCATCTCCTCCTTCGCATAATACAACCCGACTTACCTCCTGGTCTTCCGTAACGCCCCTCCACCTTAATCATTTTCTTTTAATTCCCTCTTTAATCTTTCCCATTGCAATTAACATTTCCCATGAAGTATGTAATGGCTTACACAAATATAATATTTTTTTTTCCATTTCCCATGATGTATTAGTGAGCCACCAAATAACTTTGTAATGTCCCCTTTCTGATTTTTTATCATATTTAAAGCCTCTAATCAGATTCTTAAATGAAACAATCAACACTTCAAAAGATCATGTAATTTCTTAATAATACCCAATTTCTTAATAAACTTCACAACTTCACATATTATTGATAAATCTGAAAATAGACATTTTTATTGAAATTTTGCCAACATAACGGCCTACAAAATGACACTTCCAAATCTGCAAATAGTTTACACAATAGCTCCAAAACGGAGTTCAAAGACAATGCTCATCGGGCTCCAAAAACAACACAAAATCACCTGGAAACACCATAAAACACTAACAAACTAACACAGAAGTAGAATCACGACCCAAGGCATATATTCAACTCTATTTTAACAGCAAAAAGGCTGCAATACAGCAGCAACCCAAACTGATATGAAAAACTCAACCGGAAACACCAACTCTTTCAAAAAACACACCCGAAAACTCACAAATTTGCACTATTCAGCACAAAGGCAAACTCCGCATGAACTTGCACATGGAATGGCCTCAAACTCCCGTCCTTAGCCTTCCTGGAAACCTAAGAACTCCCGTCTTTGGGTCTCCTCCACAGGTTTGGCAGCCTCTGAAAAACAACAAAGTAATGAGAAAAAATCAAGTTCAAGAATGAGCCTGAAATGCCTCCAAACCCTTTTAAAAGAGGGCATAACCCTAACTCACGACCAAGAGGGGTGAATAAGACATTTTAATAATATTTAACATTTATTAATCCATTGGTTTCCAAAGATTAGCCCCTTTTCCCAAAACTTTACTTTTTGACCCTGTCGGCCTTAGCAAAAATTATTAATTTTAATTATTTTGAAAAATGGGACATGACAAGTCCTCCCTCCCAAATATTGCTTGTCCTCAAGCAATGAAGGTTGGGATGCTCAAGAATATGTGTTCCTTCCCAAGTTGCATCTTCCAATGGCAATCCTTTCCATTTGACCAAATGCTCTGTGATGCTCCTATTTCTCAATCTTTTTTCTCTTGTATCCAAAACCTCTTCTAGTATTAAGACTAATTTTCCTTCATCATCAAGAGGTGGTAAATCTGTAGATACTATGGTTTGTTGGCCTAGAACC
This sequence comes from Chamaecyparis obtusa, assembly GCA_027943335.1. Taxonomy (NCBI): domain Eukaryota; kingdom Viridiplantae; phylum Streptophyta; class Pinopsida; order Cupressales; family Cupressaceae; genus Chamaecyparis; species Chamaecyparis obtusa. The sequence continues at coordinate 639,251 of BSBK01000226.1, read as the reverse complement.
TTCTTTAGGCAAGAGACATAGAAAACATTATGTATTTTGTTGTTTGGTGGGAGCTCCAATTCATAAGCTACCTCTCCTATCTTCTTGATGATCTTATAAGGCCCATAGAACCTTGGCTTGAGCTTCTCTGCTCCACTCCTCTTCAAGGTGCTTTGCTTATATGGCTGCAACCTAACAAATACCAAGTCTCCTACCTCAAAAGATCTTTTAGTCCTTTTTCTATCAGCGTACAACTTCTGTTGATTTTGTGCATGGTGTAGATTATCCTTGAGGGACATTAATATGTCTTGGCTTTGCTTAATGAAATCATTTGCTGCAAGTACTCTTCTATCTGAAAGTACTAGATCAACAAAGGAAAGGGAATCATAACCATAAAGAGCACGAAACGGAGGCATACCAATAGACATGCGATGAGATGTATTGTAACAATACTCCCCTAGGTGCAACCATTTCACCCAAGCATGTTGTTGATTTGAAACATAGTTCCTCAAATATCCCCCTATCCATTTATTAACTATCTCTGTTTGTCCATCTGTTTGAGGGTGATAGCTAGTACTGGGAGTGAGTTCAATTCTGCCAAATGAAAGAGCTCCTTCCAAAAAGATCTAATGAATCTACTGTCTCTATCACTGACAATGTTTCTAGGAAAGCCATGTAACCTAAAAATTTCCTTGAAGAACAATTTTGCCACTTGTGATGCCTTGAAATCAGATGCAATGGGAGAGAAATGTGCATACTTAGTCTATCTACCACCACATTTATGCAATCCTTACCTTGAACCTTGGGCAACCCAATGATGAAGTCCATGGAAATACTTTCCCATTTTTGTTCAGGAATAGGAAGTGGCTGCAAGAACCTTGGAGGACAAATTTGTTCACTCTTGTTTTGTTGGCATACCATGCATTCCTTAATGTGTTTAAGGACATCCTCCTTCATACCCTTCCATGCAAAGCGCTCTCTAACTTTCCTGTATGTCTTGAAGTATCCTTGATAACCAGCCAAATGTGTCATGAAAGGCCCTCAATATCCTTTCCTTAATCTTTGATCCTGGCACTAAGAACATCCTGTTCTTGTAATCATCAACAACCTTGTACTTGTTATCATCTACTAACTTATCCAAAACCTTGGTGGCAAAGGAATTTTAGCATATTCTAAAATTATGGAGACTTTCCAATCAGCAGAGATAGATGTTAAGGAACACAAGGTGGGCTTCCTTGAGAGAGCATCAACAACCACATTATTCTTTCTTTTCACATATTCAATATCAAAATCATAAGCTTGCAATTTGCTTACCCATTTTTGTTGACGATCATTCAAATCCCTTTGGTTCAAGAAGAACTTGAGGCTATTATGGTCTGTCTTTACAATGAATCTCCCACATACCAAATATTGTCTAAACTTATAAAGTGCATGCATGATTGCCAACATTTCCTTATCATAGATGGAATAACCTCTCTCAGATTGATTTAATTTTCTGCTCTCAAATGCTATTGGATGTCCCCTTTGAGTTAGGACACCCCCTGTACCTTCTCCAAAAGCATCACATTCAACAACAAAAGGTAAAGAGAAATTTGGAATTGCAAGCATAGGGCATGAAATCATCACCTCCTTAAGCTTATCAAATATTTTTTCTGCTTTTTCTGTCCAAATAAAGGCTCCTTTCTTTGTCAAATCAGTCAAGAGGGCAGCAAGCTGAGAAAATCCTTTGGTAAACCTCCTATAGTAGCTACACAACCCGAAGAAACCTCTCAACTGTGTAATATTAGTAAGTGGAGGCCAATCCAAAATTGTCTGAATATTTTGTTGATCAACCTATACTCCTTTAGAACTTATAATATGTCCCAAATATAGAATCTTAGTCAAACCAAACTCACATTTAGATAACTTAGCATAGAAGGGTTGTTGCTTCAAGATTCCCAAAACAGTGTCTATGTGCTCTAGATGCTCTTTCCATGTTTTACTGTAAATCAAGATATCATCAAAGAACACCAAAACAAATTTTCGAAGATGCTTGTTGAATACCTTATTCATACAAGATTGGAACGTTGATGGTGCATTCGTGAGGCCAAATGGCATAACAAGAAATTCAAAGTGCCCATAGTGACATCTGAAAGTAGTCTTTTCCACATCTTCCTTCCTCATGCAGATTTGATGGTAACCTGATCTTAAGTCAATTTTTGAGAAGTATACATCACCATGTAACTCATCAATGAGTTCATCTATGCGTGGTATGGGATACCTATTTTTGATGGTCTTCATGTTCAGAGCCCTGTAGTCTATACACATTCTTATTGTACCATCCTTTTTCTTGACAAGTACCACAGATGATGCAAATGGACTAGAGCTAGGCTTTATGAATCCCATGTCCAAGAGTTCCTTAATAGTTTTTTCTATTTCTTCCTTGTAACCTCTTGGATGGCGGTATGGAGTGGTTATAATTGGTTTGGCACCCTATTCTAACTCTATAACATGCTCAAAACCTCTATCTGGCGGTAATCCTCGAGGCAAATCATTGAAAACTATACTATGCTTATCAAGGATATTCTGAATTTCAAAATGAAAATTACCTTGATTCTTTGAAGAGCTTGTTGGGTGGATTATGACTCCTGCTGCCCATGCTACTTGTCCTCTTCGAGAAGACCTCTCCATCCTCTTTGCAGTGACCACCCTAGGTGCTCCATTCGATAAGCCTCTCAATAAGACTTCTTTCCCATTGGAGTGAAATTTGAACTCCATAGTTTGATGATTCATGTAATAGCCTCCACTAGAGTGCAACCATTGAACACCCAATACAAGATTTGTTTCCCCAATGCCAACAACATAGAAGCCATCACATAGCTCATAATCTCCTAAAGTCATCCTGAGTTGTTTCACCACCCGTGTGCATGGCATAGTGAATCCATCAACTACAGTAACATTGAATCCCTCAAAATCTTCTGCTTTAAGCCCTCCTTTCATGACAAATCCCTCATCAATAAAGTTGTGATTTGCCCCACTATCAAGAAAAATTGTCAACCTTTTCTCTGCTAGTACCCCTCGAATTTGAAAGGGATGGTATCTTGGGACTCCTGATAATGCTGCCAAAGTGCCATCCCTACTAATTTATTTTTCTCTCTCTTCTTCTTCCTCCTTAGTGTCATGAAATTCCTCATGTTCATCTAAATCAGATTCTGAAGCAACCTCAATATAGTGTACTTGACCTTTCCCCAAACATCTATGTCCTGGAACCCATGGCTCTCTACAAGTGAAACAAAGCTTTTTCCTTCGTAGTTCACTCCTAGTCTCTTCATCTACCATCTTTTTTGCTGCATTTGTCACATTCTTTGGTGGTGGTGCTGGAAAAGTCTTTTTTTGAAAAATTCCCCTTATGTTGCCAAAGATTTGGGGGTTTTTGATTAGTGATTGGTTTCATAGGCACACAAGTTTCAAGCTGCAAACTGTTGTGAGGTTTTCACACCATCGCCCCAAAGAATTTGGGGACCCCCCAATTTTTTAGTGGGCCTTGGCAATTTTCCTAGATCTGGGTATTCGGATGCCTTAGCGAGTTTTGGAGTAACCCTGGGGTTTTGAGATGATAAATTTGCAAATTTTTTTTAGACTTGGATGAATTTTGAAAAATTGATATAATTGCATAACTTGAACATTTTCCAAAATTTAATTGTGAATTTGGATATTTTTGGGGAAACCTTGTAAATTTTTAGGTGGTGAAAATGGAGATTAAATGAAAAAATTAAATGGTCAAATTTGAAATTAATTGCCAAATGAAGATAAATTGCAAAAAAAAAAAATAATTGCCAAATGGAAATTAAATTGCTAAATAATTTTTAAATTGAAAAATAATAAAAATTTAAATTGCCAAGTGGGATTTTTGAAATTTTAAATGGGGAAAAAGAGTAAATGAAAGTTGGAAATGGAATTGAAATTTATTTGAATTTTAATTGGCTGGCAGATTTTGATTTTGGGATGGTGTTGTTATGACTTAAATGGGCTAAAATCAATTTTTCTTGGGAAAAATTCTAAATTTATAAAATGAAAAAAAAAAGCTACAGCTGGCAACCTCTTCCCATTTTTTTTTTTTGCTTGGTATTGGGCACAACAAACATAAATTTTTCATCAGCCAAGGCAGCCATCAATTCCAGCCCCACTTGCAATTTTTATGCATTAATTTGGCAATTTTAAAATAAATAAAATCATATTTTTGGGCTGAGTGTTTGTAATTTAGAAATTTAATTTGGGCCCTTTTGTGTGTTAAATTCAATGTATTTTAAGGCCTAAGAGGTGTGAAATTCAAGGTAAGTTATTGAGTCCACAATGGGGAAGGTTTAAAGCTATATTAGAAGCCTAAATGACCTTTTTTCAATATTTCAATTTTAGAGCCTATGATAATTTCGGATTTGGCTAATTTAAACCCATAATTTTGCACAATTCAATGCAAGTGGCTCTCTTAATTTAAATATGCTCTTTTCTTAAATTAATTTAATTTTTTGGAGCCATAGCTTGGTTAATTTCAATGTTTAGGGGCCCCATATTGATCATTTGTTTGGAGTGGCCCAATTTCATTTTAAAAGGAAAATTAACATGCTATTGCACAGATTTTTGTTTTTGCAATAGGCTGGCCCAATTTTAAATTAAAATTAAATACCCAAGGCTATGTGATTTAATGCATTTAATTTGGGTTATATGTTTGGCAATTTAATTAATTTTTTTTTCCCTCCAATGTAAGTCGGCCCTATTTGAAGAGGCAAAAAATTAATATAAAGGGAGGGCTTGTCTCCTCATTTTCTCATTCATTTCTCACTTGTCTCTTGGCAGCCAAGGAGGAGCTCTTGGAGTAGCAATAGAGCGAAATTTTGCAAGGAGGAGTGCATTTAGCAAGGGGTGACTTTCTTCTTTTGGTGGAGGAGTGCATTTTTGGTGTTGTCTTCTTCTCCTTTGGAGGAGAATTTGTTGGTGTAGAGGAGGATCTTCATGCTTGAGGGTGAAGGCTGGTCTAAAAGGCATATTTCCTCCTTGTTCTTGCTTGGTACATTTTCCCTATTTTCTTTTTGCATCATCCATCCATCACTTCATCATCTCATCTAGGACTGGAAGTTGGGAGATATAAGTGTAGTTTCCGTTTAGGATTTGGAGAAAGGAGATATAAGTGGTAGTCCCACCTCTGGGAAAGAAGTTGGGAGATATAAGTGTAGTCCATCTCATAGGTAACGAAGAGGCAGAAATAAGTGGTAGTCCATCCCTAAGCGAAGAGGCAGATATAAGTGTAGTGTGATAGGAATTGGCGAGGCAGAAATATGTTTGATCATCCCTAGGCGAAGGGGCAGAGATAAGTGTAGTCCCACCTCACTGTAGAAAGAAGGGGTAGAAATAAGTGTTTAGGATGGCGGATGCTAGTGCAAGCAAGAGCCAAAGGGCAATGCATACCAAGTAAGACAAGGAAGACATGACGCCCAAGACCACCTTCTTCTCCAAATTCAAGCAAGTCGGTGACACCAACATCGGCACCATAGATATGATACAGTTGAAAGATAAGTTGAAAGGAGGCCAGTCCTTTATGGCAAAGAAGATCAGTAAGTGTGGAATTGTACAAGGAAGCGTTCAATATACCCCAGCAGAAGGGCATGATAGCGGCCAGGTTCTTTCAAGACAATCAAGATGCCTACCTCGCTCTACTAAAGCAGAATTGGTTGCACGAAGGCAAGAAGGGAGTCACCAAGTCATCAAAGCTCACCAAGTCAGATTTCAAATCAGAGTATGGCGATCTTATTGTGTTTCTCAACCGAGTCATGGGCTCCGCTTAAGGTATGCAGTTTGAAACTTGGATGTACTATTTTATTGAAGGAATTGAAAATGGAAAAAGAAAGTTTGATTGGGCTAGGATCATTAGCGAGAACTTAGAGTTGCAACTTAGGATAGTGCAAAATCGGAAGCAATTCTACATGGGGTCCTACCTCTTCTATTTGAATGGAAGGCTGTTAGTGATGGTTTGCTAGTCGAACCAAATCCAACTTTGGGGAGATGCACTGCACCACTATGGTTGAGACAGATGCTTATGCCAAGGGGCGAGGTTGTGGCAGTCCGAGCAGTTGAAGGCATTCAAGGGTTAGCCAAAGAGGAAAACATTAGTGAGGAGGCAGGTTTCATTGAAGGTTGGAAGAGATTTGAAGATATTTGAAGTTAGGCAGGGCTTGGCTATTCGTGCAAGCTAGTTTGGTTAGATTTAAGAAGGAGGTATGGCCATGGCCGGTGCCCCAGAACCCAAGAGTATTGAAGCAGAGGGGAGTGCATGCAAACCAAATTCGTGGAGGAAGGTTAGGGAAGACCGGGAAGGTTAAGGAAGGCAAGGATAATGAAGGAGGAAAGTGAGACGAAAGGTTAAGGAAGGTTAAGGAAGGCAGGATTACCCCAAGTGCATAGAGACCTCACCCTTTCAAGGTCAGGACATCAAGTACAAGCAAGTTCAAGTGGTGATGAGAAAGTTTCTAAGGACAAGCTCAAGCATCCAAGGCTTCACCTCATCTCAAGGATTAAATAAATTTATAAGATAAAGTTGATGAGGTGGCAATTTCATGTGCATGCAATCAAATCATGCCAAGTGTCCTATTTTCTCATTGGTTGACAGATTATTGTAATTTTCTCATTGGCCCACAAAGTTGGTGCCCTCATGTAATTGGTTTAAAGATGGTAACCCTAATTAGGGTTTGTAAGGTTTAATCTTGGCCCTTGATTTTGCCCCTTAATCTTGGCCACTCGTAATTTTGAGCCTCTATATAAGGCCATTTGTTCTCATGTGTGAAAGAGTTATGTTGGAGAATTGTTGCCAAAATACTATCAAAATTGTTCTCTATTCATCGTTGTGGTTTGCATGGTGGATATACATGATCATTTTGGTGTATTGCATGTTTCTTCTCATCTCTCAAATTAAAGTAGGATTTCATTTCATGTTGTTAGAGTAGAAGTAGATGGCTAGTTGTATGGTGATGTTAGTGAGTGTTTGATAGGGATCTATATACTAGGCCACTAGCATCCTAGCGGCTTGTTAGCAAGCCTTGTGTGGTAATCTAGTCCAATCGCTCCCAAGTTCTACTTGCATTTCATCTTTCCGCTTGTACTTCAAGTTGGGTTGGAAGATAGGTGTTAGTGTGAAAATCCTAAGAGTATCCCTCTGAATCATTGCACCAATGGAGGTAGCGCTGCAGGCAGGCTTTCATTTGGTTGGATCCCCGTCCATTTGCTAATTTCTTCATTCATAGGAGTAGTAGTAGAGCAGTAAGCAGTTATTGGTAGGAGTAGTTGAAAGTGAAAGTGATCAAGGAGAAAAGAACAAGTCAAGCAAGCGAAGTACCACCAAGTTATCTTTGAATGAACAAAGTAAGCCCGCCTACGTGATTAACCAGCAAAATCACATTAATATAACTGAGTTAGTATCCACAGGTGTAAGGAACCTGGAGTTTTCTCATGTTCTTCATGAGTATATACTTTTCAAGAGAGGGTTGAGTGTTTGGTATTCTATATCAAGTACTCAATTGCTATATGTTATGTAGTGGTACAAAACTTACATCAACATTATTTGGCGCTAGGAGGGCTGAGCAATGTTCATTCATGGACTATCAACAACAATGAGTTTTCATGTTATATCTGAGATGTGAAAGATCTCTTCAAAAGTTCAAAAAATACAAAAAAAATCAAAAAATTAGAAAATGAAAAAAGAAGGAAAAAACTTCTCAATGGATGGGCAGTGGTTTCATGGTCAAGGCATTCATCTAGTTGACATTGCTCGATTTCGGGAGGCTTTGAATGCACAATTGCATTCACAGAATTTGTCCGAATTGGCATCAGCTTGTGAGTGCAGGATTCATGAGACAACCACACATGATGAGCTTAATTGTTTGACATTTCTGTCAAGAGTGGAGTTGGTATTGCAAAGGAAGATGTCCTTTTGGGATATCCTCAAACCAGTTCCATTTTCTAAATCAAATGATAAGTTAACATGTTTGTGAATAGTTTCAAGGAAATGATCAAGAAGCGACTAAGTGAGGAGGAACTATATGTGGAAGGTATGTTGCTCTCTGGTTGGTGTAGACTACACAATGTGAGACATTCAGAATATACTTGTCAACCATGCCGGGATATCATAAAGCAGGCAAAGCAAGAGATGGGATGGTTTGATTGTGAGCAACCGAATACAAACGAAATTTGAAGTGCATACCTTGAACAAATGAGCTTGGCATCAAAGGATGGAAACAAGGATTGCATTCATCACTTAGGTTGTAAACCAAAAGATGGGCATATTGTATCCTCACCCGACAAAGAAGAAAGCAACTTGCGAGAGGATAGCGTGGTTGAACCTAAAAACCAAGACATTCATGTGGAAGATGAACCTTCACACTTTACTCCATAGGAGGAAGGTGTTAAGAAAGAAATTAAGGAAGCAATTGAATTCATCCAAAGAAGAGGAAGCATATCAGACGAGGATCCACACTTTGAGGAGCTAGAAGATCATAACAAGTTTGAAGAGGTGATCCTTGGTGAACTTTCCCTCATGCTACAAAGTCAAATTCTTGAGGATGAGTTGGAAGAAATCTCTAGCACCCTTCATGAAAGAAGCAATCAAGTGGACAAGTTGAACAAGGAATTGCAAGGTACTACAAGTGAATCAAGATATGAAGAAAAATTTGATAAAGCATTCCAAGACATCATTACCACCACATTCTTTGGGGGGATGCTTAAGGATCTTATGCAAAAAATACGAATGGATTCATTGCCAAAGGCATCCCAAGACAGACAAGTCATTGCAAGTGGCATGATTCACCATCAACTTCGACCTCCAAAAATTTTACCACATGAAATGGAAGTTGATGGGCAACTCACAAAGATGTACGATGGTTCTCCTATTGGTCTTGAAGGTGCTATGTTTGGTGAGAGTCTATATAAAGAATTGCAAGATGTTCCTAAAGAGAGTTCAAATGGAAATTACATGCTAGATGATGAAGCTCCTAGTGGTGAGGATATGCAAGGCTTGTTAAGTGGTGATCAAGTTGCTCCCATGGAAAAGGAAAACAAAGAACAGTTTGGGTTGATGCTACAGTTGGATATTGTGTTTGATCAACTTGGAGAGGCGTTTGATGGGGAGAATATCAAGGAATCCTTTATTTTTGAGGATACACTTGAGGAGATTCACAAGGATGCATGGTTCATGTTTCACAAGGACAAGCCCCAAAAGACAATATTTCATGAGCTTGATTCCAAGATTGATCCTGCCTTGACTACCAATGAGTTCGATGTAGATGTTAGAGGGAAGATTCATCACCAATTGCGACCTCCTGAAGCTGGGGATGATCAATTGAGGTTTGAACAAGAGTTACCACATGAAGCACACCAGGTTGTTTCTTTCCTTGCTCTTAAGGATGAAAGGTATGAAATTTCTTATTTTGATTATGGAAATTTTGGAAAAACAACTTGTATTTGGATTGACCATGGACCCTATGAGTTTCCTCAATTGTTGATCTTGCATGATAATTTTCTTGAGTTTGAGTTTGAGGTAGCAATTTTTTTTTCAGAGTACAAGGATGAGTTTGTGAGATTGAGAACTATCACCCAAACCTTGTTACTTTTGAACATCCTGAGAAACCATGTTAGATCTAGTGTATATATTAGATCGGCTAGTGTTGTCCCTTTAGAGTCTTGTACATAGTTAGGGTAGGTTTGTCTTGGACTATTTGGTTTAGGAGAGTAGTTTAGTTTGCTTTCGTGTTTGGCATAGATTAAGTTTCCTTTCAGTTGGTTAGTTTAGGTGTTTGAGGGAGCTCGAGTTTAATTTGCATCAAGTCATTTGACTTGAGATCTTTTAGCTTCTCTTAGTCGGTTGGGTAGTTTTGGCTTTGGAGCTTTGCAAGTGCAAAGGGGGTCCATGCTATCACTCGTGGACGAGGTGTGTAGATTTTTACACTTTTGGTGTCAAAACCTAGAGTCTGTCTTGTTCATTTCTTGAATATATTTGACAAAGTTCAGGGGATTGAAGGTTGTGCCTGGTCGTTGGTCTATGGTAGGACTTGTACTAAATTCGGGTCAAACTCGATAGTGGCTCTTGAGTTATCCTTGACATGGTTACAACATTTTACTCACACTTAATTGCTCCGAGTTCTTGGTGTTTCAAAGTGAAAATGGACTTAGTGAAAATCATACACCTGCTTCAGCACCACTATGGTCTTCCAAACCCTCCGCGGGCTTCATTGTCTGCAAGCCAAACAAAAGATTGAAAAGAGAAAGAAATATCATTAACCAAACTGATATGAAAAACTCAACCGGAAACACCAAACTCTTACAAAAAACACACCCGAAAACTCACAAATCAGCACTGTTCAGCACAAGGGCAAACTCCGCATGAGCTTGCACATGGAATGGCCTCAAACTCCCGTCCTTAGCCTTCTTGGAAACCTAAAAACTCCTGTCTTTGGGTCTCCTCCATAGGTTTGGCAGCCTCTGAAAAACAACAAAGCAATGAGCAAAAATTAAGTTCAAGAATGAGCCCAAAATGCCTCCAAACCCCTTTAAAAGAGGGCATAACCCTAACTCACGACCAAGAGGGGTGAATAAGACATATTTTAATAATTTAAAATTTATTAATCCATTGGTTTCCAAAGATAAGCCCCTTTTCCCAAAACTTTACTTTTTGACCCTGTCGGCCTTAGCAAAAATTATTAATTTTAATTATTTTGAAAAAGGGGACATGACAAACTTGAAGGGGAATATTTAATGTTGATTTAAAGTTTATAAAGTGCTCCCTACTGAAACCAATATTATAACATTAAATTAAATGGTCACTTATACTTGATTTTGAATATTAAAAAAGATGAGGCAAATGAACTTGGAATCCCATGTTTTTGAGCTCATTGGAAACGAGTTGATAAGACGCATCACATTACACCTCCACAACGAAGACACTCCAAGATCCCTTTGTAGTCCTTAATTAGCCCTCGGGATCGAAATGTAAGGGCTAATGACTAATCCTCTGATGTCAACTCAAGAAGGGGAAATTACGTAACGACTCATGGCACTTGACTCTCAACTATACCCAAACATGATGATCACTTCTATTTATGCTAATTTGAGCATCCTTTGGGAGACACCTTTTGCTTCAAAACAAATTTTCACACTAATGATCTGGAACTAAGGAACACAACTTTTGCATAGTAAGCTTAAGGAAATATAATATTAAAAAAATTCGTTGGCTAACTATCACGTAGCAGTACAGTAAAACAAATTGCCTTTGATAAACCTTGTCAACTCAAGCTCACTATCCTAGTTGCTACTTGTTTTCCCAACAAAAAAAAATGTTTAACCTTAATATTGCATGACATGTTAAGAATGGTAATAAGCCTCCAATTTTTAATCATTTCAGTTTTAGATTTAAGTCAATATGAACTAAGCCACCACACATTTTTTATTTATTAGTTATCCAAATAGTAAAGCTTATTATAGAGTTTTATTGACAAGCCATCTAATGAAGAAGAAATCCAATTTTCAATAATCATTAAAACTGTCTCTAGATCTTCTACCACTATGCCCAGAAAAGACCTTTCAAACCATATCACTTTTGCAAGATTACATTTTTAAAAATGGTCTTAGTGTTGTAATAAATTTCATTTTAATAAAATTTATGTCAACTACATAATAATTTATTTATATTTTTGATCAAATTAGATTTGGTTTTTAAATTCTAAGTGTTTTTATTAAATTAATATATTTATTTATTTAAAGATTTTAAGTCGTTTAGTTTTTATTTTTATTTTATTGTTGTTTAGTTTTTAATAATATATTATTAAAGTTCCTAAGTCACCTTTAGTTGGACCTTTCATACACAATTGAAACATATGTAATGTTAGTTTAAAATCTCAAATGTAATGTCCCCATTTTAGCAGGTCTCTACAGTTGAGCTTAGTCAGTTCATCAATGTGACCCTCGTGAACTGACAGTGTGTTTTGAGGGTCTCTGGGAGTCTCTCGCACGGATTTACTATTTTTGGTAAGTCTATTTTTAGCAAGGCAGTGCCTATTCCTGGTTGGGCAGTTGGACCTAGGCTTTGTCAGAAGTTCGTTGATCTCAATTAGACTTTTCTGTGGCTTATATTTTAAATGTTGTTATTAAATTAAATTATTTTGATTTAATTTAATAACTTACAACTTTATAACTTTATGTTATAAAGTGGAGTTATATTAAAAGCCAATTAAGTGAAAAATAATGTAAAGTGTTTTTTCTAAAAAAAGCCTATATATTCTACTCAAAAAAGCACTTTACGGATCTTTTATGCAATCATTATTTTATTGGAATTTGGGAGAAAGACCAAACCTGGTTAGGGTTTCGAGGACTGATTCCTCTTTCGTAATTTGAGTCATTATCTGTTAATGGTGAATTTTACAGCTGATTGTCTCTGAGATCACAATTCGGTGCTGTTGTATATCGGATTTGTGAGAAGTCTTAAATCTTAAGTTAGAAGTTGTTGAAAGTGTCTGTGATTTCAACAAATCGAAGTACTGGAATATCTTTGGATGCTGGTTTATCATTTTTCTGATTATCGAAAATGTTATGCAAGAGGAGGATTATCGAATTTCATTGGTGATTGTGCTTTCATTGCTGCGATTTCATATATAATGGAAGGCATTTATTATTGACAGCGAAATCCCTTTACAACTGTCAACGTCAAACAAGGTATTGGCACGTGAGAGATACCAGGCTTGCGGCAGCAGTTTTTGGGTCACAAGTTCACTCTAGCAGAGCCGTGAGTCCATTTCCTTGGGTCGGCATTCATTGTGTGACAGTTTCATGCTGCTAAGTACTGTCACGTGAGACTAAGGATAGTCGTGACTCATTTTTCTGGTCACGTGAAAGACACAGCAGGGGCCGTTTGGCATTATTCTGGGCTGGCATACAATTCTGGGCCAGACGTCTACTGTTCTGAGCAGTCACGTGTTGATGATCATAGGGTGCCGCTTAATTTCATGAGATAGTGACAGCAGACAAGGTGGCGACTATATTGCAGGGAGACGTGACAACAAAAAGGAAGATTTACGGTGATACAAGTGCCATTGGAATTTTGTAGAACATGTTTATTATGAAATTTTGTTAATATAAGCTTTTCTAGTAATTAATGTTTAAGAGCATGCTTTGTCTGAATTGGATAATCGAAGATTCGTGAAAATATTTTCAGAATTCATTACTTGCATGACTATTATTGAGATATAGTTGCAATTATTTCAAAATAATTAATAAATATTCAGGAAGAGCAAATTCAGCTCTTCACATCAAATCTATTAAAATGGAACCTTTTGAGTGCATTACATATGCAATTACATGTAATATGTAATGCAAAGGTTTTAAAAAATTTCAAAATTGACAAAAATCAGAGAGTTTACGTAGCATTACATCTATTTTAACATGTCAAATAAAGTGCAAATAGAATTTAAAGCCCCGATAATGTAAGGAAGTCAGACTTTTTGTTCAATGTTACATGTTCTATTACATGTAAAAATTAATGAAATATTTTTCACTAAGACTTTGGAAAGTCCCGCGAATAATATAAGGAAGTTGGACCTTTTCATTATCATTGCAAAAGGAAATGTCGGGATTTTTGCAACGGAACTCCAGTTCACAGAAACCGCCGAGTTCAAGACTTAGAGTTTTATCAAAAATGCAGAGTCTTATGGCTTTAAAACATGTTTGTGCAATCTTTTTATTACTAAAGGTGTGGCGTTTAGCAGCATTTTTATTTGGCGTCTTCCTCAGCATTTTTGTGTTTCTAGTTTGGTTGAAGCTATCATTTTTTGCAAAGTTTTCGTTCCACAGACCAAGTATGGGTATCCACCATGGTCGTTTTTGCATCTCAATGTTTTTCTTTAAAAAATTTTAGATGTTTTTAGTTAAAAACGTGTTTTTTGTATGTATTCACAAATGTATGTTCTTTCTTTGCTTGTTTTTACTTTTGGCAGTCATTTCTAGCAAAGATTTTAGACGTTTCTGCAAGTTTTCCATCATACCATTGCCACCCTAGGGTTTTTAGGGTGCTTTAATAATTAAAAACATGATTTATGTCCATAAACATGGACATTTTTAAAATATTTCTCCAAAGATTTGCTACACCTAGGGTTTTTGTATTTTTCCAAAGATTTATAAATCAGAATTTCTCACTATTTGCAGCCATAGTTGGAATGTAATGTCCCCATCATTAAATGAATAATAATTTTTTTGTATTTGGGTCCCGATCGATTTAGTTTATCTCGGGCCCATTTTTCGTTGGCGTAGGTGTAGTTGTCGCCGTCGGCTCTTTTGTGCACTCTTGGGAGTTTTCCCTACGGGTATTTATGCCTGGCGTGTAGGTTGGATTTGATATGTTGAGATTTGATATTTTATTTATATTTGCGAATTCCTATTGGGATTCTGCTATGTGCCATTTCAGAGGTGAAAGATCCTCCCTATTTGGTTTGTTGCACTTTCGGTGGGATTCAACCCTCACCCTATTCTGTGTGTTCTCTTGCTTCGGATCTGGCAAATCTGAAACATTATATAAATTGCTTGTTGTTCCATTTGCAAATACTTGTTCTGATATTGTCAAATCCTGGAAGTTTATCTCTGATTAGCAACGGGATGCATGAACATAAGTTTGGGCCCAACAAGGTACCACACGTAGCATTTGAGCATACCATACAGACACCATCCTTTCATACGGCCCTACAGAAAACACCGTACAGTATCTCCATCGTACGGCCCAGGCAACACTCTCTATATGGCCCTGCAAAAAACACTGTATGGCCCAGGCAACACCCTCCGTATGACATCCAAGCCAACCCACCGTACGACACCCGTCATGATCTCTATTACCATATGTTCTGGCAACAACCACCGTACGGTCTGTCTACCATACAGCCTCAGGCCAATACTGTGCGGACCCTCCAACCCCGGAAATGTCATTACTGCAATATACCTCCAAAATAAAGAGAAACGCCAGGGTTTTAGAACATTACAGTGGTATCAAAGCTGGTGATTCTACCAACTTGTGGGTATTGAATGAGAGTTTATTCAAGGAAAAGGAGGAGATATCACTCAGTCGATGGAATGGCGGACCCCCAAGATCCTGCTGCTGAAGTCATGACTCTTTTGAGAGAGCACACTAGGAACCAGGCACAGATAAATGACACTCAACGCCTCATGGAAGACACTACAAAAATTGGCTAAAGGCAAGATATTTGCTGAACAAAGTGACAATTCTGTCTCAGGAAGGGAAAATCCCCAAACCGTACGCTCTCGACCGTCAATGCCAACTTTCCCTCCACAGGCGGAAGAACAGTGCAGAGAGCAACCAACCTTCTAGGAAATACAAGATCAACTTCGGGAAGATTGGAGGAATGCAAATGTGGAAGGAGATATATCCTACAAAGATTATGCTAAGCTGAGAATGAGATACTCTGCCGGAAACAAGCATGGCTATTATAATGATCTCAGATGGAAGATTGGCAAAGTTAATATGTCATCCTTTGATGGGTCTGGAACTGTCACAGCTCAAGCATGGGTGTAAAAAGAAAACACATATTTCCAACTCAACCCTATGCCAAAGGATGAGGCCATCAAATTTGTTGCATTGCATCTGGAAGGAATAGCCCACGAATGGTGGCATCATGGCATGGTTACTCTCGGCCACGATCAAATAAATTCCTACACTAAACTCACGGAGAGACTGATAGACCATTTTGATGGAAGGGATCCAGAACTGAATTCAAAGAATTGGCTCAGCTAAAGCAATCCGGCACAGTCGATGGTTACATAACAAAATTTTAGAGAATGTCTGTCTTGGAAACAGATATTTCAAAAAGTCGATTGGTGGTGTTGTTTATGGATGGACTGGCAGAACCCTTAAAGGGCTGGATGAAGGGATTCAACCCCATCACACTCATGGAGGCAATTAAAAAGGCACGCAACATGGCGACATCTTCTTCTTCTTCCACCAAATATTACTCATAGTCCAAACCATCTCTCACTCCAAGGGAAAAAGACAACAGACCCCCACCTAGGAAGCCCCCGTTGGATGAGGCAACTAGGCAGGAACTCAGAAGGAAGAAACTTTGTTTCAACTGTAAGGAGCCATGGGTACTGGGACATCAATGCCTTGGCTAAGGAAAAATCCATTACATTGAGGTATTGTCTGACGATGAGGAGGAACAAGCATCGGAAGCCAAAGAGGATGAACAACAAGCTTCTGGGTAGGTAAACCTCAATCACGAAGAAAGAATAGCCACACTCTTGAAGAGAGGAGGCGCCATTGCTACTTTGGCGGGAACTCCAAGGTGTATTCCAGGTCCGGGGTACCCTCCAAGGGCAACAGGTCGTGATCATGCTTGATAGCGGAGCCACACTCAACTTCATTAACTCATCGCTGGTGAGTCGGTGGAGTTTTGTGTACGGAGGCACACCAAGGATTTGACATCAAGGTGGCGGGAGGAAACCTATTAAAATGCACTCATCTGGTTTCCTGTAACTGAGAATCACCATGGGGAACCACACAGTGATGGATGATTTCTTCGTGGTCGATTTGGATGACATGGAAGTCATTCTGGGCATTCAGTGGATGGAAACATTGGACGAATACACACAGAGTTTCAAACGAATGGAGTTCTCCTTCGAGGTGAACAGCAAAAACATTGTGCTAAGAGGGATGTCGAATGGAGGACCGAAGGAAGTTTCAGCCCGACAAATGGAAGCAATCTTCAAACACGATGACGTGGTCTGGGCCGCACACTGTTTTGCCTCGACAGAACCTATACAGGGACAAAGAACTGACCACCAAGATGAAGAACTTTGAATGGTTTTGGATAGACATCACCAAGTCTTCGCCGACATACCACCACACCGGGGGTTTGAACACACCATTGAGATGGAAACTGGCACCAAACCGGTTATCACTATGCCATACTGCCACCCTAAGAGTCTAAAAGATGAGATTGAAAAAACAATACAGGAACTTCTTGACAAAGGTTGGATCAGGCCCAACTCCAGTCCTTTTGCATCATTGGTAGTGCTGGTTAAAAAGGACGGAACGTTGCGAATGTGTGTAGACTACTACGTGATGAACAAAAAAACCATCAAGAATAGGTATCCAATTCCCAGCATCAATGAATTGTTGGATCAGTTACATGGCGCCATCTATTTCTCCAAAATAGACCTCCATTCGGGGTATCACCAAATTCGCATGAGGGAACAGGATGTGGAGAAAATAGCATTTTGTTTCCATTATGGGCATTACGAATTTTTGGTCATGCTGTTCGGACTGACCAACACGCTAGCTACATTCCAATCTTGCATGTTTCACATTTTTAACAAACAACTGCGTAAGTTCCTATTGGTATTCTTTGATGATATACTGATCTACAACAAGACATGGGAGGAGCACTTAAGGCATTTGGAAGAAGTGCTCGGGATTATGAAGTCACAACTTTTGTTCGCCAAAAGATCCAAATGTGAATTCGGGATGACAAAGATATTATATTTAGGGCACATTGTGAGTAGTCAAGGAGTTCGGGTACATCAAGAGAAGATTCAGGCCATCTTGGATTGGCCACCTCCAAAAACTCTTTTAGATCTACATGGATTCTTTGGGTGTGTGGTTACTATAGACGGTTCGTGAAGGGGTTCTCACAGCTCAGCGCCTCGCTCACCGACCTGACAAAGAAGGGGTCTTTCCAATGGAGTGAACAGGCACATCAAACTTTTGAGAAACTCAAGAAGACTATGAGTTCTTGCCCGGTTCTTGCACTACCAGATTTCACTCGGCCTTTCATCCTGGAGTGCAACGCCTCCGGAGAGGGTATCGAGGCCGTGCTGATGCAGAACTGCCACCCAATTGCTTTCAAAAGTCGAAATCTCTTGGGGTCCGAAAAGTTGTATTCCATATACGACAAAGAAATGCACGCCATCATGCATGCCTTGACAAAATTCCGGTAGTACCTCGTCGGAGCCAAGTTCGTGTTGATGTTTATAGCTTCAATCAGATAAAATGATCATAATATTATATGCAATATATTAATATATATAATGGACATTATTATTATATTAATATACATACTTATAATATTAGAGTAAATAGACATCATTAATGTTCAACCTTTCTAATAACATTTTGTATTGGTTATATTTAACAATATGAGATAATATTATTATACATTATATATATGCATATTAATATATATAATGTTAATGTCATTAATATTATATATATTAATATACATATATAAATGTATATTATCAAATTATATTGAATACAGATTACCATTGATAAATATTCATACCTTACCCCGATTAATATCGAGTGAGCATACCGTATTATATCGGGTGTCTTGGCAAACATTATCGTCAGGTTGCCTTATGATGTATTGTGACTGTTATGTATTAACAGTCATGATACTATCGTGACTGTTAATACATAACAGTCACGATAAGTGACTGTATATATTAAAACAACTAATGTGATTTGCGATAATACAAACTGATAATTGTTATGAACTATCACGTCATTTCATTGTGAACAAACATGTAATTTCAAATGTGAACAGTCACGTCACTTCCTATTCACATTTGCTAGTTCAATATTTATAGATATTCAAATATGTAGATTCAATCAATAACCAAGGCAATTGCAATCTACTAGATATATTCAATTTATATCTTATCTTCTGATCTCAAATTATTTAACATGGTATCAGAGCCAGGTTCCTTCATTGAAGTCTAACCACTTGAAGGAAGATCCGATCAGATTAAAGGAAGATCAAGATCAGTTTTTTAATTTTTTAAAATCTCAAAATGGCAAATGGAATGAGACTAGAAGACAGACTTGAAGGTGCCTCCGATTTTGAATCATGGAAACTTCGAATAATGTTAGTATTAAGGAAGAATGACTTGAAGTCAATAATAGAGAAACCTCTTCAATCTAATGAAAATGATGAGAAAAATAAATGGGAAAAGGACAATATTAGAGCAATGGAATTATTAGTAGATGGAGTGAAAAATCATTTACTACCTGTCATCACAAAGTTGGACTCTGCTCATGACATGTTCAAAGCCCTGGAAAACATGTTTCAAATCAACAACACTAGCAGAATTCTTACTCTTAAAATCAACTCTCGAATATTAAAATGAGTAATGGAGAGACTATCACTTCATATTTTATGAGGATAACAGAATTAAGGAATCAACTCTCTTCTATTGGTCACATTTATGATAATAAGGAGTTATCTATGATAACTCTAAATGGGCTCCCTATCTCATGGGAAAACTTTAAACAAGGAGTAAGTGCTCGCACCAAACTCCCCAAATTTGATCGACTACAAGCTGACTGCATTCAAGAAGAGTACAACCTAAAATCCAGAGGAGTCTTGGAATCCACTAAAGAAGATGTTCAAGCTCTCGTCACTGGTTCAAAAAGGAAAAAGGGCAAGAAGACATATGATCAACAGCCGTTCAAGAAACCAAGAGACTACTCTTCAACGCAATGTTTTAGATGTGACAAATATGGTCACAGCGCAAGAAACTGTCCTGACAGACTTAGAATGCAAGCTTCCCTTGTGGAAGTAAATAATTCAAATGTATGTTCAAAGAAATGCCTTCTCTAAATGGAATTCAAGATACCTTATGATTGAGAGGGAGTTCAATGATAAAGATAAGAACACTTATAAGGTAAACTTGTAATGATTATTGATTATTATGTTAATATTATTTATAATTATATGGGCCCTGTGTTAATCATAAAGAAGTGACGACTTCCAAATGATTATCACTTGTATTTGTTAAAGTTATTGGAAGGTGACGATCTTGCAATAACTTTTCTTTTGTAATAGATATATCTTACTTGTGGATAGAATCGCCCATAGAGGCAATCCACTTTGAAGCTCATGAGTTTGTGGATAGAATCGCCGATGGAGGCAATCCACACAGGAGCTTGTGGATAGAATCACCAATAGAGGCAATCCACTCTGAAGCTCATGAGTTTGTGGATAGAATCACCAATGGAGGCAATCCACACAGGAGCTTGTGGATAGAATCGCCGATAGAGGCAATCCACATCATAGCTCATGAGTCTGTGGATAGAATCGCCGATAGAGGCAATCCACACAGGAGCTTGTGGATCAAATCGCCGATGGAGGCAATCCACCTAAGAACTATGGATAGAATCGCCGATAGAGGCAATCCACCTAGAAACTAACCCTCACAATTTATGAACTTATTGTGAGCTGCATTTTATCTTCCCTAGCTAAGAGGGAGTGTTGATGTTTATAGCTTCGATCGAATAAAATGATCATAATATTATATGCAATATATTAATATATATAATGATGGACATTATTATTATATTAATATACGTACTTATAATATTAGAGTAAATAGACATCATTAATGTTCAACCTTTCTAATAACATTTTGTATTGGTTATATTTAACAATATGAGATAATATTATTACACTATATATATATGCATATTAATATATATAATGTTAATGTCATTAATATTATATATATTAATATACATATATAAATGTATATTATCAAATTATATTGAATACAGATTACCATTGATAAATATTCATACCTTACCCCGATTAATATCGGGTGAGCATACCGTATTATATCGGGTGTCTTGGCAAACATTATCGTCAGGTTGTCTTACGATGTATTGTGACTGTTATGTATTAATAGTCACGATACTATCGTGACTGTTAATACATAACAGTCATGATAAGTGACTATATATATTAAAACAATTAATGCGATTTGCGTTAATACAAACTGATAATTGTTATGAACTATCACGTCATTTCATTGTGAACAAACATGTAATTTCAAATGTGAACAGTCACGTCACTTCCTGTTCACATTTGCTAGTTCAATATTTATAGATATTCAAATATGTAGATTCAATCAATAACCAAGGCAATTGCAATCTACTACATATATTCAGTTTATATCTTATCTTCTGATCTCAAATTATTTAACAGTTCATCGTCCCTATAGATCACAACAGCCTCAGACAATTTCTAAATGAGCGACAGTAGAAATGGGTAAGTAAAGTACAGGCTTTCGACTTTGACATTGAGTATGTTAAAGGAAAAAATAATGTAGTGGTTCACGCTTTGTCAAGAAAGTCGGCCATATGTTCCTTATCTCAAATATCAGTGGATTGGAGAGCACATTTGTTGGTCAAATACTCCAAGAACACGTTCGCATGCCAACTCCTAGACAAATAAGTATAGGACGATGGGTATAAGGTGGTTGATGATATTATTTTCTACAAAGGCAGAATTTATCTGGTACCTGAATCCAAGTTGAAGAAGAAAATCTTGAAAGAGATGCACGACTCACCTATAGCCGGGCATCAAGGATACTTGAAGACCTACAGACAGATCAGGGAAAGGTTTTCATGGAAGGGCCTAAAGAATGATATATTACAATACGTCCAGGAATGCTCTACCTGTCAACAAAATAAATCCGAACATACCATTACCGATTCCGAAGAAAAAGTGCGATAGCATCTCAATGGATTTCATCTCCGGGCTCCCTAAGGCACAGGGGAAGGACTGCATCTTTGTGGTGGTTGATAGATTAACCAAGTATGCACATTTCTTTGCTGTTTCAGCAGAGTTTTCGGCCTCACGGGTGACAAACTTATTCTTCCAAGAGGTGTTCCGCCTACACAGACTCCCTCGAAACATAGTTAGCGACAGAGACAGTAGCTTCCTCAATAATTTCTGGAAGGAATTGTTTCGACTAGCAGGGACAGAGTTGTCGCCAAGCACCAGTTACCACCCCCAGACCGACGAACAAACAGAGATTGTGAACAAATGGCTAGAAGGTTACCTCAAGAACTATGTTTTTGCACAACATAGGGCATGGGTCAAATGGCTACATCTGGGAGAGTACTATTACAATACCACCTACCACATGTCCATTGAAATGGCACCTTTCAAAGCTTTGTATGGGTATGAACCTCCTTCATTTGTGGACTTGGCTCTGGGTGACAGTCACACTCCGAAGGCCAAAGACTGGCTGTAGGAAGGAATAGATATTTTAAGATCTCTAAAGGAAAATCTCCAACGGGCTCAAAATCAGCAGAAAATGTACACTGACAAGCACCGAATCTAGAGGATTTTTGAATTTGGGGATTTGGTATACTTGCGACTTCAACCGTACAGGCAATCCTCTCTGAAGGTTTCCGGGAAGGAGAAGCTGAGGCCGCGCTTCTACGGACCCTACCTTGTGACCAGGAGAGTGGGCGAGGTTGCATACAAATTGGATCTACCTAAGGGAAGCCGAATCCACGTCTTCCACGTTTCTTGCCTGAAGAAAGTCGTGGGTCAGCAAGTAACGGTCTGCACAGACCTGCCACCACTCGACAACGGAGGGAAGTTAGTTTTGGAACCAAAGGAAATTGTCGACAGTCGGGAGAAAAGATTGAGGACATGCGCTATCAAGGAATTTCTTGTGCGCTGGAAGGATCTACCCCTTGAAGACGCCACCTAGGCGGGCGAAGAGATTCTGGAACACCCTAGCCTGAAATTGCTTGAGGATAAGCAATTATTGGGACAGGAGGACTGTAATGTCCCTTTCATTACATTAATAAAATTATTGTATTTGGGTCCCGATCGATTTAGTTTATCTTAGGCCCATTTATTTTGTTGGCGTAGGTGTAGTTGTTGTCGTCGGCTCTTTTGTGCACTCTCGAGAGTTTTCCCGACAAGTATTTATGCATGGCGTGTAGGTTGGATTTGATATGTTGAGATTTGATATTTTATTTGTATTTGCGAATTCCTATTGGGATTTTTTTGTGCACCATTTCGGAGGTGAAAGATCCTCCCTATTTGGTTTGTTGCAGTTTCGGTGGGATTAAACCCTCACCCTATTCTGTGTGTCCTCTTTCTTCAGATCTAGCAAATCTGAAATGTTATATAAATTGCTTTTTGTTCCATTTGCAAATACTTGTTCTAATATTGTTGAATTCTGGAAGTTTATCTCTAATCAGCAACGAGACGTAGGAACATAAGCTTGGGCACAACAAGGTACCAGACGTAGCATTTGAGCATACCGTATGGACTCCATCCTTCCATACGGCCCAGGCAACACTCTCCGTACAGCCACTTTTGTATGGCCTTACAGAAAACACCGTACAGTATTGTTAAGGTTTTAGGAGCATTGCAAATGTAATAGCACTATCTGATTGTATGTGTTTTCCAAATGCAACAATATCTTGCATTTATATTGAGAATGAGCCAAGAAGAGACATGTCCCTTCATGAGACATGTTTATTCATTAATATGTAATTAATATAATGACAATTATTATTATTATATATATAATATCTCTTGAGTATTATATTAATTTCTCTAATATTTGCATAATATATATATATATAAGTATATATATATATATATATATGTATATATATACATCTCATATATAGTAAATATATATATACATATCTTCACTAGTATTGACTCATAGTGTTTATTCAACTGAAGCTACAAAACATCAACACTCCCTCTTAGCTAGGGAGGATAAATCAATCCAATGTCAACACTTAAGACACTTGACAACATCAATCATAAGATGTAAGAAATAAAGGCATCATCCTCAAGATGTAATCAATAGAAACATAGTCTCAATATGTGGATTGCCTCCATCGGCGATTCTATCCACAAGCTCTTGAGTATTGGCCTATCAGAATGTCAACACATGACATTCACCAAATACTCTAAGTATTGGCCTATCAGAACATCAACATATGATATTCACCAAGTACTCAATAAGGTACTGACCTGCAGAATATCAACACATGATATTCACCAAATACCTATCATATATCTATATGAACAACTCACAGACCGTCAATGACATCTAACACTTAGTTGTCGATTTACAATATATATCTATGCAAACAACTTATAGACCATCAATTTAATGACATCTAGCACTTAGTTGTTTCTTTACAAGATGTATTTATACAAGCAACTTATAGACCGTCAATTTAATGACATCTAACACTTAGTTGTTGCTTTACAAGATATATTTATGCAAACAACTCATAGACCGTCAACTTAATGTCATCTAACACTTAGTTGTTGCATTAATTCATCATGATCTGTTTCAACATTATAAATAATGTATATCATGATTTAAGTTATTGTAAGATCATCAACTTCCAATAACTTCTACAAATACAACTGATAATCATTTGGAAGTCGTCACTTCCTCATGATTTACACAGGGGGTAGGCCCATTAAAAACATTCATGATTCATTAGTATAATAATCAATTATATCAAGTTTACCTCAAAAGTGTTTCACCTTCAATAGTGAATTTCCTCTCAATCAATATGATCAAGATTGTCACAAGTTGACTGAACCATCTGCTCCCTCTGAAGCTCAAGTTTATCAACTTCTTGACCTCTTTTGAAATGTCAGACTCCCTTTGCATCTAGTCTCAATCATCAATTCGTTTTCAAGCATCAAGTTCTTTCTCCCTTGAATGCAATTATCTTGTACTCCTGTCCTAAAGGTATGTTAGAGAGAGGTTACAAATAGCTCACTAAACTATCTCGACCGGAAAAACCAATGATAGAAGCATACAAGATTTTACTAACCAATAGTATAGCATGAATTACAAACTCAAAAATTATGTGAATTAATAAAACACAAAATACTTATCTTTTATAAATTTCAAGTATTTCATTCTGTAACGTGAGCCCATATAGAAAATATCATGCAAATACACAAAATTATGTCATCGTTCTCAAATATTACTATAATTCTTCACATGAACTTTATTTAATATCCAAAGGTTATATACACTATCACAACCTTCAATCTTATTAGATCTCCCTTCAAGTGGTTAAGCTTTTAAAGAAGGAACCTCGCTCTTTTTCAGATTTTTTTCATAGACCCGTACATAGTCGGTCATAACTTTTGAACCTGACATTTTCTCTTCAATCGCTCCAGGGAGAGTCTTGTAAATTTGTTTATCACCAACATATCCGAAATTTAGCAAAATCCAACGGTGCATTTGTGAGATATGGTCCTCGTACCAAGACTGTATTTTCTGAGACAGTCACACATTCACCATCAATAAACTACTCTCTTACATTTGCAACTTGGCTCTGATACCATGTTAAGGTTTTAGGATCATTGCAAATGTAATAGCACTATCTGATTGTATGTGTTTTCCAAATGCAACAATATCTTGCATTTATATTGAGAATGAGCCAAGAAGAGACATGTCCCTTCATGAGACATGTCTATTCATTAATATGTAATTAATATAATGACAATTGTTATTATTATTATTATTATTATTATTATATCTCTTGAGTATTATATTAATTTCTCTAATATTTGCATAATAATAATATTTATATATACATATATATATTTAAGTATATATACATCTCACATATACTAAATATATATATACATATCTTCACTAGTATTGACTCGGTGTTTATTCGACTGAAGCTACAAAACATCAACAAGTATCTCCACTGTACGGCCCAGGCAACACCCTTCGTACGACACCCTCCTCTGTATGACATCCAAGCCAACCCACCGTACGACACCCGTCATGATCTCTGTTACCATACTGGTCTGGCAACAACTACCGTATTGCCTGTCTACCATACGGCCTCAGGCCAATACTGTGCAGACCCTCCAACCCTAGAAACGTCATTACTACAGTATACCTCCGGAATAAAGAGAAATGCCAAGGTTTCAAAACATTACATGGAAATTTTGTACGCTTACCCACATCTTGAGAAATCAGAAATTCCCTTCATTTTTCTATGGGATAAAGAAATGCAACAATATTTTAAAAACTTGCATACATATGCCTAATGAAATCGTAATTTTCCATACCCATTGCAAATTTCATATACATATCATTACCTTGGGAAATCAGAAATTTCCTTTCCATGAGATAAGAAAATTGCAGCAATATTTGGAACCAGCCGCATATACCTTGCAAAAATCAGTATTTTCATATTTATCATATAGTTGCAGCATGTTTTATGTGTTTCCATATCCAGTTGTATCCAAAATCCTAGTTGTGCACTTTTGTATGATATGATGTTCCCAAATCGGGATTTCTATTCCTAATTGCAAAAACTACTACATGTAGCATTTCATGAAATTCAAAGTGTAATTCCCCCGAAAAGTTTCATTTCTTGCTTACCCACATTTTGAATTTCAGGATTTTTCATACCCATTGCATATTTCACTACATGTCATTCCACATGCAATGCTAAATGTAATCACCTCAAAAATCCCTGATTACGTTTTTGCATCCTTCTTTGTTCCAAATCGGGATTTTTAGTATCTATTACATGTTTTGTTGCTTGTAATGAAATATGCAGTCACCTCAAAAATTCCGGATACAATTTTTTTCCAAATCCACTATAATTCCAAAATTGGGATTTTTGAGACCCATTACATGTAATCAAAAGTGTAACTACCCCAAAAATCTCCATGTTAAGTTTACCCAAATCAGAGATTTTTACACCAACTGCATGTACTGTTACATGCAGTAAAATGCGCAATCGCATCTAAAATCTCCTACAATACCCAAGTTGAAAAAGCAATTTCAAAAAGAAATCGGCGATTTTTTATCCGATTGCAAAATGAACTACACATGCAATCCTAAGTGCAGTGAGGTCCAAATCCCTGATTTCATTTAAAGTCTCATGTTTTTCCCATGTAGTAGGAACTTTTGGTCCAACTACATAAAATATTACAAATTGAACTACATGCAATCAAATCTGCAGTGTCCCCCAAAATCCCTAAAATGCAACTTTTTACACTTTTAGCCTTGCCTTGTTTGCATACACAATCTGTCAAGCTTCAAAATCAAAGTGTGATCTAGATGATTAAAGATATGGAATTAATGTCAACACTTTTTGACATTAAATTATTTTGGTCTTTTCATCTCGATAATTCATGTGTTCATTTGATGTCAGAAGAGCCAACCACTACACCAGAGAAAAGAATGAAATTGGGCATGTGGATATGTCTAAATTTGTTAAGAGGACAAAGGTTGCAAATACAAAAGATGAAATACAAAAAATCCTCAAGAGCCATATGCACCTACTCTCAACTTTTCCAGTAGCAATATTGGAAACCGAGTTCGTGATGTGCTGCACACTTTGACAAAGAAACCTGAACAATCAAGGATGCCAAGGGTTAGATTGTCATTAGGCTGGATGTAGAGGCCATTGACAAAATTTTCCATGTTCCTTCTACCTTGGTATATGCAGATATTTCTCATGAGAGCTTTAGAGTACTACAACAAAATGGAAGATGATGATTGTAAGAGAAAAATCAATACTATTTGGTTTATCAAACCAAGGCAATCAATTTCAACCCGGTGGCCTGCAATGTTGTACAGAACTGAGTTCAAAGAAGATATCAATGACATGATTACTCTTCTTGGCAGAATGCATGGATTGAAGAAGTCCAATTTTTTTGAGCCTTGGATGTTTCAATACATTGCCATTGTCAAAAAGGGAAAGCAAAAGATCATGGGCAGAGTTAATCAGTGACTCATTGTGTGAATAGTTGACAGAGGTGTCTACTACTCATACATTTTAAATGAATTCATATCTTGTGTACATTGTTGCATCTTTCTGAGCATTACCAGGACTATCCTATGGAGATAGAAGCAGAATATAGGTATGGGGATACTACAACCTACTACCTATGGTTTAGGGAGACACCATTACCGTAGACTTCAAGATGCCTTCTTCGGAAATTTCATGTGCTTGTTTAACAAAAGACTTGAGAATAGAAGGGTTTCAGAGGCAGCATGGAGAAAGGTAAATGAGTATGGATGTATGTTCCTACAATTCCCGACTTTCACTTACATGAGAGTCGGATGCTTTGATGATCATCCCTACATGTTGTCAAGATATCTGACTGATAAGATTGTTCTAATGGAGTTGGGAAGGCAGCTAATGTATGTACATGCTAAATAGTTTGCATCTCATAAAACCAGAATTGCAATCTCTACCCAGCATCCCTTGGTGATCGGTAGGTATTCACTAACTTCTATGGTAAAGGCTAAGGGAATGGAAACTGAACTACAGGAGATTAAGCTGAAAAAGTTTAAAATCAGAGGTGATTTTGACTATCGGGGACTTCCATTAATGGGTTGTCCTTCATTTCCTCCTCGGTTTCCACTATTGTTATTGTGGTTGGTGGGGACAATGATCACCATTTGGGTAAGCATATCCAATAATCGAATCATCTTTTGTTGTGTGTCCCTTTGCTCGGCCAAAAATTGATCCATCCTCCTCTTAAACCCTCCTTCCTCACGCATACTTGTGTTGATGTTAGTGTAGCTAAGGTCAGATTCCTTTAGGCCAACATAGATAACATAAAGATTGTGATAATATAATTATTATATTATTATTGTGAGATAATATAATTATATTATTATGTGATAATATAATTATAATGTATAATTATCATATTATATTAATAATATAATAATTGGAGCCATTTGGAAGAGTGGCATCCCTTGTTGAAGGGGCACCACAAAAGGTATAAAAGAAGATTAATCTCTCTCTTGAAAATAATATACATATCATACATAATCTACTTTATGGAGACTCGATGGAGACAATCGTGGATTGTCTATGGCTGAGAGAGCAAGAGTGCTCGTGGTTAAACGAGCACACTAAAAACAACTTGTACCTTCTTGTTTTTTCTTCCTAGGGTTTTGATCGAATTTCATGGAGAATTATGTTCTCAATTCATTTTCACTCATAAACCATCATAGGCTAGCAAGAAGGCCTGTCTGATACCACATGTAATTTCCCCTTGTGTTAATACTTAAACAAAAGGGACAATTAACTCACCAAGTTCAATTGTAAGAGACTTATTTCTAAAAATACTCTAATAACACTTAGAATGATGATAATTGCCGCTACTTAATTGCAAAAATGACAGATTATGATATCACTTATAATATGATGATATATAAGATAAAGTATCACTACTATCTCTAATAGGTCACTTTAATTTATGCAAAGATGATCCCTAATCTATATATACAATATGAATTTTGCAATCAATGTTGATAGTTGTCTCTGATATGGCACTAAGAAATATGCTTCAATTGCTTACAGTGATGAGGTGTCTTGATGCTCATGTTCTATTTTTATAAGTATGCAAATGTATTCAGTATCGCTTACAACAATGTTATTGTAGTTTTTAATCTTCTTCCTTAATTATATGCAACTGTCTTCAATATCACTTACAGTGATAATATTGCTCTCTCTGATCTGTACCTTAGAAATATGCAGTGGTGGTGCTCTTCTTGATTTCTTTCCTTAATTGTATACAACCTGATTTGCCAAAGGCCAGTGCTCACTTCAGTGACTCAATACAGATGTGAATGTAACAGGCAGTCAATGATGATTTGAGAATGGGATTGATCCTCAATATATATATCTTGCGAGATCAAATGGTTTCATCCTTTGGATGTCAAGAGGCATATCTCTTCATAACTTAAACAGATCGGCTCTATTAATCAAATCGCACATTTTCATAATAGATTGTTATTTCATGCATATGTGTGTTAATCATTGCCATTCTGATAATCGTTGATTATCATTTGTTTATTTGACTTCTCCTGGGTAGCAATAATATGTTACTAATGTTTGACAACATTATCCTTTGGTCAATTTGATGATCAATCTACTCAATCTCTTTCAAAGAATGAGTGATGATAGACATGATTGTTGATGACTGCTAATTCATGGTTAGCACATCGATACCAATTCTACTAAGTCAATGTTTATTTTCTGATTAGTAAATCGCTGATGTGAAGCAAGGCTAATCATCCTTTGATAAGTATGCTGAGTGATACATTATGACAATGATAATCTCTGACAATCTGATCTAATCATTCTTCCAACACAATGATAATCGATGCTAGACCATGCTCTTTTGTTATCTCTATTTGTATGATAGTGATATCGATAAAGGTTTTTCTTCATATATGATCGATGCTATGGTATGACATTCTTATCTTCATCATACTTCATATTATTATGACAATTGTTTGAACATGTTACTAGCTATCTTCAACATGTCACCATTGTATGATGGATGTTGCTATAATGGTATCAATATGAATAGACTCCATGTGTGATACATGCATTATAATTTGGCATCCATATTACGCACCATACTTCTTTCTTGTTGTCTTGATGATGATCGATAAACGATGTCATCTTATGAACATGATAGGTTATGGATTTACTATTCATCACATTAATTGATAGTAGAATCGTGATTCACATGTTGATAAGATGGATGTCCAAAAGATTGCCACGCTTGATAACAAAAGAGCTCAATAGTTTTGGTCTTCTTTGTGCTAACCTGTCACATTATCCATGTTGCAGTATTGGGTTGTGAATCCTTATGTGCTCCTAGAATGCCTGACACTATCTCTCCTTTTTAGACTTCAATTGGAAGCAATTATTTCCTCAAACCCTGGTTGTAGTACCTTTTCTCTCTCTCATTCATCCACAATCACAAGCTGGTAGGAAAACTACCTCTAAGACCACTAAAATATCCATAGCTAAATTTCAATGAAACAAAACAAATGCTCGAAGTAGTTTGAACAAACATTTATACATTTAAAATCAAAATTGTAACATACCTGCAATTTCATTGACAAGTACAAAATGATGACACAAACATCTGGACACTTATATTTAAAACTCTATTAACAACCACAGTGATTCCACCTAATTATTGTCTCAAAACGCAGCGGAGGCAATGATTGATGATTCATTCGCATTAAAATTTGTGGATGATGTTGTTGACATATTTAAGTTGTCATTGGTAAAGTCATTGGAAAACATCCCACCGGAGCACTGGTACATCACACTGGTACTCTTAAGTATGCACCGGTAGACTAAACCAGTAAGCGGTGTACTTTGCTAGTCACGCTTATACCAGTCTAAGTTATTCCAACCGGTCATGGGAGACACACAAGGAAGAGATGGCTAACCGGGTACAAGTTTGATGTAACATAGACTTTGCTTGGTCAATTCTTCTAGGTCTTCCTAGAATCACATAGGCTACACTCCTAGCCCTTAGGGACCTAACCTAATCCCTACCAAGAAGTCTCAAACTTCTCCTATTGCTGTTCAGTCTATGACATCAAGGAAAAGATAATATCCTCTGCTCTATGAACTTCTCTGTTCCCTCCTAGCACAGATCATCCCTACGAGAAATAGAAATGAAATCTATTAGCAATCTCAAGTGGAGAGGAGGATTGCTATACGATCAAAATACATCAAAGTTCCCTCATATTCCCATTTCCAACAACTTCATCCTTATCGCTAACCAAATTCACTTGTTGTCTGCCCTAAAAGGGCTACTAGATTTAGGAGGCCTAATTGGCCTAAAACTAGTTACAACTTCAATCTTCCCTTAACAACACACCCAAACACTTGTTGATTTGAGTACCCTTTTGAAAGGACTCGAAGAATTTGTTGGTCTCCAACCCCCAAACCGTCCATACAGGTCCTGTTGGAAATAGGGCTAACAATGAGGGTTTGTAAGCTCACTGTCTGCCACAATGAGGGTTTGGCATTTGCTTCTATTCCCTCGATCCTCCAAGCTTGCTCTGCATTGGAGATGATAGGTCTGGCATCTGGTCTCCTCTCCAGATCCTTTGATCGAAGCTCTGAAAGCTTTCAATCACTGTGCATTCCCTGCAACCATTGACTAATCCCTAACCAACCATAAAAGCTTGCCTAGGGCATCAGACTAAAAATAGTTCCTAATACTTTTAGGGCCCCTCCTTTGGACATCCTATAGTACAAGGAGTCTAGACACATATCCCAAAGGCCCGTACAGATTGTACAGTGGGAGAGTGTTCTAGCACTCCATAAATCAAGCACTGCCTGGACCAACCCGAGACAAGTTAATGAAGGAGATAAAAGAAACTAATGCTAAAACAAAATAAAAATGCTAACTAGAAGATCTAAGAAACTAATTACATCAATCTTAAGCACATGCAACCATTACAGTCAACATTTCAATCCATTTATTCACTCTTCTAACAAAAAGATCATAACTCTGTCAAAAACAACACAAAAATACAGTCTTCTCTCAATACCCCACTTTGCTCTCCGTACAACACACTTCCCAATGCCTTCGAATTAGGGTTTCCCCACCTTAAATATCTCCTTCTTTGATGTTAGGGCCCATGGATCGGGTTGGCAAGTTAATAGGCCGTTTACAAGCATTTTGCAAGAAAATTGTCATGACAACTTTCAAAGTTGTCAAACAAATTTTTGGTGGAGTTGCTAACCTTCAACTCACATATCTTAGGCACAAAGCTCTGATCATACAAAGGTCATAAGAGACCATTTGGATCCTCTAAACCTTAAAGAGGCCAAAATAACAATTTTGACTATTCTGTCCTAAGCCTGGCACTTAGCACAGTTGGCACAAATAGACACAACCAGACTCAAAAAATAACACCAAGGACCCAGGGAAGGAAAAAATAAGAACAAACCCAAGCTACCACACCAAGAGAAACCAAAAAGAGACTTCTCCCAAACCTAGTGGCTTGGCTAAGGCCACTACAAGCCAAAATTTAGGCACACACTAGGTACCACACTAGCCCTACCTAGGTGTCCTCACCATACTCCCCAAAAGACAAAAGCTTAAGTCCCTCCTGGGACTAGTAGATCCTCCGGAATGCCCTGCTTCTTGAAGTCTGCTGCCTCCACCCAAGTAGCCTCAGATTCAGGCCTATCCTTCCACTGAATCAAGTGCTCCATATAGACCTTGTGTCGGGTAGTCTTCTTGACTCTTGAGTCTAAGATCTTGGCTGCCTCAAGTTTTGGTTTGGGAGGCAGGGCCTGATGTTCTACATCAGCATACATGTCTGCAGCATTGGGATCCACTTCAGCAAGAGGACCTTTGTACTTGATCAGGTTAGAAATGTTGAAAACCAGGGAGATATTCAGTCCACTAGGTAGATCTAGCTTGTAGGCATTGGCCCCATATTTGGCCAAGATCTTGCAGGGACCAATCCTCTTCATTTGCAGCTTGGTAGACATGCCCTTCTGTAACCTTGATTTGTTCAGATGAACCATAACACTGTCACCTATTTCAAACTGAATGTTCCTTCTTTTCTCATCAACCTTTGCTTTCAACTTTTGAGTTGAATCTAGGATGTTCTTCCTTACTTGTTCCTGAATTTCTTTCATTGTTTGAGTGAAGTCTTTAGCATGACCACTCCTGTATTCCATGGCTCCAAGGTCTCTAAGTTCACATATACCTCTTGGGTGCATCCCATACACAATCTCAAAGGGACTTTTACCTGTAGTCTTGTTCTTGCTATCATTGTAGGCATACTCTGCTTGAGGAAGAACCACATCCCATGTCTGCCCATATTCTTTAGTTAGACACCTCAATAAATTGCCCAACACTTTGTTAACCACCTCAGTTTGGCCATCAGTCTGAGGATGGTAAGCTGATCCAAATGAGAGATTGGTACCCAATCTACTCCACAATGTTTTCCAAAAGTGACTCATGAACTTAACATCCCTATCTGAAACAATGCTGAGGGGAAGTCCATGGATCCTTACAATTTCTTTAAAGAACAAATGAGCAATGTTACTAGCATCATGTGTAGTCCTGCAAGGTATGAAGTGTCCCATCTTACTAAATCTGTCCACCACAACATATATGCTATCATAACCATGCTTAGTCTTTGGCAAGCCCACAATGAAATCCATGCTTACACACTCCCATGGTCTGTTTGGTACTGGTAGAGGTTGATACAACCCTGCATTACTGGATCCTCCCTTTGCTTTCATGCATACTACACACTGCTCTACATATTTGGTAACATCTCTAACCAACTTAGGCCAATGATAGAATCTTTGCACAAGATCTATGGTTTTGTTAACCCCAAAATGACCACTCAAGCTGCCATTATGTTTCTCCTGTATGAGGTTTTCCCTCATGGATCCCTTGGGCACACACAACTGATTTCCCCTAAACAACAAACCACTTTGCAAGGTAAAATCAGAAAACTTACTATGGAAATGATTCTGAAAATCAGAGTATACCTTGTAGGCTTCACCAAAATCTTCATCATCTTTGTAGAGGTCTTTGAAACTCTCTATTCCAATGCTGCTTAGCTGTACTTCTTGAATGGTAAGCAGCCTCCTACTAAGTGCATCTGCAACCTTGTTAAGCTGCCCTTTCTTATGTTTTATTGTGAAGGTGAATGCTTGAAGGTACTCCATCCATTTTAGGTGCCTATTGCTCAACTTCTCTTGTGTATTGATGTAGCTAAGGGCCTGATTGTCTGTAAATACTACAAACTCCTTTGGCAGCAAGTAATGCCTCCATTTCCTCAATGATTGTACTAAGGCATAGAGCTCCAAATCATAGGAAGAGTATTTCTTCTTAGCTTCATTTAGTTTCTCACTAAAGAAGGCCACTGGTCTACCTTCCTGGCTTAACACATCTCCTACTACCAATCGACTAGCATCACACTCTATGGTGAAAAGTTTATCAAAACTAGGCAGCCTCAGGATAGGCTGTGTTGCTAATTGTTCTTTCAGTTTCTTGAATGCTTGATCTGCTGCAAGCAAAGAAACAAGAATCGGAATCAGAATCATTTTGGCCGAATCGAATCGCGAATCGGCCATGAATCAGAATCGAATCGGCCATGAATCGGCAAATTTAAAAAACCCTAGATTTTAACAATTTAAAACTTATTTCAGACACCCTTTATTGAATATAACTTAAACACAGTATAACATCATCAAATAGAAGCTAACATACATAAACAAGGAACATAAATGATAAATCCATCACATACGCTACATGTAAAATGTAAATTGTAGCTGAACTGAAGTAAATAGAAATCTGAAATCATATTATCATAATGAGTCAAATCATAGAATGTAATATCAAATATGTATGTGAGATGAAGATCCATAAGACATCAAATCATAAACGTATGTGAGATGTGTTATGTATGTGGTGCCTAATCAGACTTTTCTACGGGGTCAAGGGGCAGCGCCCCTTGTGGGGGCCTTGTGGGGCAACGCCCCAGGGCAGGGTCGAGGGGTAGCACCCCTCAACGCCAACAATGACTTAATAATATTGTAAAGGGTTGGCCATCAATTTTCTGTTAATCGGAGTATTTTTGCCCTAATTTCGTTATGTCAAAAATACTTGTAAAAGGGCTTAGAGTTTGAGATTCATTGTATGAGGGATTTTGTAGTTTCCTGTGGCGGTATTGAGTTGCAGGTTTCATATTGTAATCACTAGATAATAATAAAGATATTGGACTCGCTGTTGGTGGACGTAGCCCAGGGATTGGGTGAACCACGTTAAATTCTGTGTTATTGTGTTCTCTTTTGTGTGTTCATATTTGCATTTTTTTGCTTATTATTCTAACAAGATGAAGATCCTCTCTTCTACTCATACTAAGCAAATAGAAGACCCTTTAGGGTTAAAACAAAAAGAAAATGCCCATCTAAACCTAAAAAAAATAAGTCAAACTTTTTTTTTTTTTGACTTTACAAATCTGCCTAACGCGGCCGATTCACGACATCCGATTCAGGCGATTCATGCCATGAATTGCCTGAATCGGCAATTTAGGCGATTCACCTGAAAAAACTGCCGATCACGATTCACGATTCAAAAAAAATCCTTTTGCCTGAATCGATCGTGAATCGCCCAATTCAAGCGATTCATGGGTGATTCTCGGAACACTGGCTGCAGGAGTCCATTTGAACTTGGTCTTGAGACCTCCTTTAATGGTATCCACCATTGGTGCACAGATACCACTAAACTGCCTTATAAACTTCCTGTAAAATTGAGCCAAACCATGAAAGCTTCTCACCTCTGTTGTTGATGTTGGTGTAGGCCAACTCAAGATAGCTTCCACCTTACTTGGATTCATTTTTAGTGATCCATGGGATACTACAAACCCCAAATAAACAAGCTCCTGTTTGAAGAACTCACACTTTTCAAGATTTATGAAAAGCTTCTCCTCTTGCAGCCTCTTTAGGACCATCTCCACATGTTTCAAATGCTCTGCTACTGTTTTACTGAATATGAGTATATCATCTAGATACACTACCACAAACACACCTGTGAAATCCTTAAGCACTTCATTCATGAGTCTCATGAATGTGCTAGGTGCATTTGAGAGGCCAAATCGCATAACTCTCCACTCATACAGCCCATTAGTGGTCTTAAAGGCTGTCTTCCATTCATCACCATCCTTTATTCTAATCTAATGGTATCCACTTTTAAGGTCCACCTTGGTGAAATACATTGCCCCTCCAAGACAATCCATCAAATCTTCAATTCTAGGTATAGGGAACTTATACCGGATTGTAATCCTGTTTATGGCTCTTGAATCTGTACAAAGCCTCCACTTGCCACCTTTTTTTGATGCCAACACAACCGGGACTGCACATGGGCTTATGCTCTTTCTAATCAGCCCTTGATCCAACAATTCTTGTACTTGTCTAGCTACTTCCAAGTTCTAAACTGGAGTGAGCTTGTAGGCTGCCTTATTGGGCAATGATGCTCCTGGTACAAAGTCTATTTGATGACTT
The DNA here is from genome assembly GCA_027943335.1 of Chamaecyparis obtusa. Classification (NCBI taxonomy): domain Eukaryota; kingdom Viridiplantae; phylum Streptophyta; class Pinopsida; order Cupressales; family Cupressaceae; genus Chamaecyparis; species Chamaecyparis obtusa. The sequence goes on along the minus strand of BSBK01000226.1, from coordinate 602,557 downwards.
ATTACCCTTCTAGGAGGCAAGGTTGCTGGTGTACCATCACTCACAATCTCCTTGTACTTTTCCAGCAACTCTTGTATGGCTGGTGGTAATGGTACTGTTCTGACCTTCTCTTCCTCCTTGGGTTTGACTAAGATAGCATACTCATCACTCTCTTTGTCCTTAAGAGCTTTGATGAACTCCCTGTTGTCGGGATAATTGTATGTGCGGGTTATTATGTTAGTAAAGTATTATGTTACTCTCGGTCGTTAGTGACCGAGAGGTTAGACAGTTATGTCACGACGCTTCGGTCGTGGCCCTTCGGGTACTTTATATACCCTCTCGGAGGATGGAGATAGGGGAGATATTATTGTATGATCATTACGATGTAAAGGTACTTGCCAGTTTGGAATGATTAATGAAAGTATTTGTTATTCTCTAATATATTCTGTGTTTATTATATTTCCCGTACTATGTCTGTGCAATACTAAGTTTACCCCAGCTGGTAAACATCTGGCGCCGTTGCCTAGACGTACTCGGGAAGAGAAGTAAGAAAAGGATTTATGCCCAATGTTTTAAATAAAGATAGGAATAAACAAGTAAGAAATGACGAAGAGGAGGTCGCACACACGGTTCTGATCTCCGCACAGCAGCGTGAACGTCGCTATAGACTAAGGCAACTTGCCAAAGACCAGCTTGCCGGAGGGTTGCCCAAAGGGGACCTCGGAAGTGGTACGGAGGGTGCAGAAGCCGAAGAGGAGTTCACTTCTCCGGAACGGAGAGTGCGGAGTCGGGAAGAGTTACTTGAGGAGACACGGGCGAGAAGAGCCTTTCTCCAAGAGGAGAGAGTACGGTTTGAGGTGGGTCTCCGTACACCAGGCGCGGAGAACCAAACCGGCGGAGAGGGTGATACTGTAAAGGGTGGCACGAGCGCACCAGCAGACCCTCCGTTGGAACTGAGAACCCCGCACAGTACGGTCCCATCGCAACTGCCGCAAGGGCAAGTGCCACCAGCCCAGAATACTCACAGCACTCAGGGAAGTACGGGTACGAGGGGTACTGGCGCGCCGCCTCCACCGCGGCCAACCATGGCGGTGAACAAGCAGAAGTTACCAAAGTTCACGGGACAATCGAAGGAAGATCCAGTTCGGCACTGCCGAACGTGCGAAACTATATGGACTGCGCACGGGGTAACTGACGAGAATGAATGGATCCGCCAGTTCCCTGCAACACTAAGGGAAGGTGCCATTGATTGGTACTCGGATGTTGACAAGACGAGCCTGACGACATGGGACCAGGTCAAAAAGGCCTTCCAGACAGAGTTTCAATTGTTAAGAGATGATAATGAGATATTAGCGGAAATCTACAACACTAAGCAAGCAAAGAATGAGTCCGTCCGTGCTGCCCCTCGACCCCGCTGGGGGCGTTGCCCCCTAGACCCCCAGTCGGTTTAGTTATCAGTCCCTGGAGAGTGTGACCAGTTGATGAGACCGGGAGCTGCTGCAGGCATGGAGCATCTGTATGTCAAAGGTGGAGAAACCACTGGAGCAAGCCTTTTGAGAGGGGTATTACGCTTTGAGGCACTCGGAGTAGGTGTTGGCTAGACGGGAGACTGTCGTGGTGGATGCACAGAGAGCTCGGGAGGAGCTGACCACCCAGTTGGAGGCAGTAGAGCGACACTTGGCTCAGCGTACCTAGGAGTTAGAAGCAGAGAAGGCAGCACGGGTGGCTATTGAGGTCAGATTGACAGGAGAGACAATATTGTGTTAGCCGACACTACAGCTGAAAAGTATGTTTGGGAGACAAGTTTGGTGCAGGCACGGGAGGAATGTGATGTGATGGAAAAAGAACTACGAAGCAGCATTGATGGGGAGGGCGGCACTTCAGCTTTTTCAAGGACGCCCTCCGCCCCTTCTCTTCAATGATTTTCTTATTCTATGTAGTGTATTTCATCTCCTTGTTGTTGTGAGTCGCCGGAGACGACTTTGTTTTTTTGGGGGGATGATGTTGTCGGGATAATTGTATGTGCGGGTTATTATGTTAGTAAAGTATTATGTTACTCTCGGTCGTTAGTGACCGAGAGGTTAGACAGTTATGTCACGACGCTTCGGTCGTGGCCCTTCGAGTACTTTATATACCCTCTCGGAGGATGGAGATAGGGGAGATATTATTGTATGATCATTACGATGTAAAGGTACTTGCCAGTTTGGAATGATTAATGAAAGTATTTGTTATTCTCTAATATATTCTGTGTTTATTATATTTCCCGTACTATGTCTGTGCAATACTAAGTTTACCCCAGCTGGTAAACACTCCCTTTTCCCACTCATTAATATGCTTGGGTTTTTAGACTGAGATTCATCCTCTTCCAACAAGGACTGAATTTTAAAAGTCTTGTTATCCTTCTTGAAGGAGATGGAGTTCTCCTTGCCATCATACACTGCACTCCTATCAAATTGCCAAGGCCTGCCTAACAGAAAATGACATGCATCCATGGGTAGCACATCACAAAGTAATTTGTCTTTATACCCAGAAATAGAGAGCTCCACCCAAGCTTGTTCATTCACCAATACACTCTACC